>OZ022591.1:375000-380000 GCA_963669155.1 Arbacia lixula | reverse complement strand
AGAACTGGATGATTTGATATATAAAGCTGCAGTGTTACGTCACTGGGTCAGGGTTGTTTTTAATGATGACCATTCCAAGATTCTGTGTACATACAATGCTAGTTCACAGCTTTGTATGAAATGGTGTGGATTCTGCTTTGGTTTGTGAGTGTTGCAATATGTTCAACAAAATTTGGTTTACACTGAAACAAGTTGATGCTCATCTCAGATCTCACTTTGTATTCATAAGCTCTCTGCAAATTGAATAATTGGTTCTATTTCAGTGGAGCACTGAGTTAAGTGAGTTAATAAATCATGACTCTAATGGAAATTACCTCTATTAGGTTGATGAGGCATCTATCATCCTAGATATCACTGATTTGTGAGTTTTTAACAGGCCTTCGTGTAGGACATTAATACTGAACAATCAAATTATGGTGCAGCATGTATTTGACAATCCAGTGGGTTGGTCTGATATTGTATCAGTAAATGGAGCAGGACGAGAAAGGTGATTTCTAGAACTGTGATTGGTCACAGTCACGACCAATCAAGCCATTGCGAGCCCTGAAATCTGTGATGAGAGCTGGGCAGTGTCCATGTATATGCTTTTCACACTGGCAAAAATTAGCCCCGTACTATCCTTAGCCCCGTACTATCCCTAGCCCCGTACTATTTCTTAAACCCGACTAGCTTTTCACACTGTTCTCACTCGAAATCGTTAGCCCCGGACTTTCTCGACAGCTTATGAATATTTATGAGTGTACGTCTTGCACATCGGCTCTTTACCACTCCGCATCAAGGTCACTCGCCCGTCGGGCCTTATCTGATTGGTCTCGGCGTTTCGGCCTTGAGAGCTGACATCACATTTCCTTAGCCCCGTACTATTTTTCGTTTCTTTTCACACTGGCGCTCTTAGCCCCGGACTATTTGGCTTGGCCCTGCAATTGCGGTGATAGCCCTGCTTTTTTGCAGGGCCAAATAATCCCAGATTATTGGTGGGGCTAGCCTACTTTGGTAAAAACCAATGTGAACAGAAAGTGGTATAAGCCCCCCTTAGCCCCACCTATAGTACGGGGCTAAGGAAATTTTGGCCAGTGTGAAAAGCATAGTAGTGTTTTGTAACTAATGTAAGTTTGTTTGTTTGTTTGTTTATTTATTTCACCATGCATAATAAACAATCACATTGACAAGAACAGCGTATTACATCAAAATAGAATACATAGTAGGAACAAAGCATAAACATAAATGTTTGAAGCGCAGAGTCCCGAGAATAACATAGAAGGTAATAAATTCGTTTCGTAAAACATGGCTTGAAATAAAACATTCATGATTTCGTTTAATCGACAGAAATAAAAACAAATAAAATAAGAAAAAAAAATGTTAATCGTGCCCTTATATCGTACTATACCTCCTTACCCTGTCATAAAAGGACAGAAACACTTAAGTGTAGCTCAAAAGCTATTATGATGAATATTTGGAGAGGAGTAATTCTTTCATATTCCTTTTAAATGATATAATAGTGCTACAATTTCGTATATGAGATGGTAATACATTCCAAATGTCAGGTCCTACATATCTAATTGATTTATGTGCTAAAGCAGTTCTTGGTGTAAACAAATGAAAATCAGAAGAATGTCTAGTTGGATAGTTATGAATGTCTCTATTTAAAGTGAAATCGTCACAAAATGATACAGGCAATTCGTTTTTGTTTAAGCGGTACATGAACACTGCAATTTGCATGAAATGAATATCAGTAATTTTCAATGTTTTTAGTCTAGAAAATAAAGGATCAGTATGATCAAAGTATCCAGACCCAGTACAGAGCCGTACGGCTCTCTTTTGCAGTCTTAAAATAGTATCAGTATTTGCTTTGCAATTTGCCCACTCTATGTTACAGTAAGAGATGCGAGAATGAATAAAAGAATTGTAAATAATAAGCAAAACACGAAGCGGGACAAATGACCGCAGCTTGTACATTACACCAATATACCGAGACAAACTTCGGGAAAGGTCACGTACGTGCTCATGCCAAGAGAGGCACTCATCGATTAGAATTCCTAAGAATTTGGTGTTTTTCTTTTGTTGGATGGAAATGCTATTTATCTTTAATGTAATACTTATTTCTTCTTTCTGAGCACGACTTTTAAAATATATGAAGTTGGTTTTATCCAAATTTAACGACAGTTTATTACATTTAAACCAATTTGATAATTTGGGCAGTTCAGTATTCAACATATGAACAAGAGTTTGTAAGTTTGGATTGGAACAAAAAAAAAAAGTAAGTAAAAAATGTAAGTGATGAGTTGAATTTTGGATTGAATGCATTAGTAAATCTGTAGCCAGTGTACAATCTAGGTTTAGGAGTGTGAGTGAGGGTGGTTTAACATGGAGAAACTTTGCTACTATGCTCACTACCAAGTTTGTATTTTTTGCAGCTTCATGACGTCTGATCTTTAATACATCTACAGTGTGTTAATCTCAAGTTGTTCAAAGACAGGGAGGATGTCCCATTTGCAAAATTTCATGAAACTCGGTAGGAATCAGCAGTATACCCTAACGATAATGTGTGTGAAATCTCACAGTCATAGCTTCATGAATATTTTCAGGAAAAGTGAAGAACTACCCTTTTTAACATTTGAAACGCACCAATCATAGTGTATATAATCATAATCGTATTGTCCCTGTCAGTGCCTGATGCGGGCATTACTGCCATTGAATGCATGCACTGTGGAGTGGACCGATGCCAACCATAATGCACAGCGATCTCCCTTCTCTAGGCTACAGGTTTAGACCTGTGAAGTACAGACTAGAGCTATTTGTAGTGGTACATGTAGTAGAGGCTTGGACTTATCCCCCAACTAGGCCAATCAATACATCCATTGAGTCTGGTTGGCTGCAGACGTGACTGATACAGTGAGGACTGTAATGACTCCCATTGATTAGTGGCAGTGATGAGGGCTTTCTACACCCTCTATCCAGGCTATGTGTGTGAGTGTGTATGTCGGTGTGTGTGTGTGTGTGTGTGTGTGTGTGTGTGTGTGTGTGTGTGTGTGTGTGTGTGTGTATGTCGGTGTGTGTGTGTGTGTGTGTGTGTGTGTGTGTGTGTGTGTCTGTGTCTGTGTGTGTGTGTCTGTGTGTGTGTGTGTGTCTGTGTGTGTGTCTGTGTGTGTGTGTGTGTGTGTGTGTGTGTGTGTGTGTGTGTGTTTATTGATTTGTAATTTTATGTTATAAAGTGAAATTGTTTATTTCATTATGTGAATGAAATCAAATAAAGAATATGAAGGAAAAAAGTGGGTGTACATTTGTGTGATGTAATCCTGGCTATTACAGGCAATGTAAAAGGTGTTACCCCTAGTGGTGATTGCAGGGTATGATTTTGTTGTGTTTTGTAACACTTTGCTTTATTGATTGATTGTGCCGTATCTTCATCATCATCTCTCTCTCTCCCTTCCCCCCCCCCCCCCTCTCTCTCTCTCTCTCTCTCTCTCTCTCTCTCTCTCTCTCTCTCCTCTCTCTCTCTCTGTCTGTCTGTCTCCCTCTCTGTCTCTCTGTCCTCTTTCTGTTTCTTTTTCTGTCTCTCCTCATCAATTTCTCTCTTTCTCTCTATTTCTTATTCTCTCTCTCTCTCCCTTGAGAATATTGAGCACTTGTCCATAGTGCTTACATTGCAAACTGCCTAGTCATGCAGTGTTACACCTGTGATGTACTTGAACACAACGGATTACACATTCATTCATACCAATGTCTATGGTTGTGTGGTTTCCCCTTGTGGGCCTTGTAACATGGAACATCCAAGAAAGATGTCAAATCTCTGACAAGAAAAACATACAAAAATTCTCATATAGCATGCTTACTGCTTCCTCTCATCAGATGTTTCCAGAGGAAGATGTTTTCATTGCTGAGCAGTGATTCATCTTGTATGTGTGCAGGACACAGAAATAAGTTGTGGCATGGTTACACTATCTTCTCTCTCATCAGAGGTATCCAGAAAGAGAAGTTTCTTGTGGGAGCAGTCATTCCTGTTTGTGCTGGGTGGTTGATGCAGGCTGATGACGTAGGTCATGTCCTTTGCCTTGCCACATCCATGTCAACATCAAGCTTACCTGTAAACAAGTCCATGCTTTAGGATGGGTAGTCTGCAATCACAGACACAATTGTTCACAATGTCTGTGAAGTAGACTAGCATTTTAACTGGTTAGTTGTATCCTCTGCTTTGCCATATTAACATCAGACCTACCTATAAACAAGTGTCATGCTAGTTTGCAGGCACATATCAATGTCCTTCATACAGTGCATGACATAGAGTCTGCATCATGAGACTACAATAGGCTATGTTAAAGACAGCCCGTCCCTTTTTCAGATCACCACAAAACCATCGAAACATTTGCAAATATACAGAGAATGTTAGCAAGCTGTATATTCATAATTTGAAACTGATACGTAGTGTAAAATTCAAATAATGCACGTAAACAACGTCTGATTGATAGTCTTTACCTCAGGCTCTTAGCAGTTTGTGTTGAAATATCTGCTTTATTGATTAATCTGTTTATTAAATTATAAAACGCATTATGAAAAAAATGTTCTATAGAAGGAATCATCTCCAAAGTTTGGTTATTACTCATAAAATTAGGATTTCACACATGCATAATAACCACATAGATACTGTAATAAAGACTAATACTTTTTTCGTAGTACGAAAAAAGTCGGTTTGAAATTTAACGGCTGAAATTTTTACATATACAGAAAGCTTCAACATGCTATATTCTTAGAAATGGTCTTGAATCACACTTTCTTCAATTTACGATAGTGATAGACGATTTCAAATTTTAAGCTTGCGAAAGGGACGGACAATCTTTAAGTGTCAAATTAGAGTCTGGGCTTGGAGACTATGCCATGCTGTTGTAGGAGTGGGAATGGGGGATGGGGTAGTCTACAAGCACAGACATATTCCAGCCACTTACGCAATGCATGTGTCTGTAAATCTAAACTTGCCAGTAGTGTCCTTATCCAACCTAGTTACT
>OZ022591.1:5000-370000 GCA_963669155.1 Arbacia lixula | reverse complement strand
CCCATAGTCTTTACCACCGCTACCCCTTCCCTTGAACAATGTAAGAGTCATTTATATGTTAGGGTACTGCAGGGTGAGAAAGTTCTGTCGTCTTTTAAACTGCCATGATCCACACTAGAGTCATCATTGTCCCATCACACATCTAGACCATCACTATGGGACATGTAAGAGATCAACTACTGGCTTTGCATCATAAAGAATGGTTGTTCTGCATATTATTCTTCCTTAACCTTTAAATGTAGAAAGTAGAGCCGTATGAGGTACCTTCATGTAGTCCTATGTAGCTGTCACTTTATTTCTTGTTCCAGTCAACTTGTGGACATATTTGCTGTAAGCTGTGTGGTCATGTAGAGGTTGCAGTCCATGTGTTTCCATGATTAAGTCACAACAGGATGGACACACCTTGTTTCTCTTTAATTTCTCTCCAAATCTTGAAGGCTTCAATTTTACTCGGGTACTGTACAATAGAGAAATAAGACAAAAGCATCTTGAGTTTGTAATATGTTGCAGAGCCAGAATTGTTTTTGACTGCAAGTTATTTGTATTTTGCATTAAAGAAAATGATTAGAATGAAAAGGTGTGTTAACTGACGTCAGCCAGGAATGAAGGCTTCAGTAGACAGTGAAGAGGAAGGAGGGAGAATATGAAAGAAGGAGCTGAAGTGGATTAACTGATATTCAAGTCACTCGAAGAAAATAACAATGAGATCATCAAAGATAAGAATTCCTTCAAAACAACTTGAAGAAGCTCTTCAGATTTGATACATAAATGTCATCATTTCTTTTAATTGAATCGTTTGTTGTGAAGGATGCACTTAACAATACTATGAGGCGACATTGATTTGTGTGGAACAAACACCTAAGGAAAAAGAAGCTGGCAGACTAGGTGGTTTGATGAGAATCTGACGTCAAAGAGGATAAATGTTTACTTCTTGTAGGGCTTTCCTTCCTGTTTCAGGTTTGGAACAATAACAGATTATTTAAGAATACTGGCATTTTTTTTAAAAAATCTGATTCCTTTGATTATATTGTACATCTGTACTCTAAAAGTCCCTGCTTGTCATTTTCTATGATTATTTGTCTTCATGTGAAGATTGTTTCACTTGTATCAGGAAATCAACACATGACTTCTGTATCTCTGTCTGTCTCCTGAACTTCAGATGGGGACTGAAATGAGTGAAAGGTTATTTTTCATTGTGATTATGTTTGAACTGTTACATTCCATGTGAATTTTACATACAGTAAGTATGTGGGTCTTTCCGTAAAAATTGGGGTGTCAATTTGCGACATATTTGTTACACCAGGAACTCAGAGCTATTTTGAATAGGCTATGTAGGCTATTTGAAGATACTATATCATTACATTTTATCTTACTATGAAAACCTAATTGTTTTAGGTTATGCAGAGGATAATATTATGTAAGACTAGCATTCTTATCTATCCTAAATAGCCTACATAAATTGTAATTCCTAGTGTGAAGAAGACAAAGCAATGTCTCAAATTGACCCAATTATTGATAGATTAACCCATATGTATATATTTGAACATTCTTAGCCCCTTACTACCTTTTAGAAGGAGGGAGGGCTTGCGTTTGAGTTTGTTCAAAATAAACTGTACTTTACTTTAATTTGATGGAAGTTGTTGGCTATTGCCAGCCTCCTACCACTTCCCCGCTGTATTACGGTGCAGGCTACTTATGTATTTGCCTTTCCAAAAATGGACCGAGATATTTGTTATCACAGTTTTACATCAGTCCTACAGCTTCTACGTTCTGTGCACATTTAAAGCAATGTTAATATCTTAATGTAGCTTTCCTTTCCCGGTGTCTCTGCTTTGCTCATGGTCATACCTGCACGAGGCAATGAGGCACTGAATTATCTGCCCTATTTCCTGCTATTTTTCTTTTTAGCCGTGTCCACAGAGCGTGCTCTAATCATACACTCATGTGTTAGTCACGTTGCAGGCCAGGCAAGGCATGCAGCTATTTGCTTGCTGTCAATTCTGACCATGTAGGGGATGTGTTGAGTTGTGTTATGGTGACGGAAAGGGGGGGGGGGGAGGGTAGCACTTTACCATCGCTATTAACTGGATTATTCTGGCTTTTGCAATGAAGAAGTTTCAAAGGCTTCTTTTCATTTTTTGAAGATATATATTTAATAAGCAGTAAAATGGATAGAAATTGAGCATCCCTCCACGACACGATGTGATGTTAAAACTTGGTGACATTTTCTGTCTGATGATTCTCCTTGCTATTCTTATTTGCTGTTTCAGTCTTTCCATCTGTTCCTCCCTGTTGCTCTTTCTCTTTCTATTTCTCTCCTTCTCCCTCTCCCTCCCCCAACTTTGTTTTTAGTTATCGCCATGAAGCACCTCACATCCTGTACATTGGTCGTCATGGTAAAATCGACAGGCAGCTTATGATCTAAATAAATGCTGTCTGTTCAATGCATTCTGTAAAAAGGGCACTAAAACACCAAATGCAAAATCTGCAATGCTGTCCTGGAACAATACACAGTGTTTACATGTGTAAAGTGTGATCAGAGCAAAGTTCTAGAGATGTCTTGCTAGTTAGGATTTATACTTGTCCAGCAGAAGACACATATCTGCATTGTCTTTCCTCTTGTGTCAGGTTCCTTTTCATCAGGATCTCACCACATCATGCTCCCAGGAAAGGAGTTTCCATCTTTGTTCCATTAAGCTGCTTAGGAGTTTATTCCTAGCATCATCTGAGT
This sequence comes from Arbacia lixula, assembly GCA_963669155.1. NCBI lineage: Eukaryota > Metazoa > Echinodermata > Echinoidea > Arbacioida > Arbaciidae > Arbacia > Arbacia lixula. Next base: position 367,269 of record OZ022591.1, on the reverse strand, counting down.
AAAGCGTCTTTCACACTGCCATAAAAATTAATATTCCTAAAAAAGAACAGTAACAGCTTCTGAATATTTTGTGCACAAGTAGTAAATAAATGAAGATGAAAGGACTGGGGATTATCCGTTGGGACTAGCTGTCACGATCACATCTTGATGATGGCTTCACAGACATAGTCTTCAAACTGGTCTTAATGATATGATTGAATGCAAATTATATTACTTGCAGTTTAAGTGTACCTACTTCTGGTCAGGAAGCAAAAGTAAATTGAATTGAATAATACTTGAATTACCGGTAGTTTACAAGGAAGGCACATGTGCAGTAGAAATCGTGATGTGTGGATCTGATTACTCACTTAAGGCATTTTGTCTTCAGTTCAAGGCACTGCAGGGAAGGAAAAAAGTCAGTGGAGAAGAGGTTTCTCTGAACTATGACTGGTTGCTTGCTTGTAATAATACAGACCGCCTGAAGTGCTGTTGCACTTTAATGCCTGATGTTTCCTCTCAAGACATTAAGCCAGACACATCCAAGCATGCAGGAATCAAGATTACTACTGCTTGGCTGCAATGAGGCACATTCTCTCTCAGCTTCATCTAGATATGCCACGGTCGCTTCTTTGTAAAAATATTCCCCGGCCGCTGCCATTATTATTTGTTAAGTACGATGGCTGTCACAGACATCAGTGATCATCATGTCTCTCTGAGCCTGGCTTCTTTCTGCAGTGTGTCAGAAGCTTGTCTTGCTGCCTGCATGTACTAGTGTATGAATTGAGGTGTCTCTGGTTGGTGTCATTAGTGGGTATTACATGTACCACATATGACAGATTCATAGACTTGGCCATCCATTCATCACATTTCTGTGAAGGAACGAACCTAGCAGATATATGTGGCAGCATGTGTGATTAAATCATAGGGTGTGTCATGACTGAAAATGAATTAGTGTGAATATGCAAGTAATGCACAGACATCGGTGTCTCTGGTTTGCGTCATTAGGGGGTATTTTTACTGCATACGGCACATTCACAGTCTTGGCCATCCATTCATCACATTTCATGTAAAGGAAAAAAACCTAGCAAATATGTGTGGCAGCATGTGTGATTAAAGCATAGTGATTCATGACTGGAAGGAAATGACTGTGAATGATCTAGTATAAAGTTGATGCACAAGCTTGAATGGGTCAGTATGAATTGTGTGCACATGGTCAGTCTGGTCACTCTGGTCAGTCTGGTGTGGTGTAATATGTGAGGTGTATCCTAGCATGTTTTCTACCATTCCAAAGCTATCCCTATGGACCATATTATCTCCTCTCAGAGTCTGGCTTTCAGACTAACACAGACCTTTATTATAATTGTTATATTAGATCAGCATAGACAGGTTTCAAGCTTGTGGATGTGTGATGTACAATGTGTAGCCTACAACCCTTTTCTATTCCTGTGTATAGCCCTATTTGGTTTTGGATTGGCAGTGTACATATCTAATCAGAATCTATAAAAGTGCCTGTATATGTATATGGTGATTTGTGTGTGACAATATGTATGTGTTCACATTACATATTGGAACCATCTAGTAAATCATGGTTTAACTACTGAGTCTGAACGAGTATGATAAGATGTTGTCATGTGTGGTAAATGTATGTGTATATCATATCAATGTAAGTCTGTCTGTATTTACATAGATAGTATGTTGGGGAACATTCTTTCCAAGAGTACTAAATAATCTCTGTGTAAGACCTACATTGTATGTTATGTGAGTTGGGTTTTTGAGATTCATGTTGTCTTTTGCCTCAGTAAATGAAACACTGTAAATAGAAAGCACGTTGATCCCGATGCAGTCAGAATTTAAAAGATGCTGACGCAGAGGATATGTTCATTTCTTGAAACTTGCAAAGTGTATTTTGCAGGAGGCTTATGATACGTATAAAATGATGCATTCAGTAACTTGATAATTAAAATGGTGATATGTGAACACACTTTCCCTGATGGATGTTTCTGTCATGTGCATTTAGAAAGTTTTGTAGAATCTGCTGAGAGTACATGAAGAGCAGGAAAGCAGTTAGTGTTCAGTCTGTACATACCACGTATGTTTCTAGTAATGCACACATACCATAGAGTAGTATTTACTTTGGCACAGGAACTGTTAGTGTCCTAGAACTCTTGTATCTTGCATCAAAAGTATAGCATGAATGAGTAACATCTTTTCATTTGTTCAGCACATAGTGGTTACTTTCTCTCCCGTATCACATTAATAAGAAATGGAAGTGGGTTTACACTCAGCATTAAACACATGTAGCACAGAGTAAAAGATCTATCCTTCTGGCAGTATTAGCTCAGTGCAGTAATGAGTGTTATACAGTTTTATGTTTATTTGTACATGTGTATTGTTGCTCAATATTTGGCATTATGAAATCTAGAAGTTCATATCATTTTAATTTTCATCAAAACTTTTGTGCACATTTCCAACTTTAATGTAAAACCCTCTCTTTATTTGAAATTGGCTAAATTTTCAATAAAATATTTCAAACTAGTGCAGGTATAATGGCTACATTTTTAAGTCAGTGTTTTTCCTTTGAATTGATTTTTTTCACATATTGCAAGATGCACCAATCTGATTGACATTAATTTCTTTTCTGCTTAATTCAATGCTGTGCAAGTTGAAGGGCCAAATATGTATCAACCACTAAAATCTGCTGTATTCATTAAATGCTCAAAGGTTGTGTGTGAAAACAAAGAAGATTCCATGTACACGTAGTTACCATAAAAGCCATCAGATGTTAATACTTAAATCTATTGTGTTAAGGAGATTTATCATTTTATCACAAAGAGTGCAGAATTATGTAAAATGAATAAAAAGGGTCATGTTGTGTGGTTGTTTCCATGCTATGCCTATGGCACCATGTGAAGATTACAGATTGCTATCTCAAATGTACAGTTCCTGGCACACTGTATTCTGTCTATATTTCACTCTATTCTTTTTAGTATGAAGAGGTTAATTTTAAGCAGTTTTCAGACCGTAGAAATGAAATCGGCATTTACTGTAAGCTAGCTACTGCTGCTGCTCCAAGGGGGAATAATAGATGTGTGCAACACAATTTTCATTTTAATATTATTGAATTCCGTACAGCATTCAGCTATGAAAATATACAGAATTGCATGTATTGTTACTAGATACTTGTTACATCAAGTTTCAAATACATATTTTTGTAATCTTATCTTATTCCTTTTTTTTCCTTTTTTTTGTACAAGTTCCAGGCTTCTGCTATGTATATAACTGGACAATTTTGGTTCAAAAGTATGATTTTATAGACTCCCAAAATGAGCATGATACATAATACATTTTGATAATTTACAAATCCTGATTTATGTTGTAGAAAGAAACATATTAGAGATGTTTATTTACTTCAAAAGTTTTGCACATTTGTCTAATATATTATCCGAATCATTGAACTTGTATGTTTGTATGTGTGTGTTTGCGTGTGTGTGTGTGTGTGTGTGTAAATTTAGTCACCGATTGATTTGCAGCCTTATGTTTGCATGTTTAGAGGGATATTTCCCATGAGTATCTGTTTGCCTGGATTAGAGATCCACGTCATTACTCTCAGTTTTGGAAGCCCACACATCCTGTCTGTTTATGAAAGGTAATGTCGGTGGATGTATGTATGTGCTCCTAAATTATTAAGGTGAAAGTTAAGGGGTAGACGTGGTAATGCTTACGGGCCGTTATCATGACATAACTGTTTTGCCATGACTGGTTCCATATTTGGATTCTGTTTAGTTTCCACGATTTGATAAGTTTGAGACGATTCCTTTGCGATATCCTGAAATCAAACAAGAATGGAATCCATGGTCATGACGGAACATCACTCCATTGATTACCAGTCCCGTAGTCAAAACCACTTCTAACCCTTACCTTTAATATAAATGTATTACAACAGAGTTTTGTTTTACTGATACATGTGTGGAGTTAAGTTCTAGGCCTTTTGAAAGACATACGATTCACTTCAAATGTATTTGACCGTCATCAGGGTCGACACTGAATTGTATAAAAAAAACGAAATGCAAAAAAGATTGAAGAGAGACTTTCCTTGTACCGGTAGACTCAGTTAGATAATTGCGTGTGCTCTGTACAGTATGACTACCATTAATAAATGTACTGCTGTAATTATGACAAATTCTAATAAAATGCTCTTAATAATGATCTAATATGTGTGTTGTCTTCATATTGAGTCTTTGAAAGATGTTTTGGGGCAATTTCCTCCTTGGGATAATCTTAATGCAAGACTGATGACTCCCACCTGGGAGATGTAATCTCACTGCTCCTACTAACTCTTCAAAGGCCAGTGATGTAACAAAACACACCCAAATCCCATTGAGCAGGGGTTTTCCCCACACATAAAGGGTTAAGAACAGACATGTCACACAGCCCACATCAGGTCCCCGTTGCATAAAACTTACCATTAATAGTAACTCTGCCATCAATGGTAACTACCATGGTAACACCCCTTGACAGCCAATGAAGTTCAAGGTTTCCATAGAAATTGCCATTTGTAGCAAAGTTACCATCAATGGAAAGTTTTATGCAACAGGGCCCTGAAGATATGCGAAACGCATTTACACAGCATAATACTGATACAGTCTAACATGTCTTCAAGAATTACATTCAATAAAGACCACCTGTTTGTAAAGACCACTCAACCTGAATCTCTTCAGAGCAGTTTACATGTAATTACACCCGTCTATGAAGAGTAACTGTCCATAGGGATGTATTTTTCTCTTTCCTTAGTACATGTATATGTATTTTTGTGTCTGTGTGAGTTGTTTGTACATGTACATGTGTGTATGTGTGTGCTTGAGTTTGTGTGTAGAAGCACATCTTGGTATTTCCACCAACCCATTAATTTAGGTATCACAACTTAATGTTCCTTTTTCTAGACAGGACAACAAACAAATCACAGAAGAATGCATCAAACTTTGTTTTTTACTTCAATAAATTTTCTAGAAGTTTATTCAGAACTTCTAGCACATAACACAAACTGAAACCATGACAGTTCCTTACAGATGATATCTCTCTTCCAAAAACATGCAAATCTTGCACAATCTGAAGCTGAATTATTACTTATTTCACATGTGCTCTTGTCATGAATTGTCTCACTTTCAACAATAGAGGGCAGAAGTTGGTTTAGATTTGTTCTCAACAGCAAGACCAGGAATGCTGACACAATGGTAGCTGTCTATCAAATGATTGCAGTGATTCACAGCTATCCATGCACTTTGTACAAAGTGAATGGTGCTTAGCCAAGCTACATCTATGAATTTCACAAATATATAAGGCAATTTTAAATAAATGTAAGTTTCCAAGATGCTACCACAAGGTTTTCTATAAACCCTTGTGAAAATGTATGAATGCTCAACTTTTCTAATCACATTACCTTGATGATTGGCTAATTTAACTTCAACAACAACAAAAAAATCAAAAAAAAAAAATCACACACAAAGTTACTGTAGTGTTGATGAACATGCCCTTCCCTATTCACAAATACTCAATTAAAAATTGGATTGCTCAGAGCATACTTTAATGAATCAACTGCTCATGTAACTAACAATGAAGGTTTCTTGTGAAAATTTGCAAAATACCCATCACTCTGCAAATTCACATCACACATTTCCTTCTGGCACACTCTATCTGGCTCTGAAATATTTCCAAAAATATCCAGGCTGCACATGTTTCAAGTTTCCTTTCAGTGATGCAACACATTAGACAAATCATCCACATTTCAAGAAAGAGACAAAATATTCATATTTACACTTGTTAATAGTCAATGATGTAGTTGACATATTTCTCAAGATATTTCTGGTAGGGATTTAGTCTAGATTCTTTTCCAAGACCTCCCGCTCTCCACATGTGAGCCTCGTACAAATGTATGAGAGGTCTGGATCTTAACATCTTGACTGCACAACTGCTTGCTTCCATAATTCTGCCCTATTTGAATGAACGAAGCAAGAAACAAAAGGGATTTTTCTTGTTAAAAGAGCAAGATGTGTCTGTCACTTACAATGGCATCAATGCAACACCATATGATGTCATATCGCATATTTCATAGCAAGATGAATATTTCTTTTCCAAACTTCCTACATTCCAAATAGAAGGAATGCTAGGTACAATCTAAAAACCTCACAAACTCAAATTTGGTTGATTTGTCGCTTGCTTCCTTTGATCAGAGTAGGGTAGAATTCTGAAGAGTGGCTAAAACTCTGCAGGGTGAAGGGGATGGGGGATGATAGGGAATGGAGGGGGGGGGGGGGTCTATTCCTTGAGCTCCTCTTCTGAATTCCACTTCCTGGGGGTAGCGACGGGGTAGTAGTGCCAGTGACCATCGCCTCGTGACCTCATCAACCGACGTACCTCTCGCTCCTCTTGTCTGAGGGACAGGGGGAAGAGAGAGGGTGACCAAATCAAAATCATCATCATCAATATCATCATCAATATCATCATCAATATCAATATCTTTATCAACATCATTTTCTGTGTGTCATAAGTACTCTATCTACCTGCGTGTCATATCCAGGGATGTAGCCAATCATACTGTGCCACAATTCTCTATCCGGAACCCTTGTATTAGCACTACATCATGGTTAACAGCCCCTTCCTCTGCTAACCCAGTCAGTCAGTTTGGTGATCCTAGTAATCCTCGTTCTTCCCCTGTTTTCCCATCTATCTTTCCCATCAGATCCAACCTTTCCAAGCCACCTGTACGAAGAACATGCCCCCAAATCTCAACTGTCTAATTCTAAGCTCTGATATCAACTTCTTTTTTCACTTTGGATCTCTGGGAAACCTCTTCATTGGTTACGCTATCAGTCCGAGGAATCATCATCATCTTTCAAAAAAGTACAAGTGAAGTATAAACAATTTCCCTATTAAAGTGATTTATACTCGATCAAACATACTACATAATGCTTGACCAATCTTTGTCAATGAACTATATTTAAAACTAAACTTTGAACAAGCAAAGTTGAGCCAAAGTCGTAATGCAGTGCGACCTTTATGGTAACTATACACTCACTATACACATGTTTCCTTATGAGACCTGAGCTTTGTTTTGTCCTGTCTACGTTGTCCCCATCACCTACCTGGCCTTGATCTTATCTCCCTCTATATCCATGTAGTGTGCCATCTTCTCATAGTCCTGCTGTGACTATACACTCCCTTTAACCACTCATATCTCCACCTGAGACCTAATCTCTCTTTAATCCTTGTATATCCTACCTGGCCTTGGTCTTGTCTCACTCTATGTCCACATAGTGAGCCATCTTCTCATAGTCCTGCTGTGACTATACACTCCCTTTAACCACTCATATCTCCACCTGAGACCTAATCTCTCTTTAATCCTATTATATCCTACCTGGCCTTAATCTTGTCTCCCTCTATATCCATATAGTGAGCCATCTTCTCATAGTCCTGCTGAGGGCTGGGCAGGAATTTCTTAGACAGCCACCTTGTGATGGGGTGCTGCAAGAGAGAATTATAATAATACTTAGCTTTTATAGAACGTTTTCTGGGATGGAGTACCACACAAATCTCAGAGGAGCAGGTTGGTTGGCACTTCGAGGGGTACCTCCACCTGTGCCACATATACTGCTCCCTCATAGAGTTTGTGTGCAGTATCATTATAAAATGTGACAGTAGCAACTAGTTAACACATTCCTTACTGAGCCTGCCTATATGAGGGCTGGCTTTTTCCCACTCAGATACCAGAGAGTATGTCTCCCATACAATCTGCCATTCAGACAATAGACAGGCTATCAACAAATACCTTACAAGACACAATTAAGCCACAGCCCTTTGGTTACTGAAGTTCCATGGCAAATTTTGACATCCTAAGTGGACTAGGGTATACAAAAGCCAGAAAATCTAACCATGAGCAACAGGTTAAAAGGCATCAACATTGTAAATATAAAAAAGATTTGCACAAATATCTTTTAATCAGATAAAAATTGTATCAAAAACATGAGGCAGTCAACAAGGCTTTTGCCAAGATCGGTTTTGTGCCAAGTAAAAAAGAAACATCGGCACAGAAACTGTTCCTGCACTATGTGTGATAGTTACAAACAAAATTCATGTTGGTCAGATTTTAGTGAAAAAAGCTTTCTGGGGTAATTTCAATTTTGAAAAGAAAAGGATAAAGTGCTCCACCCTGTAAATGAATTATTTACATCCTTAACAGAATGGAGCATGCTATCATTACTACTACTGGGTGTATGCCTAAGAAATATTTTCAACATTGATGTTGCTTATAGAATGTCATACATGGTATTATCTTGCCAAAAAGATGACGCAAAGCTTGACATACCTTGTGGTATTCCCAGTGCTTGGGCACGTAGCCCTCAGGCACCTCAGCATACTCCGCCTCACCTGGGCAAACAAGAACGAAAAGTATTGCATCTTCTCAAATATACAAAGAAATGGTTTGATTTATTACTCGCAAGCTTTTCAAAGTTACTATTAATTCAAAGACAAAAAAAAAAAAGAATTTCATCCCTTACATCAGAATCTTATCTTCTTGTGATAATTTCAAAGAAAAATATAAAATGGTACATATTGAAACATTGTCCTTTTTATTGATGACATTATGCAAGGCTTGAACTTGAAGTCACAGACAATTAGTTCTTGATAATATGAAGACCAGTACAGACCCGAAATGTCAGATATTATGCCAAGGATTAAGATCCTCAACATTTCAGACTGAATGAGCTAAAGCTATTCTTTATATTCTATGTTCTTCTCATGAAGAAGGCACTACAGGACCGCCTCGATGGGACATATACTCGGTTACTCATGAGGGTACAAAATATTAGCTGGAGGGAACACAAAACAAAACTAGAAATCTATGGAAATATACCACCTATCTCTACCATTGTTGCTCGGCGTCGAACGAGATTTGCTGGTCACTGCTTTAGGGCTAAAGACCAAGTAATATCAGATGTTATTTGCATGAGACTCCCATGCCCTAACAGAGGAAGGAGACCTCTGAACTACATGGATTGTATTGCAAGGGACATCCAGTGTGAAACTGGGGACTTGCAGACATTGATGAATGATAAAGACTCATGGCGTTGCATTGTGAACTCAATCTCGGATGCGTCCGCTTAGTAGTAGTAGTAGTCATCTCAGTATATTTGAAAAAGACCCATGTTGTTCATACATGTGCCAATGCAGAATACTAACCATAATTGGTTGTAAGTGATGCTTTCTGTATCTGACCATTGTTGTAAATAATTATGATTCATAAATTAAATTTACTACTAAGCACCCTTTCACCTCCAACTTACTTGAATTTGGAAATGAAGACCATTATCTTGAGGTGAACAAATCGTCAGCGTTTTTATGACCCATCCGATCCGTGCGCTGTTCGCTGTACGGTTTTGGTGGTTCGTAAACACGCTGACAAAATAACAGTTCTGTCTTTTGAAAAATAACAACTGCCTAATTTGGGGCTAATTTTAAGGGAGCATTTCCATTCTGTTTAATAGTAACAGTGCTAGAGAGTGAAGATGTTTGTATCAGTCAGGTTCAATTGAACTCTTCCAGAACTTACCAACGAATACATTGATGTATGTGATGACGATTGCTACAGGGATCCCAGTCAGTAGGAAGTAGAATCTCTGCAAGAAACAAAAAAGACAAGACAGGTAGATACAAGGATGTTGAAATACATTGAAACCCTTCAAATAGATCACTGAAGATAGAAATAGGCCTTTCTTTGATACAATTTTAAAATATATTTTGCAATGAGATACATCATTCTCCAAAAACCAAAACTGTGGTCTTTATTGACATAAGGTAATTCTATACATGAGATTGCTAAAACAGGGCTCACAGTACAACTATTTAGTGCTACAAAAATAAGGGTCCTATCCCATTTGATCATTTCAGATAACAAATCTTATACAACCACATACTATTTGCAATGCTTTTGACCATTATCTTCAATGCTTATTTATCATCACGTCTTATACCTACATTTTCTAGAAATATATCGCTTTTAAGGACAATGAAAAGCCTGCAACAATTTTGAACCTGTAACTTTTAGTTCACAGTCATTATGCTCAACCTCTCTACCACAATATCCTGGCTCAAAACCAATGACGGGATTTAAATCTGTTCACAGTCATTGGCCCTACCATACCACCCTCGATGTTGAGTGACTTACAGCGGCCCTGAGGAAGCGGAAGTCTGTGTATCTGGAGGCCTTGATGAACATCTTCTGGCTCCCTCCTCCTGCCATGCCTCGAGCAACAAGAGCTCCAAAGGCTGGGATCAAGAAAGACATGATGAAACATCAATGAACACTACAGTACAATAACTGCGTACCTAAAAAGGAATTTCACACTGCAAGGTTTGCTTTGCTGTAAGCATTCCAACAATGCATTCAAAATACTTAAAATTGTCTACAAATATACAAATATTTGTATGAATAATGAAATGATATGAGTTTCCCTCTGAACAATAAATTTTTCATGCAGGGAAATGTATACTTCATCAGAGATACTAACCCTTGATTGTGTATGTGCATACTGAAAAGCCACTGAACACTGCGTTGAAGCTGAGATTAAAAAAAGGTGTTTTTTTTAGATGATCAGGCCTCAAAATCACTCTAAAATTACATATTTTTCTTGCTAAGCCCTAAACTATAATTTTTCAGGTTTAAGCTGTTGTGAATTCATCAAAGAAACCATCAAAACGAAACCAAAATGTTGACTTTCGGGGTTACATAATGCTACGACCCGCTAAAGTGCCAGTTTGCCAATGTTGGCATGCAATGTTTTTCGTGATCTAACTTTTTATGTTCAACATAGTGGTAGGTGAAAATATTGCTCCATTTTTTTTTCATCATCAGCTCCTTCCTGGATTCACTGGTTAAAAATACTGCATGAATCTGATGTGTGCACCTGATGGGCATATCACCATAAACTCCAGGATGTTATAGGATGGCACAGCTAAAGTCTTGTAAAGATCAAAATGGAAATCGGCAATGGTTTTTTCTTCAATTACGTCACTCAAATCAAGCTGACTTTTGACTTAAACTTGACAACAAAGTTGCTTGATAACGATGGTGTTAAGTTTTAGATTAATTTTCAAACGCAGGCTTACATGGGATAATGCAAGACCTACTAATAATCAAATACTAAATTACATCTTGCTGATGTTAGATGCAGGAGTCGCAAAGTCTAACGACAACTTTAACCAACTCTGCACTGATCAGCGTCATGTTTTTAACGCTAACATTTTTTGCAGCAGGTGGGACCGTTCTTTTCTCATTCGAATGATAGCTTAACAAATACAAACCTCTCTTTGATCATTGCACCTTCAAAACATCAATAGAAACGTGTTAAATAATGCATTCGTACCTTGTGTATCCTTTGGAGTGCATTGCAACTTCGGAACTCTCCTTAAAATAGACGGATTTAGCCGGAGAATCTGTACATTCCGGCACGCAAGCCTTGCCCCGACAAACGCCATCTTTGCTTCACATTTGTGTAGTTGTCTTGGTGGTCTTCTTCTCGGCAGCCTTCGTTACAGGTTATCTTCACTAACCAAAACTAAATTGTTGGAGAAGGGGATGAGTGATGATTGCCACATACACTCCTTAGTGGCAGGTCGACTAAATATTGTCTGTTCTTGTTTCCAAAATTCATGAATTAATATATTTAGACCCACTTCAAATTAGACAAGAGAAACAAGTTGGTGATGTTGTGAAATGTAACCTATGTTCTAGAGTCCAGTCTGAATAATCGGTTTTGTTATAATTTCTGTTTGATGATTTTAGGCTGGAAGTTTTTTGTTATTTACGGTTATTCTCGAATTTGACCAAACGCAACCCATAAACTTAAGCAATGTAAAGAGAGAGAGAGAGAGAGAGAGAGAGAGAGAGAGAGAGAGAGAGAGAGAGAGAGAGAGAGAGAGAGAGAGAGAGAGAGAGAAGGGAGAGAAAGAGATGAGAAAGTGGCATATACTCACTATCCTCTTTATCATACTTTCTCTTTTTTGTCTTTCACGTCTACATGCCTCTCCCCCATATTTGATTCACACTTTACATCTTTCAGCTTATTTTTATTCTTTTAATTATATCTCTTCCCTTCCTCACTGCCCCCCCCCCCCCCAACACACCCACCTTTCTCTCTCTCTCCCTAATTTCTCTCTCTGTCTCTCTCTACCTCTCTGAATCATAATCCTCTCTTTTCACACACAGCACAATAAAGATATTTTGAATTTCTAAAAACTAAGCATCAAAATAGCACAACACAGAGACATATCACTTTCTTTCTATAAATCATTTATCTAATCATCTAATGATGTGACATATAAAACATCAATATGAATAGACCTCCACATCAATTTAGTACAATATGAATACATCTATAAAATATATCCTTTCTTTCAAGGTTGTGCAGAAATACATTCAGCAAAAGCTAGTCCATGCCTCATGTTTCTTTTCATTAAAAACAAATATAAGTAATTGAATAATAGTGGCGAGAGTATGAATAATACTGGTCAGTAAAAACAGGGCTTCGTAATGAAACAAAAGCATCAATTGGCAACATATAACAGTTGCGTAACAACAGCAGAGGTGAATTATCAACTTGATCACACCATTGATAACTGCTCGATTCAAGGCACAGAATTTATCCTGAATAGACTAAACACTTCCTTGTCATACAACACAACTATACCTGTTCCCAACTTGATGGAATATAATTTGTGATTTGTCACAGTGACTCCAACATAGATGTGGAGACCACAGACCACAAAGGAAATATGTCTGCAGTCTGGTTACTAACGTTTTAACCATTCATCTTGCCTAAGCGAGTGCAAAACACATGTATGTTTCATTTCATGTGGAATATTCATTTAAATGACTCAGAGCATTTCAAACTGCAAGGAACTCATTGAAGTAGAATGTCTGACTACACCATCAAGCTTATGATTGTCAAGGCACATACAGTCAGGTAGACAGATATACACATATATGATATTTTGTTATTTGGAGTACAATGAATAGATCAACTAGATAACTGGGCGTATTTATCTTGTCACACTTGTTGTTATTGCTGTACTTGTTCAATCTTCATGTAAAATACATCAATGAATATCTTTGATTTCTCTGCATTTAAAAGTGACTTTCTGAGGATGAATTCTCTTTTATATGTTACATTTATGACTTCATATTACATACCAGTACACATGTTACATAGATGTTGTAACACATACATTATGTTGATTGTTCTTGTTTTATTCTTTATATATTTATAGTTATTTCATTATGTACAGGAACTGAGTAACATTTAATAATTCAAAATGTATTAGTCTGGTCATATACTATACAGAGGGTATAACCTATCGGTATCAAACATTGATCTTCACCCATGATACTGTTTGCAAATACCTGATAAAAGATTGAATATTTCATGTATTCAACAAAAAGTGCATTGATAGGTCTACATGAAGTTGTCATAATATACATTTGTTTCATAAAAATTAATGGAAACAAATATATAAATAAAAATATATACAGTGCCTCCACTTCCATTAATACATTTGAGTCATCCAATAAATAGTGATAAAATGCAGACACATGGTGGAGTCTGAGAATGATGAGACATTACTGACACAAGTAGAATGAACCGCTTCACAAAAAGTTCAATAGGAAAACAAATCTGCACAATGACAGAATGATACAGAGACAAAGGCAAGGTGTGGGGAGAAGGTCATCAACAAAGAGAGTGAGGGAGAGAGGGAGAGAGAGAGAGAGAGAGAGAGAGAGAGAGAGAGAGAGAGAGAGACAGGCAGAGAGAGGAAACAAGAGTGTGAGAAGGAGAGAGAGAGAGTGTGTGTGAGATAGAGAGAAAAAGGGGAAGGAGAGAAAGAGAGAAAACAAGAACAAGAGAGAGAAAAAGAGAAAGAAAATGTTAGAGGGTGGGAAGGGGAGAGAGGAAGAGAAGATAGGTACAGGGCTCAATGGCAGCTTCCTTTTATGATTATCAGTAGTTGTTTGACAAATTTCCAAAGTTACAATTCCTACTACATGTACTGTGCATATTTTAATGTTTTCTTCATGGAATGTAGTAAAAAGAAATATATCCATGCTATACAAATACATCGTATACCAAACCAACATGTTAAACCAGAAAATGGTTTGCAAGGAGCTTTACAAATAGACATACAACTTGGCTTTTAAACCTTTAACAATTCATGCAAAAATATGATCCAAAACAAAGCCATATAAAATTAATTATTATGATAGCTACTTAAAAAAGAATTGTATAAATCCCTGAAGGGCAGATCGCAGCATTCACTCCGATATTTCCAATTGTTCATTCTTAACACATTTTGTAAATAACCTTTCAATATTGCAATTTTGTGTACATATCTAGATTTGATGATGTGGGATATACATGTATGATGATAATGAACCAGAAAATGTAATGACACTGACATACCTATCCCATCATCTAGTCAACACACATGTGCTACAGTTCACATCATGTATCATATCATATGTATAAATATTGAATAAATATTCAATCTAAAGTGCATACTTTTATCCACCCATGAAAAACAATCTGATAATTATATGATAAGTACTGTATACCTCACCTAGTGGCTAAAATAAATACACAATGATTTATGGTAAAAGTTTTACTCTTTGAGATTGAGCTACATTCACTGCAAACTGTGTTAAGATGTCACTGCAACATAATTTTTTAAGATTTGTTAATTGAAATTAAAGAATTTTTAAAAAGTGAGCATAAATTATGAATCTGTGAAGAGATGTATCAAATATCCATGAAATTGAAATATAAATAAAAATAGTATCAATAGAAATATATTTTATGAGAGGCATGAAATTGTAAGGCCACCTTACCAAAGCTCAGACATGTTAAATAAGATAATGAAGAGTATGATAATGTTGTTTATTAATAATTAAAACACATGATATGTATATAACAATATTTAGATAGGTACATTTTTTTTTAAAAATATGAGTTTGTAAGGAGGAAGCCTGAGAATTTTCTTGAAGTCAACCAAAAATTTCTTCAGTTTATGAAGCATGATAGATCATTTAATAGTCAAATCCCAACCCCGTGTACTGGTTTAAATTGGAAAGAAACTTCAAAGAACTTTTCAAGAAGGTAATGATTCATTCTCCAAGTCCCTGATGTCCTAATCAATCATATTCTATACAATGTTACTGGTTCAACAATAGTTTGAGTATACCTGCAGTAATAAAATATAAAAATCCAACACTCATGAGTTGTACTTATGAGTACTAAAATGTGCGTATTAAGTTGGAAGAGGAAGAGGAAGGAAGATTTCTTCCTAAGGTCCACAAGTTTAAAGTATGACACCCAATTCAGTAACACCTTGCTCTTTGTTTTACCTTGTGAATAGATGTTGAGTTTGAATCACAAGACCCAACTATAACCCTGCTGCCAACATGTCTTTCTCTTGATCTAAGTACATGGTTTGTTCATATTAAAAAGTTAAAAAAAAAAAAAACATTTTTTTAAACAAAATTATTTTAAAATTACTATTCTGTATAGTCAGGCCAATTTTCTTAGGCCGGCTCCATTGAGGGACGAACAATTTTTCATTCTCTGAATCACGATACATGATATTAAAACACCGCACAGGCAGTTATAGAGCATGTCTCTATATGAGCAAGTATTAAATGATGCTGTGAGCAAAGGTTTCCTTGTACAGCTAACACACATTGATACATTATTGAGAAATGGAAACCACCTTGAGCTGTTCTGCAGACAGGTATATTTACCCTCCAAGTTGAACCAACTCAACTAAACAAACTGATTTTGACATTTGAATGATAAATTGATGCATCTAACCTCACACATACCATACCTCCCTTTCACTTTGATGCCTATATGTGTGGCACACATATGGAGCTACCAGTGACCACACAATAAGAGCAAAGGGCATTGATGATAATGTACATAATAATAGTACCAGGTACCTGAATACATGCAACTTACACACACATAGGATTGCAACATGACATTATTGCAAGAAAAACTCTGGTTACCAGTTGTAAGAACTTACTGAAAGTAATCATCATAAATAGAGCAACCCATGCATTTGTACAAGTAAAAGGCTGCATAGACATTTCATATGATTAACGATGCATGACATCCATGTTTCACCAAATATACTGACAACTAAAGCATGCTCCTTCAAAAAAAAATGAAACAAGAATTGAGGGAAACTTTCCAAAATGTAAATGTGACTAGATAGAATTTAGTCACATCAGCAAGCTTACACAATACATCTGGATGGAAACTGATCAAGGTATTGGTGAAACATTTTATGGTGAGCTTTTTGCATGCAATATATGATATGCATACATTACAAAAATAGATAAAGATAGCACATTATGCATAAAGATGTATGCATGTGTATGCAAAGTAGCTCCATTGTAGCATTAAAAACAATGCGATTTGGAAAAGATAAAGGAAATCATTTAGTAAATGCAGGTAGATGGACTGAGAGATGGATGAACAATGGATGGACAAAAGAGCGATAAATGGACGGAGGAATAACAGATAGAAGGCAGGATGGATGGATGGAGAAATGATGGATGAAGCACTCTGACACATGTTACATGTATATTATCATGTGCAATCATTCAACCCCATGGAAGGATGAGGTAAAAACAGAGAGAAAAAAACCCTTTACTTTACCCCAGAAAAGCTTTATTTACCTTTCAGAATAAAAGTATAACTCTACAGGAACTCATATTTCCTTGACATTTCTCACAATAAAATGACCCTCAACATACTCCCATATGTTTTTATCACTACAACGAACTCTGACTGATTGTTGTGATGCTTAGGCTATTCTTTATTTCTACCCTCTCTCCTGACTTGGACTTTTCCAGATCTGCACCAGTTCTGTGTGTTTTCCTCTTTGCTCTTGCACCTTCCACTCTTCTTGAAGGGGTGTCCATGTCTGCTTTGCTGGGAGGGGTTTCTGGGACGAATGCTGGGTTAAGTGCAGCAAAGGCTGGGTCACCGCTCTGGTATTTCTTGAGGATGGGCGTGGAGGGGTGCGGATCTTCACTCTTTCTCTGGAACATCTGGAGCTTGAATTCCGGCGTGGCAAGTTTCTTCCGCCACTCCTCGTCATTCCACAGAGTCATCATCTCAAACTGGGGCGCCCCCTCTTGACCATTCTCTCTTCTCCGCCCCGGTGACTTGCTCCTCCCACGGATCTTCTTCTCCCTGCTGCTCGTCTTGGTACCCAGCTTCGGACTGAAACTCTTGGTATCGTCCATCTCAGAAACATATGTTACATTCACACTACCCACATTCTGAGTCTCACTGCCGATAGGTTTGACACCACTCTTATCACATGGGTGTATGAGGTCAGTGTGGGGAAAACCCCTTGTGATTGGTGGTGGAAAGTCTTGCTGGGTGGATGTCTTCCCTGCGGCTGACACACCCACAGTGGGACGGACCTTCCTTGCTTGGCGAGGTGACCGAGGTGAGCGAGGTGACCTACTCCCAGGAGAGAGTGACCGATCTACTTCATCAACACACTCCACATGGATCACAGGCACAGGGCTGACAACCCTAGGACTCACAGTGCCTTCTACTTCATTATTGTCTATGTCAATGTGTCTCCCACTTTTCTTTGCGATACTACTCTCTGGCTGCTTTCGTCTCACCCTTGATGCTTCATCTTTTTTCACCGCACCCTGGACGTTGTATGTCTTTTTCCCTCTCCTGGTTTCTGGGACATCCCCTGATCCAACCACTTCAATCACTGCGTCCTTTGATATATTATTGATGTCCACCATCACTCTGGATTTATCTTTTGATTTGACGTCCTTTGGCTTTTTTGCAAACCTGGCATCTAGTTCTTCATCTGATAATATTTCAAGCATTTCTAAGTTGCCTGCCCTCTTTTTGTCCGTGTCCTCACCAAACTGCCCCAGAAGACTCCTCCTGCCCGTTCTCATGTCCACCACATAGCCTGGGTTATCCAGCCCTTCAGCCTTCTCTTTCTTGTGCTTGTCTCTCTTCCTGAACAGGTGTCCCCTCAGTCCCTTCTTCTTGGAGTCTTCACCATGATCCACATGTCCAATGTCAATGACCGCATCCTTCTTGTCTTTGGCCCACTTTCTTGGGTCTAACTTGTCTATGGTCACTTCCAGAGGTTCCTCGTCATCACCGTCATCTACAATAGTGACATGAGGGTTGGCAAAGCCATGCTGGACTCGCTTCTTGTGTTTGGCCTTTGCTGGTGTGGAGGATGTCACAGCTGGAGACAAACCACTTGACAAGGCAATCGTCTCGAGACCATCCATGTCGATGGTCAAGCTATCCGGGCTCTGCCGGGGAGATGACGAGACGATGCTGATGTCAGTTAACTCTCCGTCTTCTGCAAATCCTGGGAGTGGAGTGGCAGGTGGAGTCGGCGCTTCATGCACCTCTACGACAGTGATGTTCTGCTGACTGGGATCAAAGACGTTTACCTCAGAACTCCTCACTGATACTTCCAAGAGGTCGTCCAAGGCAGTCTCTTTGTTCAAGGAATCAACATCCACCGTGGTCGATGGCACACTCTCCACTGAGTGGCAGCGCACAGCCTTGAGGTTGATGTCGCTGGTCGCCCTGCGAGGGTCATCTTCCTCCGTCATGAGGGTCTGCCTGGACTTGGAGCGCAGCGTGGGGTGGCTGGTGGTCACGTTACTGTACATGCCTTCAGAGATCACCACAATCTCCTGTGGATTGTAGGCGTGGATGTTGTCCGGCATTGAGTAGTTGATGCAGGACTGCAGCTGGTGTTTCTCCTTGAGGAGTTTTCTCACGGCCTCCTTCATTGGGAATTGTAGGTTTGCAACCGGGATGGTCTTGGTGCTGTAGCGCTGTCTGACGCAGACCGCTATGTGCACCGTCCTGCTGGCCACCATGTCTGGGGTGATGCCCTGGTACTCCAGGGCCTTGCTGAACTTGAAGGTGGATGGCAGAAAAACGGCCTTGAAGCTCTCCCGCATTCCCTTGCGCCTCAGGGTCACCAAGCTGTTGGTCATCTTGGTGGGGTCATCGATGCGGATCTCATCAGTTTTGCGCTTCGTTTCTCCCTTCTTGTCCGGGAGGATGTGGCTTCGAATGTAGATTCTGGACAGGTTGGAAAACTCAGCTGCAACAATTAATGAAAAAGTATACAAAAGTGAACAACTTTTAAAATTATTCAGTAGATTTTCAGTGTTTTACAAAAGCATATAATACTCTCCCACATTGAAATTACTGAACTTTGCTATCAATCTCTACCTCTGACCTCTTCTCTTTCCTCACTCATTATTTATGATCTCTTTCCTCCTCCTCTCTGTAGTTGTTGGCTATCTAGCATCCCACGCCCCCCCCCCCCCACCTCCCTCTCTCTTTCTCTGTTGTCTACCTCCTTCCTTCGACCTCCATGCACACAGTTCTACCTACCTGGAGGAAGCAGAATGTCCTGCAGTGCCCACACTCTGATCTTGAACGTTTTGGCTTTAGAGTTGTACTCAAAAGACAGCTGCAGAGTTCCAGTAACTACACAAAGAGAAATTGCAATTAACAGCTTGATTCGGCAAACTCAAAGAAAATATTAAGTTATGATTGATACAATTTGCAAACAAATTGAGAGATCATATACCCAGGATATATGACCCCAAAGGTTAGAAACATCCCGAGATAAAACATGGTCGGTAACGTATAGATTTGTACCTATATAAATGAAGCATAAATCCATTTCAGGTATCATTTCTCCTTATTTTCTAATGGAGAATTATAACAGAATGCAATGAACGTTAAAAGAAAATACAAATAATGTGATGAAAGACTGCAAAATTACTTGAATCTTTCTCTGATGCTTTCTGGGTCTCTAGAACCTTGATTGAGTTCCACGCCCTGGGTGTTGTGATTCTCCCTCCTGCTTCCTTGGCACCATCAAGATCATCAGGGGTCACTGACCTCAAGTCTGACCTTTGACCTTTTGATCTGGATTTGGACTTGGGTTCCTCCAGCTTTGCCTGCTGTGTGACTGAGATGCGTGCAGCGTCCATTGTCATGTTGAGGTAATCCTTGGTTCCTGCAGGCAGGATAGGACAGGAATGAGAAAGAAAATCACAATAAAATGTGACTTCATCAACGAAATATGATCAACTTGATATATACTGAAGTGTTCTCTGATGTACCAATAGACCCAAGTTCACTCTTTTCTTTACAATAATGTTGTTACATAATAATTGTATAATAACGATGCAAATCAATCATTAATAATCAATGTTGTAATGCAGCACATGAAATGAACCACATATAGGGAAGAGTATTAAAGGGGAATGAAACCCTAGCATGTTGAATTTAGTTAAAACAGATGCAGATGCATGTCTCACAGAAATTTGGAGGCTAGTCAGCATATTATAAACATTAACCCTAAATTTTAGCTCATGCAAGTGGATGATGTAGGAATGTGATGAATGTGAGTAGACCAATGATAATACACATTACGAATATGACACACTTACTCTCTTTATCCAGGATCGGACGACATTCATCACAAGCCTCATCCAGTGGGGACTTCCCCTCACTGTTCATGATGTCATAGCGTCCTCCTGCCTTAAGCAGAACACGCAAACAGTCTGTGCTGCCCTCTTTGGCAGCGTAGTGTACAGGCGTGCATCCCTCAACCTCATCTTGGATGTTAGGATCTCCTGATGGCAAGCAGATGAAAATATATAGGATTTTTTTAGCACTTTACATAACCACTCTACAGACCTTTCGACTTCTCATCAATACAGATCTTTCACAGTTGCTCATTGCATTGACTGCTGTGCATGTTTGTGTTTATTTCTATATTGTACGAGTCGAAGACGAGTGCAATATTCATGCTGATGAATGCAATACATGTATATCTGATATACCACAAAAGAAATCCAATATCGTTATTATTATACATATAAACCACTTTCCACGACAACAGCAATGGGTTCAACTTAATAAAAAAAAAAACCGAAACAGGGTTCACTCACCTGTATCAAATCTGCCTCGCGCATGTTAAAAAATGCGCGTGCGCAATCAAACCCATCATACGCAATTGTTATGCCGAGAGTTAAATATTGTAACAATAAGTATGCACTCATTTTCCCCATTGATACTGGTAACATAAAATACATAGGACAGCTTTTATACTTCACACAATGGCATAATGGTTGTGACAGGTCAAAGGTCAAAGGTGAGTCTGCTCACCCTTGTACTGAATGAGGAGCTCCAGGATGTCAGTGTCTCCATTGGAAGCAGCCTCGTGCATGGGGCTCCAGCCGTATATCCCCATGGCGTTAGCATCAGCCCCGTCCTCTAGGGCGCTCTCCACAACGTTGGAGTCACCATAGCGGACAGCTTCCTGGAGCTTGGTGTCTGCTGCCATCATGTGGCAGGCCTAGTAAGTCCTGCTCAGAGCTGGCTGTCACGACCGTGGCATACTGGATATGAGTTTCTACTGTGCAGCTACATCCTGAGTCTGATGGGAACAGTAACAGAAATTATGTCAGATTCAAATTTTCTGATTTAAAATTCTGATTCTGAAAGTTATATCAAACCACAGTGCCAATTCTGAATTCAATTCATAACTCCATCATATACGTAACTATTTACATGATTGCAACAACTATATCGTGTTGTATACATGAACTCCCAAAGTTATGACTTAGAATAGATACACTTTAGATAGAAGCGACTTTAGATCCCAAGTTAGTTTACAGAGAGTCAAACAAAAAATGACAATCTTGAGCGAGTCCAGCGCAGGGCTCTCCAGTTCATCTCAGCCACAGGTGATTACAAATCAAGGGACACAGGCTGTATCACCAGCATGAGACATCTACTTAGTCTGCCCTCCCTAGCATCAAGGAGACAAGTACTCAAACTGTCATCCTTCTTTAAAGTGGTTGAGGGATTGGTCCCAGGATTACCCTCTGATAATGTTCTCGTAAAAGCAACACCAAAAAGAAATATAAACTTTGGATAATGTAAAGATCATCAACCCCAAAATATATTAAGATAAGTCATAAATCACAATAGAGGTTTCAAAATTCATCATTGTAAATAAATTTGTAACACAAAGCAATTCAAACAATTTTTTTTTGTGAGCACTCTATTGGCTTGGAATCACCTCCCACCCGACATAAAGAGTTCATCAATCAAAATCTTCAGGAGCAGGATTGACAAAATCCAACTCCACTACGACTAGTTAGTCATCGCGCCCTCTCTCCCGCTGCATTATACCATCTGGTCCAGCAGCATATGCATCCAGATCCACATCAACGCGAGAAAAAATGTAACCTGCTCATCTAAATTGAATATCACACCTCGACTTTTTTTGCCTTTAAGTTTAAACTGGGTTTAAGTTAGACGTTAAGTTTACACACAGAATTTGGAATCACACAAAAAAGTCAAAACATAATTTGGCAAAGAAAGTAGCCTGGGGTGGTATTACAGAACGATAACTTAGGAGAAATCTTATCCTAAGTCTAGGATTCTCCTAAGTGGTATTCCAGAACGATCTTAACTTTTCTCCTAACTCCGCTCCTAAGATTTCTCCTAAGTTTTCTCCTATCTTTATGCAAATTTATGCAAATCATAAAGTTAGGAGGATTGGTATTACGGAATGTGCGTAAGAGAGGATTTAGGAGAAAACTTAGGAGAAAACTTAGGAGAGCCTCCCCCTGTCTTAGCCATTCATAACACATGCAGCAGCATTTATTTGCGCAAGCGCGCGTACATGATTGATGTGCGCGCACATAGTTGCGCAACCACAAAGTTAGGATCAATCCTAGGGGGAGGGCCTGATGAGATGCTGTGGTTGTGATTGGCTGTTCATTAATGAAACACTTTCCTCCACTGGCTAATAAATGCGCACTGGGTGGGGTCAAACCCTCCATAATTTGCATTAAGAGAGTCCTAAGAGGACCTTCTGTAATACCAATTTCTTGCTTTCTTAGGCACCTCCTAACTCGGGGACTTAGGAGAAAACTTAGGAGAAAACTTAGGATAACTTCTGTAATACCACCCCTGGTCCCTGGACAGCATCCATCTTAATTAATTACCAAGATCTCTACACTTGCCCAAACTTAAGCTTAACGTTAAACATAATTTAACGTTAGATTTGGATTTTTAGAATTGAACCGACAAATTCCGCACCACCTAGTCCTAGCATCCAGGCCGCGGCCGCCCAGCACAGCCAGCCGACCGTAAGGCCAACACAGCTGAGCTGAATCGCCGGCTTGTTCAGATAGGACTGAGCAGTCCGAGACGAGTGCGAGCGACGTCCATTTCTGAGACGCAAACTCCTATTTTAGCACAGAGAGTACAACATGGGAATTCATGTTTCCCATTCAATGCGAGCATTACCATTCGTTTTTACATCAGATGTATCTCTCACTTACAAGATTTGATGAAAATTAAGTCTGAAACTTACAAGAAATTCACATCCGCCTTCGTTCCGTAGCAACATCAAGCCGTCTCGCAGTTGCATCATGGGAAATCCGCATACGATTGCATTAGTTCGTAATCAAAATGACGGACGGGGATCAAAACAACTCGACCTGACAGGACTCGCTCAAATTAACAGATTGTTTGCCTCATGTACGTAAATCATAACTTCCTTCTCCTTGGATAGATTTTCGTCAAACCTTCACCAATGCGTTTCTTTCACCTTTCTGCTATAATTTAAACTAATTCAACATCAGGGTGGACTTTCCATTTGATAAAATGATATTTAAAAAAAAATTGGCCTCCTGTCTGTGATTTTAAGAAACGATAAACAATATTTCCGCTTTGATTGCTACAACTGAAATTTCCAAAATTTTATCCCCGGATTACCACGATTCTTTTTTCTTCGTATTCTCGTTATATATGAAGAATATGTTGATAGAGATGAGCTAAGCTGAGATCCCTGTCAGTTAGGCCAGATGAATTATGAAAGATCTCTCTCTCTCTACCTCCCCCAACTCCCTCCCTCTCTCCCTCTATCTTTCCCCCTGGCCCCTCTCTCTGTCTGTCTCTGTCTCTCTTTGTCTCTGTCTCTCTCTCTGTCTCTGTCTCTGTCTCACTCGCTGTGAGCTCTTTTCTGCACTGCGGGAGCTATTCATATAATACATGTAGGCCTATATCAATATTTCAAGAACAGGAATTTACTCCCATAAAAAGTCGGCCTATAGGCCTAATTTAGGCCTAAATATAGAATGTTAATGTGAATAATGTTAACGCCAATAATTCAACAACAAGCTTAAACAACTTAACTTCAGTTATCAACACAACAACAATTTTAATTTCCTCTACATGCATTTACAAATATTTGATCGAGGGTCTTGTGTAAATAGGTACGAAAGCTTCTCAGTGAGAAGCCTACAGGGGAAACAGATTGATGTCAACAACTGACGAGGCCCAACTCTACCTACTTCTAAACGAATCTTGATATTTATCACTGGACTGTTTTGGTTGATAAAGTAACCGTCTCACAATGAGACTCATGAAACCATGAGCATAGGCCGTTTGGAAACTTTTTATTGACCATTTCCCTGGAGTGACTCTGATTTGTAAACACATGTCATCCGCTTAAGGAGAAAGTGAACCTAAACGAGCTGAGCTGACTTTCCTATATCCCAGGTACCGTTTTTAGTATCAATGTGCTTGGACAGCCAAATGACAATAGACACAATAGGGGTACGTGGGTGGATTAACAGGGCGCCGTCAAGGAGGGGCATTGTAAAAACGGCTTGCAATAGTTCTGCACTATGACATCTATGCAACACCAAACAACAACATTAATATCAACATTACATTGTCAACGCAGTTAACCAAACTTAGCTCGCATAACATGTACTTCCTAATACGTTACGACTTGGTCATGACCCTGTGTGTGTTAACACAAATACTGAGTATCAGAAAGATCTCGGCACCATTTTGCAGGGAGGGCTCGTATATTGGATCCAGCCGGGTAGTTTGGGTACCATCTGGTTTGAAACAGATTTTTTCTATTTTGCTTCAGGTGAAGACAAACCACAAGATAACAAAAAAGGCCACAAAATACTTGTAAGATTTTCTCTTTTTTACCGTCTGAATTGGCTTTCACCGTGTGAATGCGGCTAATACCAATAAACACGATTCATCATATTGATAATTATCATTATTGATATTATAATTGTTATCATTATTAATTTTACTATTATTTTCATCATTATGACTTATTAAGTAAACAATATCATTCCCCCAAACATGGGGGGGGGGGGGGGGGGGATGATTGTACATGCCATCCCCCCACCTTGTGAAGTGGGGGGATGCATCCCCCTCATCCCCCCCCCCCCCCCCCCCCCCGTTGTCTACGCCCCTGCAGTGTGGTAACACACATGACGGTGACCGAAATGCACAAAAAGAATCGTTGGGAAGACTGTGACGGTGCCGATATCAACAGTCTAATGGCATACGTGAATCCTGATCTATCAGATCATGTAGCTTCTACTATATAGCGCTGACTACGGCTGCTTGCTTAAACCAGGGTGCGCTTCGAGTGGCACTCCGAACCAAAAAAAAAAAAAAAAAACAGTGTAACAACTTATTGATATTTTATTATGAGGTATATTCAAGATTAGATCTGATACGCGCATTTTAAAATGGTTCCCATAATGTGTCGATTTTCAAACTTAAATTTCTCTCTGAACATTTGAGAGAGAACTCATTATTTGCAACCACTGGTATTTGTTTCTGCACTCTGTGACACCGTGTACTTCGACGACACCACTTAAAGTGATAAAAGCGATAACATATGAGACGTGATAGCAGACTGAATGGGAAACAGATTTCATTACTCGCCCGCCTGAGAATGACTGTCCCCCATCCATGAATCCCTTCATTACCAGGGCTTGAAAATTTTATCAATGAATAAGTGGAAACATGCATCTTGGTGTTGGGCGAATTTTCTTCGGGCGAGATGTCAACAATCTGACCGCACAGGGAGGGGTGTGTTCAGTGAGTGGCACAGAATGAAGTAAGAACCGAAGTAGATGCCCAAATCATTGCCAATTTACAGAACAATGATCGAGAACTTGTTTTTTTTTTTATTGGGACAGCATGAGATTTGAATAAATACGATTTTTCAAAATCTTATAGGGTGTCCGACCAGCATGAGTATGTAGAGTAATCCCATACAATAGGGGATCCAGGCAGTATCACACATGTATATGCACGCAATGGGAACGCTGCTGATTGTCGTCGGCAGAAAGTGACAGGATTACTTTTTTTGGACGAATTAAGCAGCGAAAATGTTGTCAAGGATTAGGGTTAAGGTCAGGGTAAGGTTTAGAATTAGGGTTAGGGTTAGGTTCAGGGTTTAATTCAATAAGTTAGTGGAATACCCTGGTCCCTATTTTCGTCCATATTTTCATGAAAAAGGAGATTGAAAAAAAGTCGATTTTGGAGAGAGAAAATGTGATTCATTTTAATTCATCAAAAGAAGTTACTACATGTTGCCGGCTTGATCCAGTACTGATGGAAATGTTTATTTGGAACTTTACATACACACACACGCGATTGACATCGCGCTAGACGGCGAGTGCTGTGTGTATGCGATGCATTATGCTCACATCTCGGGGTATACGGACGCAGGTCATTACGTGCGTTTCTCCCTAGAAAGTCCTGATATTTTATTGGTCAACAAGCAAACAAGATAGCTAATAGCGTAGCTTCGCTTCACGTCCCTCGAAATCTTCAGGACATGTCGCCGGAAATCTAAAGCATTTTGTGAAACGGCGAATCTCAGTGCTTCAAGACGTCCATTTCTGGCAAAATATTGCGAGGAGGGAGCCGGAATAATTTTTCATTCGCCTTCCAATGCCGTCATTTTTCCTGATGGGGTTTCGTACGGTCATTTTGATCGTGTCCAAGATGTGGGAGTTTATTTGCTATCTGATACGGAAACACACACGAAAGGTACGCTGAACCACAGAAGCTGGGTAACACACACAGCTTAGTCGGTCACGTTTCATCTGTTCATTGACGAGTGATAATAATGATATGATATGATAGAGATGTTGTAAACACCGTCAGTGTCAAACAATTAGCCAATGTCACTTGTCAGTGGTCATGGTGGTAGTGCATGTGCCGATGCCAAGACTAAAGTAAAGTAAAGTATCTAAGTCGTTCTAACAATGTTATGAATGTCTAACGGTGTATGTAAACTCTACTAGTCTACAGGACTACATTAGCATGATTAACCAGTAACAAGAACATAGTTACCAATTATCACGATTATGAATTATACTCTAGTTTGTCAAAAATGAGACGTGTAGTAACATACTCACATAGTGACAAGTGACGTGGGTGGCGGTGGGATTGAACCTGGGACGTTGACATTTTAAGTCGCCGTTCACAACCACTTCACCACAATACCAAGATTAGTGGAAAGATTTCTGAGAAATTTGAATATCACTTGGAAAAACGATGTTTATTGCAATCACTGAACCATGAAACTGGCCCTGTTGATATTGTGCTGTATCTCATCAATTAAATCAGTTTTGCACCCTGATCATGTTCTTTCGGATGATATGGAAGGTTGACGTCAAACTTCCTCCAATCAGGGAAAATCCTGTAAGTGCGATTGCAAGCTGAAAAACAAATACATTTTTTGAATGAAAATGTGCACCTGCCAAATATTTGAAAAAATTGCATCATTTCCTTCTGAAAAGCTTGCATTTTGTTTTCTAATATGTAGGTGCACGCACAATGATTGAGTATCTAACATTAAAAAACATGCATTGAGCAGAAATAAGCGGGGCCAGTCAACGACTTACTATACGGCAGATGTACCAAGTCTCGCATGCATAAATGGCACGAGAGTCGTACCAGAGGGGTCTGTCTCTCATTCCTACGTTCCGCAACCAATTTCTCACGCAATAAGGCCAAAGTGGGATAAAAATGGTAATAGTCAATTGCCCGATGGGACAAGAAAAATGGGATCATTTATTCTTAACAAGTTTGTAAAGGATTACTCTCTGACTTTAACCCTTTGTGTGCCAGATAAACTGCTTCTTTTTGTGATTGGTCTGTACTACAGTGTAGTTGTGCATTAATTCCCACAAGGCACACAAAGAGTTAACAAGGTCTAGTCAGAAAAATAGCACAAACAAACAAAACATCTAGTAGACTTATAATAACAGCATAAGGATTGTCTCAAACACAGTGTTCCCATACATGGGTAGTGCTTAGTATGTAATGGTATCATTTCTACAGGTAAGTGTTTTATTCAGTATTCAGTATTTCCCCTGTCATCAGAAGCTTGTAAGGCTTGGTGACACCTGTGGAGAGCAGCAATGTGGATGTGATGTCTTGTCGAAAGACAAAAGTAGATTAAGGAGGATTAAGAGCATGGTAATCCTTTCATTTTCTTCACACGCTCTTTGAGGTTGAAATGAACACAAATACAGTTTGTTTGTAAGACTAACGCTGTCTAGACATGTTTGATAAGGCCTTTCCTAGAGAAGGGATCAACTACAAGTCTAAGAAACATTAACAGTTCACAACCATGAGTGATATCAGCAATGATTATGAACCTGTGAATTCTCACATGATATTAACTGTAGTTACATTTACTGTCTTACTCTTACAGAACATTAGCATCAAAATGATCTTGTGTTGTCACTTGAGTTCAATGCTAGTAATTAACCTACAAATATATGCAAAGGGTATTTTGTACGTGTTTCTTTATTCAGTCTGTAAGAATATATATGCTTCTACCTGTGAAATTGGCTTCCATAGATTATTTAATATGTTTTGTTACACTTGAAAAACATATAAGATTTTCTTGAATTATCAATCAACTTGGGCATTACCAAATTTTTAGAGAAAAGTTTAATATATCAAAGTTACCAAATTTTGTCTCAAGTGGCAAGGCTCACGCTTGATAGTGGCCTGGGGGTCAGTGGCCACCTGGAATGGCTTCGGGCCACCTGGGGGTGTTTCACCAAGCCGTTCTTAAAGGGTTACTAAATTAGAAACATAAGTTCCCACTAATCTATGTAAAATTATCCACTTAAAAACGAATTTCACATTCTTTTGCCGCAATAAAGTCTCATTTTGACGAAAAATTGAAAAAACGCACGCTTCCAGTGACGCATGAGAAGTCAAAATGCCATAAATGCCACCGGCGTAAATAAAATGTTTTATTCACGCCATTCAAACAATACGTTACCAATCAGACCCCCAAAGCTTGTCTGAGGTTTGTCTGAGTAGCAACAACTAATAGATTCAAAGTGCATTACATCCATTGAATCTGAATGACAAGATACAGGTGAATGCAATAACGCGTTACTATGCAGTTAGAGGGAAAGTTGGGAATTCATTACGAAAGTGGTCTATTGTTGACTTCCGTACAATATATGGAATTTTGACTTCTCATATGTCACTGGAGGCTTGCGTTTTTTCAATTTTTCGTCAAAATGAGACTTTATTGCGGCAAACGAATGTGAAATTCGTTTTTAGTGGATAATTTTACCTAGATCAGTGGCAACTTATTTTTCTAATTTAGTAACCCTTTAAATTAAGAATGATTTTACACACGACTGGTGACCATTTCTTGTGCTAAATCATAGTAGGAGTTAACTTCCAACAATCCTAATCAAATTTGACAAATCATAAACTGTATTCAGACATTTGTTACCAACAAGAATTTTAATTTTAATATCAGATTTGAATTTTAGCTGAAGACCTGATGAGAATCAAAATCATTGAGAATCTGATGTAGCATAAGAAAGGGTCACCAGTTTTGCGTAAAGTCATTCTTAGCTTGGTGAAACACCCCCCAGAAAGGCTTGAATCAGTGGTCTGGCTTGTCACCAATAAATCACTCAGCCCAATAAGTTTTGTCCCTAAGTATTTTGTTGTCATCCACTTCCTTTTCCTTCATACTTCCTATTGAAAAAATTAATAAATATTTACTGTTATGATTTAAAGGTGAAGGTTGCAAAAGTGTTGATCTTTCACATTTTGGTGGATTCTGTGATGACTTCACAGCTTCAACTCAATTTTAGGTTAGGGTTTGGATTGGGCTAGAATTGGGTTAGGGTAAGCTATGTGGCCCGGTCGTAGCAAAAATCAAGCTTTTAGAATGCGTGCATCTCTCAGCTACAACATAGGTTTCAAGACCTTTTCAGTATGTTGTACTCACTCAATAGTATGCATGTCTGGGAAGTGTAAAATCTCTTATGTAATAAGTATACTGTATGGCCCCTGACTACCCTCAACTCTGAGAGTGGTGGGTGGACAAACAATGATAAACATAACAGCACAATACATCACTGGTGTGATTTGATGCACTGTACATAATTAATCATGTTTTATTATCGAAATATGATACAGTCCCTTCTTTAGTTCTAACCCTCTCTCTGTACAGTAGGAAAGCTCCTGCAAGTGTTGCTTACTCTATAAATAGTGTACGTACATGTACATCAACGTTTAAAGCACGGTCAGATTGGCATATCAGATGTCAAATTGTTAAGTGTTAGCACTCAAGCTGAGAAATATCTGTTCATGATTGTTTGACTCATTATCATTCTCCCTAGATACATTGCACATGTACAGTGATATTGGGCACAGAGTGCATGTACAGTAACTGTAGCCTTCATTTTAGAGCGAAACAGCAAATCTCTGGATTAATTTTTGACTTCCTTTGGCATTGCGTGCTCACATTATAATGTGTTCATCATCTACATGTAGCTAGTAGTGTCAAGTCAAGTGTGCAGATTTAAAGGAAATGTTCTGCTCATGTTGTTTTTTCTTCATGTATCAATGTTAGATACAGTAGTGTATAGCCATACACAGTGTATATCGCAGTGTTTTTATTTTCGTGAAATTCGCGAAAAGCATCCGACTCGCAAATTTAACAACGAAAACATAAATACGCCGTACACGAGGACATGTATTAGTACTAGTACTCCATGATCATGAATTAAGCCGCTCGTGAAATTGTCGGGAAGTCCTAATTCGCGAAAAAATTGACTCGCGACATATATGGTGTATACAGTATATGATATCGCTAGATTAATCTAATCAAGATATGATTTAATGATTTTAATAACTTTAATGTTTCTGTTGTATTTACAACAATTATTTTGGGGGGCCTGTAAAATAGAAACTACCCTTAAAAAGCAACCTAAGGCAGAACCAACTTTTATTGCTTCATTACCTTGTGATGTACCATAAGCATTTCCATACCGTGGATGAAATGAACATTGTGGTTTTTCTGGGCAACTACACAGTCATTGATGGTTATCCCACATGCTTGATTTTGCTAAATTGCCCCTTTACCTGTTATTTTGTGTTTTTGTTGATATTCAACTGAAACTAAAAGCAGCAGACACTAAAGCTGACTCACTATTGTATTCTTAGTCAGCATCCTGGCCCTATATAGACATCCAAGATAGACAATAGCTGCCAGTAGAAGATTTTGAGTTACAAATTGAAGTACCAGTACTGTACTTACTATACACTCCAGCTCAAAGGAATTGGCATAGGGAAAGTGAAAGGGAAGAAAGGGAAGGAGCCGCAGTTTTAAACCGTGGTATATTTTGTCTAGTTCAGCATAAAACACAATGCTTTTTAGCCTAAAAACCATCATGTTTCATGCTGAACTGGAGTACTGGACAAAATATACTGCGGTTTAAAACTGCGGCTCCTTCCCTTACTTCCCTTTCCCTTTCCCTATACCAATTCCTTTGAGCTGGAGTATATGTATATATATGTATGGTCTTTATAGTGTCTCGGCCTGAAAGCATTTGTAAGCTCCGATTTGAAAGATGGTTTCCGTAGCATGTTTTGGGCTCTCTCGGCCTTTACCATTGCACAGTTCTTTCTGCAGTTTGTTCTTTGGCACAAAAGGTCGCGCTCTGGCTTTTGAGAAATGACTCTATCCCTGTTCATTGAAGAAGGAATAATGTGGTTCATATATAGTCTGTAGTGGTGTACTGTACATGTATTTAAATGGTACAATGTACAACGTACTTGTTGCTGTTCTGGTAACAATGTATTTGTTTCATCAAGCGTTTACACAAATATTTGTAAGTAAATTTTGGACCATAGCACAGGAACTTCCTGTGCATGTGGTAGAATAATGATATTTTTTGGTTGCAGTTTCATCTTAGTTTCTTCCCACTTCCTCATTTTGACAGTGATTACTGCTAACACTCAGCCCTACATGTAGATTGAATATTTATCACTTTTACAAGTGTCATAGAAACCATGCAGCAAACACTGTATTAAGTACTGTACCAGTAAAAATAAATGTCCTTAAGGCCTATGCTTTCATGGTTGTGCAGTGATCAATGGAGGACCTTGAACTTATTTTCATTCATTCATACTTTCTCTGCATGGACAGTTGAATTATTTACTTATTTATTTATTCAGGTTTGACCATTATGGTAGTGATCAGCAGCACAGACTGAAAGGATTAGTTTATTACAATAACAATATTGGTTTAAGACCAAACAGTCATTGATAAGATCATTCTACATATACATATAAGGGGGATTTATGAGTAAAACGTGGCACATTTCATTGTTGTGTGCTTGTGTCTCACACAATGTACTATGTATACTTCCTGTATCATCTGCAATGTATGCATAACATTCAGTATGTTTTTATGCATTAATCTGCTTCAATTAAGCAACCCAATGAATTGGCTTGAGTTGCATTTTAATTTTCCTTTTGTCTTTCTTTTTTTCATCAGTTTTTCTCCACTTTTATTGTCCTTTTCATTGACATTTTTCTTTTGACACCTTTTCCTTTTCTTCTTCATCCTTTTTTATTGCCGTCTTTCTTCTTCTTCAAGTTCTAGGGAAATAAGAGAGCAAAGACTTTTGTTATTGAGGCCTGACAGTGTTTGATGTCCATTTCTCTTATTTTGCAGATATCTGAGCATCAGCACATCCGCTACTACACAGCGCCACTTTCTCCTCTCTCCAGTCGCAAACTATGTAAGTATGATATCAAGCCCTTCATGCACAGTCATTGTCACTGATCACTTATGGGTGCAGTCCATACCCAGAAGAAATTGTATAAAAAAAAACTGTGTTTATAATCATTTTTCTGGGCTAGAATCAGTGTTTTTTATATTATTGATTTGAATTAAGTGGATATAAGTATATTAACACTGTTGCTGATTCAGAACATATGAAAATAAATGTTTCTATACAAAACTTGGCAGAATTCAGTGTTACAAAGTAGATATTAAAATGAGCAAATTTGAAGACACATTGAGCGCACCACATACTAAAGCTAGGTGGACCATGCACACAGTACATGTACATACAAACACTGCACTAGTCCATGTCTCAATTAACCTTTGCTGCAGTGGTCAATTAGCAAAATGATGTTGGCCTACTCACTATGGCCGATTCAGATCTGCGGATAGAAACAACGGCCTCTAGAATCAGCATTTTGTATGCCAAATGGGAAAAATAGTCATGGTACATGAAGAGAAGGAAGATTCTGGGTAAAATCAAATTTGCTGATCAGTTCAGATCAAATCTGTTCAAATTATCATCAGGGTAGTAGTGCCCTTTAATTCTGCATGACCTTGCATATAAATTAAAGTTTGCAGGTCCAAAGTTACTCTCCTATGTGTGCAGAGATAGATGCCTTGGACATCCCTTGATGAGATAATTGAAAGCTAAGGGCAGCCCTGGCTAGCAAGCACTTGGCCATGCCAGCTTTGCTCAGCTGTGATCAGCTCTGATTATCCCATCAGGTGCCCTGTAGTATAACTCTCTGGTCACACACATGAAGTTGGAAGCCATTGTAAATATATTAGTGGGGGTTTCAATGACACTTTATTTGTCAAAGTTGTCAAAGCTGATGGCAGATCAGTTACTACTGTATCATATAGAACAGAAAATTAAATGTCTACCAATGACATACATTTGACAGAAGGTTGGCAAATATTGTGTGAAAGAATAGTTGATGATTCAATTTGTATGATCAGTGCAGTGTTTGGTGCTGAATAAACAGCAGATGGTCATGTGTGCACAAATGGATTGTGCTGTACATAAAGAGTACATGTACACATTCAATGTAATGAAACACCATTTCACTGTTGCATTTACCAGATGCAGCGTGACCAATACACAGACAATAAGAGGCAGACACATTAGCACCAGGATGTGTTCATCGGGGCAG
Organism: Arbacia lixula; assembly: GCA_963669155.1. Lineage (NCBI taxonomy): Eukaryota > Metazoa > Echinodermata > Echinoidea > Arbacioida > Arbaciidae > Arbacia > Arbacia lixula. Next base: position 333,007 of record OZ022591.1, on the reverse strand, counting down.
GGGGAAAACATGGAAGGGGATCTTCTTTCTGAATGCCCTAAACCGTGAAATACAGTATACACTATCAAGGAAAATATTTTCTTGAGGGGCTGTGCGGGGGCTAAATTGCCCTGTACCTCTGTCATTTATTTTCACTGGTATGGGCAATAGCTGGTCTACATTCTGTACTACGAAGCATGCCCATTAGCCATTGATCATGTACATGTACAATTATTCCTGGTGCTAAGACAGCTCAAACAGTAGATTGATTAAATATTTCTGATAAAAGCAATAGTGATATCGTTACGCTCTACTTTTATTTATAGGGTAGGGCCTATAGGAAATGTATTGCATGTACATGCACAATACAACAAAATTATACTACATTATTAGTACAGTACATGTACAGGAATTTACTAGTACTTCATTATGGTGTTTGGTAGCTGTGTGTGTGAAGTTGTACAAGTGAGTTGGAGCGTGCCTGTAGTAAGATGGAGTGAGTGTTGATAGAGCTGTATACAGGACATGTAAGTTGATTTAAACACATGTACATGGAAACACATATACAGAGTACATTGGATACAGGGTTTTGAAGGTGGAGTTGTTGGTGCAGTGAAGCTTAATGAGGTTGACATGTCCTTGTACTTGTACTTGTACATGTACGTGTACATCAGGATACATCCTTGCCACAAATGTCCCTTAGAAATCAAAGAAGAAAACGGCCATTTAAAATGGAGGGCCTTATAGCAGAAAATTTAGAAGTATATGGGGGGGAAAATTAAGATTGTCTCTACTCTTTTGATGCTCCACCATGAAATATTGTAAGTTGGACTAGCACTGTATCCTCCCCCCTGATACAACCTTCACCCCCCACCCACAAGACCCCTCACCCCCACTTTATCTGCTGCCATACTGTAGTCTAATACATGTATGCCCCTGCTTGACACCCTTGTTCAATGTACTAGTATTTGACCTAAAAAAAAGAAGAGTTTTCTGTGTGTGCTGTCCAATGGATACATGTACGTTTCTCTTGTTATTGAGTACATGTACATCTCTAGAAAGTGTTGTTTGACACCCTTCATCAATGTACTAGCATTTGGCCTAGGAAAGGAGTTTTCTGTATGTGCTGTCCAATGGATCAGTTTCTCTTGTTACCGGGCGCATCACTAAGCAGCGCTTACCGACGGCACAGGAAATTGCGACTGAGTGTGATGTGTGTACATCGAGGATATTGCCAAACTTCCGTCTCAAAAATGGATGACGGAATGAAGCAGAGTGCATCGTCTGGCTACAAACTACTGCTGATACATTATACTCCTGCTGCACAATATATTGCCTTTTTGCATTAGGCGACTATCGTCACTCAAATAGCACTGATAAATCACTAAACCAAGTTGATGTATCGTGATGTGAATAAATCGGTTCAAATACCTAATGATGGGAATCTGTCCACTTAAGTGAACGGCAATCTTCTGGAATGTGCTCCATTTTAGTTCCAGTGCGCTTGCTTTCTTTATGCTCACAATTTGAAAGTGATAGTGGAAGAAATAAACACAATTCTATGGAGAATTATCCTGAATTTTGTTTAATGTAGGAAGTATTGAGAAATGGTTCATCTTCTAGTGTAAAGAGCAACAAAGGTCTGGCGATTTAATTATAGTATTAAAATGCTCATTTGGCAGCAAAAGAAATGGTAAATGAAATATGATAATTGAGGAAATCGCTTTATGGTATTTACTAAGCCTGAGTCATATCGATTTTTTCAGAAACCGGTGTTCGATGGCTTTGCGCCGATCGAACATCGCTGCATCGATACATGACGTCACCCAGCCACTGCCAAGAGCCAATTTATGAATGAAAATATAGTAAGCATACGCAGTGCAATCCTTCCATTTCCCCACATAGTATTCCACCAAAACAAGCGTGCAATTCTCTATCACCTCGTACCAAAATCGACCTAGAATTTCACTTTCCTATATTTTATATGAATTATGATAGGTAACCTCGGAGAATCTATTTTCTCACCGATACTGCACATGTAAGCGAATTTCGATTACTTCTTGTTTTTCCGTCAAAATCTTACAAATTAGCGTCAATATGGCATCGTATACATGTATGTAGGTTGGAATCTGTAGAGTCTATTGCAACGGGCAGAAAGTCAATCAGCTTCCGGGTTGCGATTTTTTTTTCCCGTAACCCTAATGCGTCGAAAAATCGCTTCCGGGTTTCGGACAACGTGACTGGATATCGTATCACTGTTTTGGCGACCACATGGTTATGACGTGATCTACGCGATGCACCAACCAGTGGTCTCCGAATCGCTGTACGGAGACGCTCTATTAGTCTGTACGTCGGCAGCGTGTATGCAAATGAGCCTTACGCACGATTGCCACTGTATTTCCGGGTTTTCACAACACACGATGCTATCCGTTGTACAAAGTCTATGGACAATTGTTTGTTGTGGCGTTGCGCTGTATATAGTAGTGAACGAATCAAATCCAAGTAGTATGTAGTAGCTGCTTGATCATCGAGCGACCTGTTCATTCTCTTGATGCGTTACCTGCAAAACTCACAAAAGAGAGTAGGAACCAAGTAAGCAAATTAAAATTGTGAAAATATGAAGATGAATTGTGTATAACAGGACTATCAAACAAAAGATTTTGTGATTTCTAGTCAATTTGGTAATTTCGTCGATGCATCGAATTCATCAAAACGAAATCGGAGTTCGACTTCTTCGATCGAACACCGGCTTAATAATCGATTCGACTCAGGCCTAGTATTTACGGTATATGATAAGCCATCTAGGCAAGTTAAATCATTTACCAGTACACATGTTTGAGAAACTAATAAAAACAAATAAAACATGATATTGAAATGATAATAAAAGGGATTTAAAAATCATGACAATTAAAATGATAATCCAATATCCATTTGTTTTAGTTATATCATTATTTTTCCCAATGATATCTGCAGGTGCTGTAGGATAAAATCAAAGTGCAGAAATTGTACATGCCCTATTGCTTCTCATAGACTCACACCGCGTTCACACGGTCCCCCTTGTCGCGGGGTTTCCCCCGCGACGCGGGGTTTCCCCCTCGCACTCTCTCGTGTGAACGGTCGGGGAGAGAAGTCCCCTCTCCCCCTCGACGGCTGAGGGGTTCGGGGGAGAGTTTTGGAGGGGAGAGCGACCTTGGACGCGTAATTGATAGCGCACAGCTGTTTTCACTGAATGTGCGCATGCGCGAAATGCCGATCGGTAGAACTACTACCGCCGTGTCACATCGTGGGTTCCACAAGGAACATACACATTCGCTCTGTACATGTATACATGTATACATGTATACAAGTATTGTACTACTGTGCGTGCATATAACATGCATGCTGAATTGCAATGTTTATCCTGCATTCGACGTTCATCCATCGACTTATTTTATCGTAGCTTTGGTAAAATAGCTATCTCATCTGTACGGTGCCGATACGTTGTAGTAATTATTGTGAGCTGTTTATTTTGTATAATCAATATACATGAAATTCAAGAACAAAGAAAGAAAACTGGTTCCAGCGTGAGCGGACTCCAAAATCGTATAGACACGCATACGTAACATAGCATGCAAAAAACAAGCTGGCTCGAGCTCTAGCGCGACCGTAGAATAGTCCTGTACACGATCGCCCCACGGATCGCCCCCGTGGAACGGGGGAAGTGGTACTCGTGTGGACGGTCGGTCGTAAAAAGATAAGCATCTCTCCTGACTGCCCCCGCGACTCGGGGGACCGTGTGAACGCGGGGATAGTATGGTGATACTATGACCTTCATTGTAACCACAGTCTGTGTACTATAATACACTCTGTAAAATCAATACAGTAATTACTTCATGCATTGAGAATAGCAATGCATGAAGTGAGTGCTGTAACAATGATTGATTGTCATATTATGTGAACCTCTGGCTACATGTGGAATCATGTACACGGTGTAACACTTACTCTTAGTGGGAATGGGAACTTCATGTGGAGGACATGACAGTAGATGACATCTTTGTTTTGATGGTTCTCTTAATACTACATGTAATAAGTTTTAAGGAAAGTAAGCATAGAAAAAGAAGACCATGAAACCTTACCAGCCTAGTTAGTTACGAAAATTACATGTAGCTAAAGGCACTTGAGCACATCACTAGGCTTAGTAAGGTTTCAGGAATATGGCCCCAGGTGGCGAATATGTAAGCAAGATAGTGGAAGCCTTGGGTATGAGTTCGTCTAGTATGGTGTCATTATCATAAGCCAGTGGTGGGTAGTGTCAGTGCCAGGTAAGCAGGAGATATAGATTCAAGTCCCTGCTCTTCTCTTTTACTACTTATTTCCTTTACAGACTAATCAACCTATCTCGTTACTACGGATTATACTACTAAAAAGCATCAATTATGAAGAGAAATTTCAGGCACGCACCCAGTAGTAGTAGTAGTAGTAAGGCGGACTACTCATAAGTATTAATGAGTCAGTTTAAACAAGACCCTTAGCTATTTGTTTCCATGTTTTTGTGTCTTAGTTTGTGAACTAGAAATAGCTTGAATGGTTAAGTCGCTGCCTAGTAAGCAGTAGATTGCTGGTTCATGAGTCGTTCCAAGAATTTTGTCTGACTTTCATTTTTACAGGATGGATCACCCAATCCTAGTTACTACCGGTACTACTAGGTGTATGCCTAAAATTGTTTTTCAGAATTTAAATTACCCCAGGAAGTTCTTTCACTTAGAAAAACTACATATCATCAGTTGTCTCTCTGTGCAATGTTCAATGTTTTGAAGAGATATTCAATTCAATTCAATTCAACATTTATTTGGTAAAATCTGCGGTGAAAATACAATATTCCGTGTCAGGATGTTCTTTGTAAGCCGAGGCTTGTGATGAGTCAAAACATCTTTACAAACAAAGCGTTACATTGTACCATTCATAATAACAACAAAAAAATACATAACAAAACACTTAAAATTCACAACACAATTATACATACATGTTTATTATTACTGAAATTCAAGGGTTAAATTATAATAAGTTGATGATCATGAAAGTTCATCTGTGTTGGTATGCAGATAACATGAAGTTAAAACCTTTTGATCTCAACACAAGAAAAAAAAAATCAAAGACTTACTTCGAAATTTTCGGCTGCTAACTGCAGCCTTCCTCAGCGATGACCGAAGTGATCCGATTCGATCTCTTGACATAGCGATCGATAATCGGATCGTAGACACTCGGAAGCTTGTATCGCCCTCCGTCCCTAATAAGTTGAAATAATAAGTTGAATGATAAATATGACAGTAGTATGTATGTATGTATGTATGTATGTATGTATGTATGTATGTATGTATGTATGTATGTTTGTATGTATGTATGTATGTATGTATGTATGTACATGTAAAATGTATGTATGTATGTATGTATGTATGTATGTATCAGCTACTGGTACATGTAGTACCAGATATAAACAGACAGGTATGAAAGGAAAAGAGAAACAAATGAACAGAAAGGACTGAACCTAGAGTGGAGGAGAAAGAAAAACAAACAAAGACAAAGGCAAGAATAGGCAGGGAAAATCAAAGTGAAATACATATGAAGAAAGAACTAAAAAGAGGGGATAGATTGCTTGGGAGATAGAGAAAGGATGGGAGAGAGAGGGGAATGGAAGGAGAGAGAAAAAAAGGAGGGGAAAGAGATTGGGAGTGGGGGTGAGAGGGAGCAAGAGGAAGAAAAATATATAGAGAGAGAGCCGGGGCATATAGGGAGAGAGATACACGTAGAGGGTAGGCAGACAGGGGAAAGAGAGTCAGAGAGAGACAGTTGGAGAGAGAGAGAGAGAAGGAGAGAGAGAGAGAGAGAGAGAGAGAGAGAGAGAGAGAGAGAGACAGTTGGAGAGAGAGGGAGAGAGACAGGCCGACAGACAGAGCCAGGGCTGAGCTGTAGACACCTCTAGGATGCAGTGCCTGATTGAGTGCCAATGCATGCCTAATTATTTCCATGGGACATGTCTGTTAATTGAATGTTCCCACACAAAGATACCACAAGCAAGGATTGAGATGTCGGTCTGTGTGCAGTGTCTCTACATATCAAATCACTATTACATGTACTAGGACGATTTTCTCTGTGGATCTGTGACTATGTTTTGGACAGTCCACAGGGTATTTAATATGATGTGTATTTTAGTTTTCTTAATGAACACAGGTGTTATAATGAGCATAGAGATGTTTTAATGAGGGGTAAAAAATAGATTTTGTTTATGTTGGAAAGGAAGATTACGTAACATTTTTTTTCCTTCAGTTTATAATGCATAATGATAATGTACATATTGCATACTAGTTTCAAGTAATATCCAAAGTACGTCGTGACTTCTTGAAGTACCTTGACTGTAGCTATGAAACCTTATAAATTCAGTGTTATGAAATCAGGAATAGTATGTATTCATACTAGGTATCCATTTCCTGTTCCTACTGCTTGATCCCAGGATATCTCAATTGAGAATAAGAAGCTCTATCCACTAGACCACTGTTTCCTTGTACATGAACGTATGATTTTTCAAAATTGATTTATACAGTAGATATAAACTCAAAATAGTTTGGCATATTATCAATGCAATGTGTCAAATTTTAATTTGTTGAACTTTTATTTATGACATTTAAATGGAATAAGCTAATTAAAGTGAATATTTGTTCTCATTTTCCTTCTCTTTCTGCAGCTTTAGTCAACAGAAAAATCTTAGTGCTGGACCTAGACGAGACACTGGTCCACTCCAAGCATGTCAACTCAACCATACGGCCAAACAGACCAACTATACCTCCAGATTTTGTTCTCAAGGTATATACAATGAAAAAATTATTTCATCTTTCAGTCATTTGTATTCTAATTGTTCAGATTTACTGTTGTTGTTTTGTGTTTTTGTTTTGATTTGTTTTGTTTTGTTTTGTTTGTTTGTTTGTTTGTTTCTGTTTTTTTTTTTTTGGGGGGGGGGCAGGTTGGGTAACAAAGACATGAAGTACACACCTCACATCTTGTTTTCTCATTTTCCTTGCCCCCATACCTTAATCAAGATACTCCTACATGTACACAACTCAACCCATCTCCCTTCTTCATTTTCACACAAATTTTTCTCCTGACTTACCCCTCCTACCACTCCCCCTCCCATAGCATACCACAGCCAAACTCATCTCCGTTCCTCATTCTCACACAAACGTCTGTCTAAGCTTGACCTCTCATCCATCAAACACTTCCTCTGAACACGTTAACTCAAATGTCCAGACAGTTACATCATCCATATGATATACCCATCTCCTTGCATTGCTCTCAGTGTGGGCAATCTCAATAATGTACTTAGTTAGTGCTCACTCTTCATCCCAATCACCCTGAACACTAACTACACTGTATATGAACATATATGGAGCCTTCAGACGATTGGTATTGAGTCTAGGATGGTATTAAAGAAACCACAGCGTGGACATCTTACACCAACCTGACATTTGGCTGGGATTACAGGAGACCAGTGTCATCTACCCACCCCACCCCTCTGCCCATGAGTCCACAGTCCCTACGGCAACCCCTCCATCCGGTCCTCGGTCCTTAGGGCAACCCCTCCCTCTCCTCCTCTGCAAGTGCTGACATACATGTAGGTTGAGTATGATAATAACAGAGAGTCCTAATAATTCCCCCTGGCATTCATGTACATAGCGTGTGAGCAGGCCGGGGCCCATTCACACGTCGCAATATAGACATTGGGGCTTTCCCGGATGATTGATGACTGTTGATTGGTGTAGTATGGCATATGGAGTTGTTCACACGCAGCAGAAAACTGCTCACTCTCTGCATGGTCAACTTGAGTGATGGAATGAGCCGACCGGTCATGCGAGATAAGTTAGGATGCTGAATGTTAAACGCTCCATTTAATCACCAAGGGTATTTCATAATACATCAGTGTTTCTACAAATTCAGGTTGCTAAGGTGTCGCTATAGCATCACATTTTAATCATATCTGACCTTGACACATTTCCATCAAACTAGGATACCCTTCACCATTCATTTAGTTTCTACAGAGCTGTGCTGTTTGTACGTGCTCCAGTAGTGTCTAAGTATATTACACTCTACATCACATGCATAAATTTACTCAGAATATAACTTGCCTATCTTGGAGATGTATGGGCAAGCAATTACCATCATCAGGCTAGTCTTCAGTGTAGAATTGTGTGTGGTGCAAACATTACACGTCAGGTCCAGAAACTAATTGTGAACCAATCATAAACCCTAATCCTTACCCTTCTCGTAATGCCAAACACTAATCCCAAATGGTCCTAAACCCCAATCCTCAACCCCAATCCTAACCCTAAACCTGAAGTCTAAAGTTGTGCTTATAGATGAAAAGGGAATGACACCAAATGAGAGTAGACCACATGCTAGAGCTCAAAAGTAAGATGGTTTTATACCATGTGTACCAACAGTCTGTGCAGCAACATGAAGCACATTATTGAGACCTTTTTGTCTTTGAGACAGTTCCCATATGACCTTTGCCTGCCCTTCACGTAGCTAGGATTGCAGGTGAGCCTGCTTGCGATCAGTCACATCATATTACTAGCTGCATTCCATCATGCCTCCTCCACACACACTGCTCCCTAGCCTCCTGGACTGGGTCAGCTCATAGTGTGCTCTCCTGTCTATTCTACAGGGCTATGCTTCCATGGTTCTTGAACTCTCTTCTCTCCTTATTTTACCCCTCCCTCCTTCCTTTACCTCTACACATCCTGTGCTCTCATTTCCCAAATTTTCATCCATTATCTTTCATTTTAACTTTCTTCATCCTTTCATCTACCTCCCCACTTCCTCTCTCTTCCCCTCCTTTCTACCTATCCTTTCCTTCCCTCCTCTCTACCCATCCTTTCCTCCCCTTATCCTCTCCCTTCTCTCTGCCTCTTCCTGTCCATCTGTGTCCTTTTCTCTCCTACCTATTTCCCTCTCTTTCCTACCTTCAGCATCAGTGCTTTTCTTCCACACTGATTCTTTCCTTCATTTGTGTTCGGGTCTGTTCACAAAGTTGGGAACCCTTTTTGTGACAATTTATCATAACTTTTAAAATAAGACTTATCTAAAGTTGGGCATTTGATGTAATATTTGTGTTGCCTTCATGAAGCATTTAAAGATCTAAAGACCTTTGTTTTATCCTACTTTTCAAATAATATTAGAAATTGTACAAAAATTAGGGTTCTGGATGTAACACGGACACGGTGTCCGTGTTACATCCGCAACTGTTTATTTTTGGTTTTACAGCAAATCAGTAATACCAATCATGATAAGTATTGGTGTGGTAACTATGGTAACTTTTGAAGAACTGGTTCTGGATGTAACGGTTTCCAAAATGGGTCAATTTTTGTCACACATTTGAACACCATTACATCCACAACCAATTCATCAGAAGTCAGTGAATCAAGTATTTGTTTATTCCAATTTTTGTTGCATTGCATCAGCCATGTACCCAATAGTAATAACACCAATACTTATCATGATTGGTAATACTGATTAACTGTAAAACCAAAAATAAACAGTTGCGGATGTAACATGGACACCGTGTCCGTGTTACATCCAGAACCCTAATTTTTGTACAATTTCTAATATTATTTGAAAAGTAGCATAAAACAAAATGTCTTGAGATCTTTAAATGCTTTATGAAGGTAACACGAATATTACATCAAATGCCCAACTTAAGATACAGGTAAGTCTTATGATAAAATGTCACAAAAACGTTCCCAACTTCGTGAACAGACCCGTTCACTTTTCCTCACCTTATGTGTTTTATGCTAATTTCTCCCTTTATATGTCATTTCCCCCACACATCCCTCTCCATGGTCCCCTTTTGTCACCACTTCCATTCACCTCCATTCTCCTTTCATCTTTCCTTCCTGCTCATTCTGTCCTATATCTCTGCTTCTATCCCTTAAATCCCTCTCTCAGCTCTTCTATCTGTTTAATCCTTAAATAATATGTCAATGACCATTGAAATGGGAATAACATTCCCCAGGACATCAAGGTTTGCCACCAAGTGTTAATCTAATTTGTGAGACAGACCTCAGGACATTAAAGTCATCGGGCTCCAAGCTGGCTCCTGGCTGGCTACTAGCTGGCTACTAGCTGGCTACTAGCCGGCTCCTAGCTGGCCGGATGGCTGGGATGAAATGTCTCATTTACTTTCAATTTGTGAATGGAGGCTTTTCCACTTCAAGACAGATTGGTTGATAAATCACATATAAATAGTAACACATGGACATAAATGTAGACACACTTACACACACACACACACACACACACACACACACACACACACACACATGCATATAAACATGTATGTACACGCATGGACCTACAAACACACACCTACCCCACACATACTTTTAGTTTGTTTTTATTAATCATTTCATCATTTCACACACACTCTTTATACTCCTTCATACACATTCCTCGACATTTGTTTTATCCCTATCGGGTTGTTTGCGCGACACGACTGAGTGATGTGTGAAAGTTTGATCGGATTATTTATGTCTGTGATGGGTATTAATGCGAAGTGATCCAATATACAGCCATGCAGATTAAAGAGCTGTAGACCTAGACTTGGAAAATGGGGAACAACAGTCACATGAATATTTTTTGAGGATGTTCAAACAATCTGTGTGTATCTAATTATGACTAGTGCGTACATGTTTGTAAGTGTGTGTGCAGTACAACCTCCACAACAAAGTAATGTGACTGTGCTTTCAGACTTTTTCCATTTCATATGTCTTCTATTCAGACAAATGTGTACATTTCTATTATAACCACTCTAATATATTTCAGATCATGACTTTATTCTTTCCATCTTTTCTTTTCTTCAAATACTGGATTTCTTGCCTTCTGTTTTGATTGGGCCTAATTCACACTGTATGTATGTGCATCAATTTTAGATGTTGTTTGAATGAGTATTAAACGTAACAGTGCCTTTAATCTCTATAATGTATCAGATGTGCGATATCTGCACCATTCTGATATTTTATTTGTTTGCGATGTTATCTGAATGTAGTTTTTGAATTGTAATGTGGCAGTGATGAACACATGACAGACTCATTAGTCCTTTTAATAGACAATCTCTGTACAGTACGTGCAGCATCTTGGCTACCTGACATTTCTTGTGTGTGTCTGTATTAAGGTCTTAAAGGGCATATACTGTACTGGGAAAATAAAAAGGCCTTCAAATGGTGATAGTAAGCAACCTTCTTGCCAATGGTCTTAAATTCATGTGTTGTCCATTTTAGAGCCTTGCTGAAACTTTTTTCCCCTTATATGATCCACATTTGGAATAATTAGTAATTAAATCACAAATCCTCAATTTGTTCGGGCCGAACATTTGGAGGATCTGTGATTAAATCACTAATCTCTCCAAATGTGGATTATATGAGGGCAAATAAAATTCAGCAAGGTTCTAAAATGGACAAAACATGAATTTAAGACCATTGGCAAGAAGTTTGCTCATGATCACCATTTGAAGGCTTTTTGTCTTCCCAGTACAGTATATGCCCTGTAAATGTGAAATGTGATCAGTTTAAATATGAATGCTACATGGATGAATATTTCATACTACAGTTTAAATATGAATGCTACATGGATGTATATTTCATACTGCTTGGTCTGTTTCTTTCTATGAATGCTGCAACATTTCTTCTCAGGTTTCCTGTAATGTTGTATGGAGATTTAGCTGTACTTAATCAGTTTGAATAATAATGATAATACATAGAATTTATATAGCGCACTATCCATCTTAACTAGATGCTCAAGGCGCTTCAGAGCAAATTAAAGAGAGAGAAAGAAAATACAATACAGTTATGAACTAGTATGTCAAAAAGCACCATTATACAGGTATGTCTTTAGGTTGCCCTTGAAGGTGGTCACTGACGTCAGGGTGTTCAAACTCTGTGGAAGAGAATTCCACAGGATTGGCCCTGCATGAGCAAAGGCCCGTTTTCCCCACGATCTCTTTGAAACTGGAACTTGCAAAAGACCAGATGTGGAGGATCTTAAGGTTCGTGATGGTTGGTAGTTGTGAATTAAAGATTTATTGTAACTGGGGGAAGTTCCGTTGACAATATGAAAGACTAAAAGAAGTATTTTAAAGGCAAGGCGTTCCCTCAGGGGCAACCAATGAAGAATTAAAATGATTTTACTTTGATAGATATGCCAAGTCCTTTCATTGCTATGCATGTAGATGTACATGCTGTATCTTGACTCCCGTGACATGTCTCCTTCTGTTTCCTGTCTTGTCTTGTCTGTATCTAGGTCACGATAGACTCTGTCCCGGAAAGGTTTTATGTCTACAAAAGGCCCCACGTGGACTTCTTTCTTAGCGTAGTAAGTATGCCGACCTCTATCTATTGAACGAATGTAGACATCTATTATTGGATTGAATGTAGACGCACATTTAGTGTCTGAGATCAAGTGCCCAGCTGACTGCAATCAATTGCAAATGGTATAAATGCATGGATTTGACTGCATTTAACAGCAATTACTAGGATTTTTTGATAAATTCTTGTTTGTATGATAAGTTGGAAACTTACCTAAGATCCACCTGTAACTACTTTATTAGAAAATCCTCAATAATGTCATACTTTCAATGAATAGAATAACATTTGATTATCTTGTTATTTAACATCGAAATGATTGTTTTTCTGTTCCTAAAACTAGACCACAGTCAATATAATTATACATGTATGTCATCACCACACACAAATGCAGAATTGTGAATTATGTGATTTTATGGAATTTTTTGCTGCAATAAACAAAACAAAAATGGTTAGAGGATCTATTTAGGCATAGCTCACAATTTTGAAGTCATTTTTCTGAAATGAATAAGCAGACTAAGAAGAAAAAGAACAACAAAGCATTAACTGTGGGGAAAATAATCCTTTAGTTAACTGTAAATGAGTTCATGGATAGAGTGGATCTGATTGAGAATTTCTAACAGCTGAGGCACTATGCCTGTAAGTAAATATTACTGAATTCTCTGTTTGATTTGCCACATTATAAATTGATTTTATCCCTTCTCCATAATTATGTGAAGTCCAAAGGTACATATGGCGCGAGCACAATGTACATGTATGATTGATAACATGTTTCAGTGACACTTCAGTTTATGGCGTGTGTGCTCTACAGAAGAACTTACCTCGGCAAGAAAAGCTTTATTTTGATGTATTTAGTTGAGAAGTCTGCTCTAGGCTATGAAGATGTTTTGTCATGAGAGAGTTATAGAATCTTCATGTCTTATTGTAACATTCAGGTGGACGTGATGCAAGCATGTTTGCATTGTATTATGAAGGGCAGCTGCCAGTCACAGCCACAGTTCTGGCCTGTGGCAATCTAAATCTTGTTATCATGAGCATGTTGAGCAAAAGACAATTGGGTATACATGCACATTGCATTGCCTTGGGGGGGGGGGGGGGGGCGGGGTAATATGGTCAGTGACATCAAAATGATTTCACTTAATTTTAACTTTTTGAACAGACATGGCAGGTATGGAGTTAACATACATTTACAAGGCTTGTGATGAACCAGTAAAAAAGTTGTTCAGGGAGTAAGGGCAATTTAGTCCCTGCAATATAAAAACAGAGCCCCTGTGAAAGATGTTTTTTTTTTCTCAGAGGGTAAAATACAAAGCGAAGTTTTAGGTGTTTGATTCAAGACATCAGAGAAGCCCTGGCGAATGTGTTTGTAATTTGTTTTCCCATTGATGAGCTGCCAATGGTATGCCTGTCTCTCTCAAACTACCAGTATACTTTTTATTGATTAAATTGAACAGTTATCCTTGTAAAAAGTAGATATGAACCCTATTATCGGAGGAGCTATTAACCTATTTCATTCATGCTTTTATTTATCAAACTTGTGACCTCAAGTCGATGTTCAAATTGCCCATGAAAGGATGATAAACATCCTGATATTAGTACTGTAAAAGTAAATGTGCAGGCAGCAGATAGTCAATGTTTGTTTGAATAAAAACACACCCACTTTTTAACTGATTAAAGAACTGTCAATATCAATTCACAAAATGTTCAGAAATATCCTCAATTTAAATGCTAGAGCAGTCGATTCTACAACAGTGCTTTCTGTTCTTTTAAATAAATATCGTATTTGAAAGCTACCAGCATGACTTGTAATGCTGGTTATTGATTTATTTACTTTTCATATTTTACATAGTGTTATCATAAGTTACCACAATTTTAGTGTGTTTTAATCTATAAGTCACTACATTTTATTCAGCTGCAACTGCCAGAAAAGTCATGTGAATGAACCTCCACTGAACTGAACTGAATTGAATTGGATCTTTTTATATATAAAAGAAGAGAACATTACAGAGAACATGGAACATTGAAATTCACTCTCAAAAGCATTGTATACCAGAATACTGATTTTAAGGGGGAGGGCATTTTTCTTTATCAAAATATGCTGCAATAGAGAAGGAAATATGCATCTATCCCAAGCTGTACAAGTATATTGGTACAGTATGACATGTGTACATGTACGTATATGTATGAGGCTAATGTGTTTGCCCTACAAGTACATGTAGATGCTACATGTGTTTACCGATTACAGAGTATTCCTCCCACACAAACATCACTGTCAAGTGCATACTTGAAACACTTGTCACTCAAGCTGCCTAATTCAGTGAATTAGTGTGAAGTCCCCCTCAAAGGGATCAAAGTGTCACCTTATATGTTCATGTAGGGATAGGCTTCGGGTGTGTTTACACAGGAAATATCACACAATTTTGTTCTGCTTACTGTACTTCATTAAATGAATTTGAAGTGCCACAATAATATTATGGTGTGGAAACTATTTTTGTGGGGTAGGAAGTTATGTAGGCTCACACTGATATGCTTTTCTCACTGGCAAAAATTTCCTTAGCCTCGCTAATGCCCCCCCCCCCCCCCCCCCCCCCTTAGCCCCACCTATAGTACGGGGCTAAGCTTAGACCACTTTCTGTTCTCATTGGTTTTTACCAAAGTGGGCTAGCCCCACCAATGATCCGGGATAATTTGTCTCTGCAAAAAAGCAGGGCTAATTTAACCCTTTAACCAATTGCAGGGCCAAGCCAAATAATCCGGGGCTAAGAGCGCCAGTGAGAACAAAAACAAAAAAGTGCACGGGGCTAAGGAAATGCGGTGCTCATCTCGCAAGGTCGAGACGCCGTGACCAATCAGATAATGCCCGACGGGCAAGTGACCTTGATGCGGAGTGGTAAAGAGCACATGTGCAAGATGTACACTCATAAATATTCGTAAGCTGCCAAAAAAGTCCGGGGCTAACGATTTTGAGTGGGAACAGGGTGGATTTCCTTAGTCGGGTTAAAGAAATAGTACAGGGCTAAGAAATGTCAGTGTGAAAAGCTTCAAAAAATAGTCTGGGTTTAAGGATAGTACAGGGCTAAGGAAATTACGGGGCTAAGAACACCCAATGAGAAAAGAGTATGAAGATATGATATGAAAAGTGAGTCTCAAATTCATTAATTCTTAAATTAGTACAACCAGTGCAGTTAATTGTATCTGTTTGTATCATTTTGATAATTTGGGTAATTTACTGCATTTTCATTTTAGGGCAGCAATTTGATTTCAAAGACAAAGCTTGCCAATTTGAAAGCCAAACTAATGAGCATTTTTTGTGCTCAAAATGCTGTGATCCTGAATACAATATACAGTGTAGCCATCCAGGATTGGATCAATAAGAAATAAGGTCATGTGACACTCTCAGATGGAGTGCAGTCTAATGTGAACAGGGCTACTGGGAAACCTGATGAACCATCATCTGATCTAGGAATAAACTAACTTTCTTCCTGAAAGAAGTCTAATGTGAACAGGGCTACTGGGAAACCTGATGAACCATCATCTGTTGTAGGAATAAACTAACTTTCTTCCTGAAAGAAGTCTAATGTGAACAGGGCTACTGGGAAACCTGATGAACCATCATCTGTTGTAGGAATAAACTAACTTTCTTCCTGAAAGAAGTCTAATGTGAACAGGGCTACTGGGAAACCTGACGAACCATCATCTGTTGTAGGAATAAACTAACTTTCTTCCTGAAAGAAGTCTCATGTGAACAGGGCTACTGGGAAACCTGATTAACCATCATCTGTTGTAGGAATAAACTAACTTGGATATTTCTTCCTGAAAGTAGCCCAATGTGAACGTGGCTACTGGGAAACTTGATGAACCATCATCTGTTGTAGGAATAAACTAACTTTCTTCCTGAAAGTAGCCCAATGTGAACAGGGCTGGTGGGAAACTTGATGAACCATCATCTGTTGTAGCGATGAGCATGGCTCTTGCCCTGAGAGACATGTAGACTTTGAACTTTGCCGTAGGAGTAGGATGGTCGGGCATGTGTTGATGTGTACACCTTATAGCTTGTGCTTGCATTGAGTGAGATGCATGGCTGAACTAAACATGTGCATTTACTACATATGCAGAAGTAGGGCAAAGGTTGCCCAGTCAAACAACTACAGTATTTGTATGTACACAAATGAGACCAGACCTACAAACCTATAAAAGACATAATGGTAGAAATAATACAATGCCAAATGTCAAATAGAATACATGACATGTAAATGTATATGAAGTTATGAGTGCACATGTGAAATAAGTTCTTGTAGAATTAGGGAAAAGGTTGCACAGTCAAACAACTATGGTATTTGCATTTGTACAAATAAGACAGGGACTACACTATACACCTGTTAAAGGCATGCATTTACACAAAGGATGCTGTTGACTGTAATAGTAGTGAAAATACAATACCAAATGTCAAATAGAATATATTACATGAGATGTTAGGAGTTTACATCTGCATTTACTGCATGTAGAATTATTAAAAAGGTTGTGCTGTCAAACATTTATCTTTTTTAAACACCAATAAGATGGGAATTACACATGTAATAGGGACATATTGGGTACAGTGCTGTATTTTGTAATGGCAGCAAAAATACAATGCCAAATGTCAAAGGAAGTAACTTATGGGAAGTCATGAGTTTGTATCTGTACATTTAATGAATGCAGTGTGGACCTGACATGTATGTTGATGTGGGCCTCGTTTTCAGAAACATTCCTCGCTAGCAGATAATGTAAACAAGCAGAAACACAGAACTTGTCGTAAACATGACACATGACGTGCCTGTAAAAAGCATTTAAGAGAACATATGTAGTCCTATGATAAAGCATTCTGCATTATTAGCAAATAATTAATAAATAATTGATTATTACTACACCTGACATTTTGAGTTGTAAATGTTACTTCTGTATGATATATGGGCAAGTTCACGACAGATGGACATCCCTCTCATTTTTGAAACGGATCTACTTCAAAACTTATTTTGTTTTCAAAGTTCATTGCATCAGGAATTATGCAGGAACTATAAGGCTACCATTTACCACCTTTATTTCTTTCTGTAACGTTTCTGTTAATGAGTGTATGAACAGCACATAAAATGGTATATGTGGGACAACATATAACCAACATTCAATTATATGGGAAAATCTTTGCCATTACCAATTCTTTTGCAGTGTTTTCAGTTGGATGTTATTAATTTTGACAAGTCTGGGATTTGAGATCTTACAAACTGATAACTAACCATGGCTGTCTGTATAAATCGAATGAGAAAAGTAAGTGCAGCGTCAGTTACCATAATGTCAGTTACCAACATGGTCATGAAAAAACTATCATGGCCCTCAAAATACAACAACAAATCATTTAATATTTTGACATATATTAACCTAGTAACAAAGGTATATTTACACATTGAACTCATCACTCTATCCAATCAGTGACATTAAGTATTTCAATTTAACTGAACACCTTAAAATTGAATGTCCTTTTTGTGTAACGTCAGTTACTGACGCATTTTTGCTCACTGAAGTGTAACAAATGCAGTTGCATTGAAAATCTTAATATCAATTAATACACCAAGGTTAACTTTATTGACTGTATCATTTACAAACTACAGTTATTTGTAGCAAGAGAGATACACACATTGAAAGGTGTGTAAAATTGTGCCGTGTAACGTCAGTTTTTACGGTGAAAATGCCCATATGCACATACTTCATGAGGTAATATGTATTGTCTTATTTATTGATTATGAATAATTTTGTTGAATTGGTATCTTAAAATCAATGTTGGCTATATCTGTTGCAGTGATTTAATGGTGGTCTAATCCTTACATCTGTCTTGTCTTTCTCTCCTAGGTTAGCCAGTGGTTTGAGTTGGTTGTCTTCACGGCCAGCATGGAGATCTACGGGTCACCAGTCGTTGAAAAATTAGACAATGGTAGAGGCTTATTGCAGAGGAGATACTACAGACAGGTAAGTGATGACATCTTAACCACTACCTCTACCATAATCATTGCCTCTACATACATGACTACTACTACCACCACTACAACCACCACCACCACCACCACCACCACCACCACCACCACCACCACCACCACCACCATCATCACCATCACCACTACTGCACCACCACCACCATCACCACCACCACCACCACCACCACCACCACCACCACCACCACCACCACCACCACCACCACCACCACCACCACAATATGTCCACTACCACAAACATGTTGACAAATCAGGCTACGGTAGAGGCTCATTGCAGAGGAGATACTACGGAGAAGAAAGTGATGACATTTTAATCACCACTTACACCACAGCTACAATTACTGCCACAACACACATTCCAAACAAGACGACCACCACCACATTTTGCTACCACAAACACCAGGAACTGAGAGCATCAACATTTTCATACAATGAGATGGTTGGCCATCTTTATAGGAATTTGATTTTTTTTCTTCTAAATAGCAGAAAGATGTCAATGAGTGTTTGAGTATTCATAGATCACCATTAATTGGAAATTGTTATGTAGGTTTAACGTTTGTCCACTCCCTTAGTTAGCCATAGCTGTGTGGTGTGACATGCAATTTAAGTAAAGCTGCAATCACTGTACACTTGATCCCCCACCCCACCCCATAGTACCCCCAATTCCTGCCCATTTAACCCTTTGATCTTGTTTCTCTCCCCTGAAGCACTGCACACTAGACTCAGGGAGCTACACTAAGGACCTGATCCCCCACCCCACCCCACCCCATAGTACCCCCAATTCCTGCCCATTTAACCCTTTGATCTTGTTTCTCTCCCCTGAAGCACTGCACACTAGACTCAGGAAGCTACACTAAGGACCTGATCCCCCACCCCACCCCACCCCACCCCATAGTACCCCCAATTCCTACCCATTTACCCCTTTTATCTTGTTTCTCTCCCCTTGAAGCACTGCACACTAGACTCAGGGAGCTACACTAAGGACCTGATCCCCCACCCCACCCCACCCCACCCCACCCTACCCCACCCCATAGTACCCCCAATTCCTGCCCATTTAACCCTTTGAGATTGTTTCTCTCCTTGAAGCACTGCACACTAGACTCAGGGAGCTACACTAAAGACCTGATCCCCCACCCCACCCCATAGTACCCCCAATTCCTACCCATTTAACCCTTTTATCTTGTTTCTCCCCTTGAAGCACTGCACACTAGACTCAGGGAGCTACACTAAGGACCTGATCCCCCACCCCACCCCACCCCACCCCACCCCATAGTACCCCCAATTCCTACCCATTTAACCCTTTTATCTTGTTTCTCCCCTTGAAGCATTGCTCACTAGACTCAGGGAGCTATACTAAGGACCTGATCCCCCACCCCACCCCACCCCACCCCACACCCATAGTACCCCCAATTCCTACCCATTTAACCCTTTTATCTTGTTTCTCCCCTTGAAGCATTGCTCACTAGACTCAGGGAGCTACACTAAGGACCTGATCCCCCACCCTACCCCACCCCACCCCACCCCACCCCACGCCATAGTACCCCCAATTCCTGCCCATTTAACCCTTTTATCTTGTTTCTCCCTTGAAGCATTGCTCACTAGACTCAGGGAGCTACACTAAGGACCTGATCCCCCACCCCACCCCACCCCACCCCACCCCATAGTACCCCCAATTCCTACCCATTTAACCCTTTTATCTTGTTTCTCTCCCCTTGAAGCACTGCACACTAGACTCAGAGAGCTACACTAAAGACCTGATCCCCCACCCCACCCCACCCCACCCCATAGTACCCCCAATTCCTACCCATTTACCCCTTTTATCTTGTTTCTCTCCCCTTGAAGCACTGCACACTAGACTCAGGGAGCTACACTAAGGACCTGATCCCCACCCCACCCCACCCCATAGTACCCCCAATTCCTGTCCATTTAACCCTTTTATCTTGTTTCTCTCCCTCTGAAGCACTGCACACTAGACTCAGGGAGCTACACTAAGGACCTGATCCCCCACCCCACCCCACCCCACCCCATAGTACCCCCAATTCCTGCCCATTTAACCCTTTTATCTGGTTTCTCTCCCCCTGAAGCACTGCACACTAGACTCAGGGAGCTATACTAAGGACCTGATCCCCCACCCCACCCCACCCCACCCCACCCCACCCCACCCCACCCCATAGTACCCCCAATTCCTGCCCATTTAACCCTTTGATCTTGTTTCTCTCCCCTTGAAGCACTGCACACTAGACTCAGGGAGCTATACTAAGGACCTGATCCCCCACCCCACCCCATAGTACCCCCAATTCCTGCCCATTTAACCCTTTTATCTTGTTTCTCTCCCCCTGAAGCACTGCACACTAGACTCAGGGAGCTACACTAAGGACCTGTCTGCTGTGGATCCAGACCTGTCCAGGATATTCATTGTAGATAACTCACCGGGGGCGTACCGGCTCTTCCCAGGTAAGTAAGCAAATAATCAACGTTTGTGAAGGTGATGGGACGCACTAGAACTTCTGAGGCGATCTGGATGTAGCTATCTTTCCGAAGCGCCGCTGAGGACAGATAGCGTATACATTCAGATCGCCGAGAAAGTGATAGTTCGTCTCATTGCCTGAAACCAAAAGTTGATTATTTTCTTTATATTCCACATCTGAAATCTATACCAGAAATGACAATTTGACGTACAAAAGTAATGTTTACGGGTATTATGCACTTTACTGACTCAAGTCCCACCCCTTGCAACGAGTCGATATCATTCCCCGAAGGGAACTGACTGATGTCGAGATACGATTGCCATGGGTTTCTACAGCGACTCGCCAGTTTCCAGAGTGTTTTGGGCGACGATATCCATCCGCCGAAACACCTAGTTCCTTACGATTCTGTCCTAAATACCTGAAAAGTAGGATTAGGATAACAATTTTAGGGTTAGTCTAGGTTTAGGTTTTTTAAGGTCGGCCAATGATTCATTGAATTGTAAATCCAAGTTTTACACATCCAAATCCAATCAATTATCCAATTCATTATCTCCTTGTTGATGGTTAAAAACCACTATAAGGCAAAATGGTCCCACAAGTTCCTCACACATTGTTCTCTCCGCAATATTCATCAACGTGATCCATTGCACTAAGGTACACCACAATTTCACCATGAAAACATTATTTCCTGGACGATCGCTACGAACGGCCGTTAGGTCTATTGTCGATCAATGGCAACTTCGCTAGGGCTTCAAAGCCTTTAACACACAAGTCAATGCAATGGAAAACACAGCAGGCACAGCACGCAATCGCGGTCAACTACAAAGAAATAAGTGCATATTACGCTTGTTATAGACGCGCTGATACCAAGCTCCATAGGCTCACATTTGAACTTCGGACTTTGATTATTTTTCATGCTTTTTCACCTGAAAATAGTTCCGGACTCTCATTCACAAATAATGTTTCAGCTCGTCATTGTTGTTGTCATGGGCTGATGAGGGTTTTTTTTTTGCTGTGGAACCGTTTTGTGTCCACTTTTGAGGCCCCAAAAACTGCAAAAAACTACTCCACATTTTAATGTGACAACCTGGTACAAAGAATAGCATTTTTTGATTGTAATTAAAAATATATTTAGATTTTTAAATTATATTAAAATATAATGGAGTAAAAAAGCAAAATGCAGTTTGCAGATTTCAGGTGAATATTTCTTTGTCCTCCCCTCTGCAGATAATGGCAATCCCGATTCCTTCATGGATGTCAGAGCCTAACGACACTGGTCTACTCAACCTGCTTCCCTTCCTAGATGCCCTGCGTTTCACCGGTGACATCCGGTCGGTGCTACGGCGTAACACCTGTCACTCCGCCCCTCTGTCTGCATTAAGCCCCTCCTTGACCCCCTCAGGTACCCCCTCCCTCGCCTCCACCATGCTTAGAAGAACGTAGCAGCCTCACCATACATTTTTTTAAACAAAGAAGTACATTTTGTTCTTTTTCCATTTTTTTTCTTCTTTTTTTTTATTTTAATGTTGTATGTCTTGAGTTGTACATTGTAATATTTTTGTGGATGTAAGTTTGTACAGTTGTAAATATATATTTAGATATCTTTTTTGTTCTCCAAGAATACATGCAAAGAGAGGTTTCTAGGTCGTTTTCCTCCCAACCGTGTGATATTATGAGCCTCCTTTGGTATTACATGAACAGTATTCTTTGTATAGAGTGACTTTGATAGCATCACGGTCAAGCCACTGCAGATGATAACTTGAGAGGTATTTGTGTTGTCATGGTATTTTGTGAGTCAGACTTGGTCTGTGTGGTAAGAAGCTGATGTTGCTTATATTTCCAAGATCTCTACCATCCTCAGCATCCACCTCAAGAACCATTTGGGAGACGCGCCTTTGTCTTACTGCAGAGTCTTGATCTGTATCTTGATCTAGTCTACTGCAATTCACATATTCTGATAGCTTCCCTAAGTTAATTCCACGTGTGGTCAGTCTCTGGCTCCTTATAAAGCAAGTCTAGTTTGAGCCATGTTGTGCTGCCCTCTGACAGTCAGTACCACACAGTTTCATGTTCCGCTCACCACATTCTGTACTGCATGCTGATTTACTGTATACGCCATATATATCGCAAGTCTAATTTTTCGTGAATCAGGACCTCACGACAATTTCGCGAGTGGTTAAATTCGCGATCGTAGAGTACTAGTACTCGTAGTACATGTGCTCAAGCATGTCGTATTCATAATTTGGTGTGTTGTTAAATTCGTGAATAGTCCAGATTTGCGAAATTCACGAAAATAAAAACACCGCGAAATATATGTCGTATACAGTAGTTAAACCATAAAAGTAGCTACGGAAATTCAAATCTTCCCTTGCCTACTGGAATGGCATGGTATGGGTAATGTTAGGTTTATTAGAGTGTGGAAATATATTTGTAACTGCAAAATGGCGTGATAGGTGGAGGTCCTGGGTTCAAAGCGCATAGGATACGTACACCCTGGTGTGAGGTATTGTACTCACACTACTCTCCCTCAAGCCTGCTGTATGTATCAGACATAGCTCCAGGCTCCTACCAGTACGTAGCTTTCATAGTTGTGTCTAACACTTAGCACGGCTGTTCAACTAAAGCTCAAAGTCAAGTAGGTTGGGCATTATATCTAAATTATAGATCATTGTTATTCTTCTTCTTTTATAAAAGATGCTCCGTTGACTCTAACAATCAAATATCCTATCAAATAGTTTTTTTGTATTGGTAAAAAAGAATTTAATGAAGGTCAAATTAAATAAAAACACCATCCATTGTGTAAAAAAAAAAGAAGCTGAAAAATTCAATTCTATATTTACTCCCAATCAGAGAAACCAGAAGAAACCTCATTAGCCAAACGTGGGAGATGTGTACTTATGTAATGAGATGGGACACGGACAGCGTGCACATGGAATCAGTATTATCAGGAAGAGAGATGGATCTTATGACATACAAAAGCTGTCTGGTCTGTATTGATTCATTAACATGTTTTTGTTAACACCGACATGTACCTATATAGACTGTAGACATGGTGCTGCTTTGTTATGTGGATACAATCTGTTGTTATAAACAGAGACCAAAAAGGAGACCTTGTGTGTGAAGTGTCATCTTGGTATGTCTTCTTCTATCTCATACTATGACATCTTCACATCTGTGGCTATCTAATTACCTTCATCTTAGCCCAGAAGACATAGCTCACTAAGTGGTTGTGTCAAGAATCCATATTTTCATTCAAAATTGATGTCTGAGATTTGAACAGGAATGCCATTTCTCAAACCTTTTCCTGAGTCCAGGTCGTGGCGTGTAACATGCTGGTGATTGTGCAGGCTTTCTGTAGTGTACACCAATTCACTTGAACCATCTTGGTACCAAGCTTTGAAAAGAACATTGATTTGTTACACATTCTATGCTCCTATGTCTTTTGCTTGCTTTTGATGAATGATTTCATTTGGGATTGATGGAGTTTCTAGTTAAATCCTCCTCTTTTTGTCAGCATGTCACGAAATGAGAGGAAAATGCAGCATGAAAATATGATCATAGTTGTTAAGTGAATATTTGAAAGAATCAACTCTGATTTTATACTTTTGTTGCTCTTTTGTTTTTGGGAAAGTTAAAATGTTCCTGTGTTTTTCATATTTCTTGCTACTAGAACATTAGTGTGTCAATACGTTCATGTAGTGCAATTCTAGCCAGGGCAAGCAGAAATATGCAAAACTGTTTTTAAGTTTTACTGATTTGAAATCATGATTGCTTTTATGTCTTATTATGCTTTACGTGATACCAAGTGTTGCAAGATTCTCATTTTTTCTTCTTATTTCAAGATAATGTTTTCAAAACAGGGCCCTGTCTGATAAAGAATTGTGATTGATCTGAATCAGTTGCAAGTCCAATCCCATATCTGTTATGTACAGAGTTACAATTGATTGTCAATCGCAAGTCTTTATGAGACAGGACCCTAAGCCTTCCTCTGTGTGATTTAGTTGTATGTGTTAAAGTTGACAGTACTTTCCCATCCGCAGGTCACGTTTAATGTGATGTATGTGTGTTATGCAATGATGTCAATACTCTTGATTTTCTTGATTCGTTCGTTAAGTCATTAGTTTGTGAAAATCACCCCAAAAAATATTTTTAACAATGAGTTCATGTACATAAAAAGAAAGTAAAGGATTCAGCATTTATAACACAATAAGTTGTATAACTATGAATGATATGATACAGCGTATATGGTTTCAAAAGGATACAGAATTGAGTGCAAGTCTTATGAAGTATAATTATGGCAAATGATTTGTAAATACAGTAGATACATGTATGAGCCAGGGTACTTCAGCTCTGAAAATAAATGCAACAGATCATTTATTAGTTAGCTAGATAAATTAGAAGAAATCGATCATAAAATATATGAAACTACACGTATTACATTCAAATGAGTGATAATCACAGATAATTTTAAAGTGCTTAGAATTTTATAGTTTTATGCAAATCACAGAGATTGATTTTTAGACTTCTCAACATAGACTTTCAGTTTGAGTACACTACCATCTATGATATGAGCAGATTATGTCAATTGATTGATGATTGATTTGATTGGAAACTGTTTGCTATGATTGTGCCAAAAATTGAACTCAAAGATCCCTGTAAAGCTTTGCTTTGTTCTGCTACCATGCATGTATTCCCCCATAGGGATACCAGGCAGGTCTACTTCATCATATTGTTGTCATTTCATTTTGTAGAAAGAAGTATTTTAGACTTACATCGTACAGTGCAAACTTTCCAAATGTGTTATGTCCTAAAGAAGTGATTTGCTGTTGCTATTTGTCATGTTTTCCACACCAAAATTGTCTGGCTTTAAGATACCAATTTTCATTCTTTGTCGGGGTGATAAAATGCAAGGAGCAAATGTTGGTGAACGTCACTAACAAACCATGTCGGTATGATATATTGGTAGAGCAGAGCTTATGTAAGTTGAAGCGAGCTTCATGTGAATGCTTTCCTGACATGAAAGGCCACGAATGCAGCTGTATAACTTATTTTGTTGAAATAATTTTTATTTCTGTGACATATGCGTTTGCTTCTTCTGTGTGATATATGAGTGGCTCTGAAGAGCCGCTTGGAGTATGCTAGTCTTTTCTTATCTTATCCTTCCTTCCAAGATGCTTTCCTTGTGTTCAGTTTGGCCTTGAGTCTTAGTCCCACATGCTTAGGTGGGAGTGAGGGTTCTTGGTATTGAGTCTTAGTCCCACATGCTTAGGTGGGAATAAGGGTTCTTGGTATTGTGCGTATTGTGCTTGTAAGAAGTCTTAAGACATTGTGAAGATCATAAGGTTTAATGTTCAGGTTGTGTTGACATGTAAGTGGGAAGAAGCTTGGTAGCTTCTGCCAATGTAGACTTGTCAAAAGACAACTGTATAAAAAATAATTCCAAAGCTTAGATATCTGGGTTACATGAAAGATGCATGGTCTTTATAAGTGCATAGTAGAGTAGTGCAATGTTCCCTTCTAAATACACCTACATATAGATTCTTGTGTTGACTGCTACCCCACAGTTGGAATCTGCCCCCTTAATGAATACGCAATTTTGTACTGTTTTTATAGAAAAGGTGGAGCAAGAAGAGAACTGGTGTGAATTTTATTTTAAAGCTCCATCACTATTGTTTTCTTGGCTTCTCTCTCCCAAACAGGTATTAGTTAAACAATGATAAATGAAGTTGATTATATATAGGAATAGAAAGTGGAGTTTTGCATGATGGCCATTTGAGACAGGTTTGTGTATAGGTGATTGATGAAACTTGTATTTTCTTGTGAACTACCGGTAGGTTCTTTTCTCTTCATTTCATGATTTCCTTTGAGCGATGCCCAAGTGGTGACAAGCCACAGCACAGGCAGATAGAATCTCTGAACGGGATATGTTTTGTATATTATGATGACCATTGAATGTTTGATGAGTACCAGGCCTAGCTGTGTGAAGGCCGTACAGAGAAACTGGACAGTGGATCTACAAAATATAACTACTTTGTCACTGAAATGTTTGTCTGAGTACTTCTGTTTGGCTTTGCATGTAGAGAGATAGAGAGAGAGAGAGAGAGAGAGAGAGAGAGAGAGAGAGAGAGAGGTAGGAGAGAAAGAGAGAGAGGAGAGGGAGAGAGAGAGGGAGTGTAAGAGAGAGAAGATAGAGAGTGAGGGAGAGAGAGCGAGAGAGAGAGAGAGAGAGAGAGAGAGAGAGCGAGAGAGGGAGGGGGGAGAGAGAGCGAGAGGGGAGAGAAAGAGAGAGAGGAGACTGACTGATAGAGAAAGGGGGGGGGAGAGAAAGAGAGGAGAGTGATAGGAAGAGAGAGGGGGGGAGTGTAAGAGGGAGAGGGAGGGAGAGAGAGGGAGGGAGAGAGAGAGAGAGAGTGTGTGTGTGTGTGTGTGTGTGTGTGTGTGTGTGTGTGTGTGTGTTTGTGTGTGTGTGTGTTTTATGTCCCATATCTCGGGGCTCACTAGCAACCGCCATGTACACACAGGCATCCAAATCAGAAGTTGGGTCCACCAAATGTAGAAAATTAAACACGGGCCATATACTATACACACAAACCAAAAAAGAGCCCTGCATATATGATGTATTCTGATGTTTGGTGTGACTTCTTTTCGGCCAGATAAAATGATGTTCATTTGGACTTGCACTCATTAATTGAGAGAAAGTGTGAGAGTAGAACATTAAGAGTAAAAGGCAGGGAATAGAAGTGATGACGACAGGCCATCTCGGTCATTATGTCTTTGTATTTTATCAATCATGGTCTATCTCTTTTCCGATCTCATTATCTCTCTCTGCGTCTTGCTGTCATTAGCTGAATATATGAACATTTCTGTTTCTGTCTACGTTTTTCTCATTTCACTACGTCTAGGCTATTCGTATCCATTTCCATCTATTTTTCTCACATTTCTTTTTGCTCTTTCTCTCTTTCACTCACACCTACACACATACAAACACACATATCTTTAAGAAACACATGGAAATACCAGTTTGCGAGATAATGTTCTTTAATCGCAAAAGAAAACAAAAACAAATAAAACTTAGCCTATGCAAAGAAATGTGAAGTTGTTGAAGAAATTAAAAGTGGTAAAAGAAAAGTACAAGCCAATGATACAGCCAGAAATAAACATTTCTATTGACCTCATATGAGATAAGGCAAGATAAGTGAGAAATATGTACTTGTGAAAACTAAAATATAAAGCTGAGTGGAAGACAGTTTTAAACTGCGACGCGTAAAATGATAATTGGTTATGCAATACATGATTCAACATATAGAGGAAATGGTAGGGATATTTACAAGTTGTCTAATTTTCTTCCTAAGCTGGAATAGTTGACAATCAGACTAGATGTGCATTACTGAACTATCTCTATACAACATGAATGCCTAAAAGTAAGTAGTAGTAGTGACCAAGACTACGAGGCATGTCATCACGTCAGTGCCGTTCTGACATGACCATGGGTCTCATTCTTGTTTGAATTTATGAAACCAGGAAAGAATCATCTCATAATGATATAATAATTGAAATGAAACCCTAAATCGACTCTGTGATGGCAGCATACCAGTTCCGACACGACGACCACTAATGACCACTACTACTACTTACCTACAGAAGATGATCAAGAAAGACTAGGCGCGTGGTATGTTTGCAACCTCCCTCTCCTATAAATATTGACTTTGTTTCAAAGAGGATTCAGGAGTTGGAATAAGCTGGATACAGAAACGCTAAAATCTATTTTTTTTTAGACAGGTGCGCATTACAAAATACGATACCGAAAGGACAGATGGTGTATGTACAATAACTCGCACTTTTCTCTGACACAAGAATACAACGAGTTTTGATTTGCATCAAAGTAAATTACGAGAATATATTTTGAATTTCCAAAGTGAATAATTTAGTTCAGAGGAAAACATAATGAATGCTCTTCAATGGGGCTGTATATGCAGTTCTTTCTTAATGGCCCTTTCAAGTGAACCAAAATTAAAATGTGGTGTAAAAACATATAATTTATGTTCAATTATTTTGTGAAAATGTCTTGAGAATTGCTAGTGTTTCTTTTCTGTTGTAAGCAGGTGAAAATAATACATAATGTGCAAACCGTGCTTTCCTGAACGAACAACGCGTAGTCTGGTTTGTAAGTCGTTTTATTCACGTCTGAAGGCACTTGCCGTAACATTTTGAATGGTTAGTAGAGGAAGGAGCCATGGACTGTTTACCATGATGTGGATCTGATATAAAGAGTTCAGGAAAGAGAGTTGTGGCACTCGATGATCGCTTGTGGCCTTCAGGGAGATTGCGATGCTGTGAATAAAAACATCTAAGGCTAACTGAAGCTATGCCTTTGCTCATAGTGTGTTTTTGAGGTCTGAATGGTATAGACAACAACGATGGCATCAGAAATTTCAGAAAAGTCAGAAAAGTTATGCTAAGATTTTATTATGCAGGCAACTGTAAATCGTCTTTATGAGCTCTAACTTCTATTTCACATGTGGAAAATTAAACTTAGTTTGAGCAGAGAGGTGTAAGGAATAGAGTCAGCACGAAGTGAAATTTTTTACCTGCAGCAGATATCACAATGGATTATTTGACGCGTTTGGCTCTTTGATCGAGGGAGATCCGCCGCCAAATATGCAAGACAAATTTTGGATGCATATAGGAATATATATTCTGTATGCGCAGAAGATTTCAGAACCACTTCATGTACTGAAGTGCATGAGCAGTAGTAGAACATCGTATAATGATACGATTCTGTGAATTCCAGATCATATTGTTGCTTCTTTATTTTTTTTTTTATAAATCGAGAATATCGTCGAAAACATGCCAGAGAAATGCCTCCGTATCGCACATTGAGCAATCATATTTCCTTACAAATATCTTGTAAATCGTTTAATGAGTGTTTCATCTTCCATTGAAACAACCTCGATTTCATGTGCGGAGATGTCCGAAAAAGTTACGGACCAAATTCTTTCTACAATTTTATCAAAATTTCCATTCGCTCACCCCCAATCTAGTTTCCAGTGTGTGTCATAAGATCGGCTATGAATTCCCAGCGAAGGCTGAACAGTTGACATATTTTTGAAACCAGATTTTCTTTTGTTATTCAGAGGAAGGTACTGTCTAATTAGAAATACAGCGTATTTTTTGAAACACCTGAATGTCTTGAATTTGTATGAGGCGGCGGCACTGATCTCCACACTAGTGTTAGTTTAGAGAACAGTGGGCGGCGGTCATCA
This sequence comes from Arbacia lixula, assembly GCA_963669155.1. Lineage (NCBI taxonomy): Eukaryota > Metazoa > Echinodermata > Echinoidea > Arbacioida > Arbaciidae > Arbacia > Arbacia lixula. The sequence continues at coordinate 302,894 of OZ022591.1, read as the reverse complement.
TAGATCAAAGGAAGTCTATCCGAGTGCAGTCCATCCATGATAAATCCATGCTTTGAGAGGCACACTAGCATGTTTTGTATTCCTTATTTAAATTCTACATCACCTTTAAGTTTCATATGTCACACATTTGATCTCTTGTTGAAGTGGTTCAATGTTATATAGAATTTGTTTTTGTCTGCAAAGGGGATGCACTATATGAGAATAGTACGAGGTACAACCTCTTTCTGTCACTTAGGTCTGACTAAGGAGACTAGATATGACACACTACTATGGCGTACATGCGTATTGACGACGAAATGTGCTATATAGTCTTATCTATTTAGACCTCAATTGTGCATGATGAGATGGGACAGTGTGAGACGTGAGTCCGCGCACGCAGACTAGGCCTAGCTGCTGGCTGATGCCATCATCTTCTTCTGGATAGCAATGATTTCCTCCTGCTCGGCTACTGTGCGCACACACCTAGGAGGAAAGGAAAGGGAGAGAGAGAGAGAGAGAGAGAGAGAGAGAGAGAGAGAGAGAGAGAGAGAGAGAGAGAGAGAGAGAGAGAGAGAGAGAGAGAGAATGGGGGAGGGGTAGAGAGGTGAAGTAGGAAGGAACAAGAAAGTCAGAGTCAGATGGGATGATCACTATTGTTTTTGTAACAAGTGCGGAGATAAGAGATGGAAAGTGTTAGTAAGGAGGAAATGGGAGAGAAAGAAATTACGATGGAGGAATTAGAGAGAGTTGTTGTTTTTATGTGAAATAAAGAGTGAGATGGTTGGATTGAAGGGAGAGAGGGAAAGAGAGAGAGAGAGAGACAGAGACAGAAGGGGGTGAGAGACAGAGAGGGGGAGAGAGATGGGGAGCAGAGTGGAAGAGAGAGGAGAGAGGGAGAGAGAGGGGAGGGGGGATTATCTCAGAGAGGAGATGGAAGACCTAGGTGGACTGCTTGTAGAGATATATTTTACAAAAAGCGAAGGGAATAGCAATATGAGGTGAGAGACAGGAAGAAGGTGAGAGAGGACGAAATCATACGAGAGAGAGAGATTCAGATGGACGGATTGGAGAGACATATCTCTATTTCAATGCACATTGCTACCATCCTCTTCCTCCTCCTCCTCCTCCTGCTCCTCAATAGCATCGTCATCGCGATCATCACTGTCATCATAACCACGATCGTCACAACCATCATCATCACCGTCATCATAATTACCGACAAAATCACCGCCGTCATCATTAACATCATCAAGTTCATTATTAATAAACGAATGTTTGTCCAATGAATTTTACTTGAACAAAGCGGGAATGAAGGTGAAGGCACTTAGTTCCAAATCTAAACATTTGCTCAAAAAGGAAGAATTGGAATTATAAATCAAATGTGGTCATCATTCTTCTTCTTTAGATTGTGATTGATCGGAAATTATAGAATTTTATCTTCAGCAACAAGACTGAAGACCAAAAGGCCAATAATCCTATTTGTATTATTTGATTTTTTAAAGTAAACTCAAGCGTGAGTTTCGTCAGTTCAACGTTGATGAACAATTTAAACAGGAGACTTGTACGAATTGTATATTTCTTCTCTGGGTGAACTTGTTAGTTTTCACGATTAACAACATAACAAAGATAAATGGGTACATTCTTTGTTACAAACACACATGCTTTTCTGCATTCCACCACAATCATGACAATGTATACATCCATGAATTGGCAGGGTTGCCTTTCAATCATTCGTTAGTTTTTCACTCACATAACTCAGAAAGACAGTGGTGTATTTCTCAGGGATATCGTCTTGTCAGATAATTTGGATTACAGCCACACCACGCGTATGGGAATCTGGGAACAAGTCTGTTCCGTCTTGTCTTTCACGGCCCTGTTTTCATAAAGAGTTGCGATTAATCTGAAATGATTGCAAGTCCAATCCCCTAACTAAAATGTTCACTACAAATCGCAAGGCAAGTCGAGATCAATTGCAATTCTTTGTAAGACAGGACCCAGGACCAGATCAAAACTGGTGTAAAGAATTATACACGAGTTAGTGTTCACATTCTACACCAACTCTTGGTTAACGTTAAAGCCAACACTAGTGCAAACGTGTAAGTCAACACTAGTGTTGACATCTGGAGCAACATGGGTGTTAACGTTTACACCAAACTTGATCATACTAACACTAATGATGCACAGGTTTGATAGTGCAAATTTCTGCCCTGTCATCACATTCTCATCTGAAGTCTTTGTGTTAAAATGACGACTTCAATTCAGATTTAACACCACCTTTTTGAACACCAGAGTGTCTGTAGTGTTGGGAGACCAGGGACTGGTGTCTGAGCCAAACACAAGGCAAGCCTTCACTCCAAACAAGATGGGCATTCCATTCTCTTCATAGAGCACCAAAGTGTGATGTCATACGACCATAATATCAAGCCACATGGTTCTAAACTATGTGGGTAGATCAGAACAGGCAATCTCAATGGGAATGTCTGATAATAGCTCGCTAGAAAATGACGAACCAGTGACATTCTAACTTGAGTGATGTTGCTTAGAACCAAAAAACCTGGATAACAATGGATACGACAAGACCACTTTGGTAATCTATTCCAGTTAGTATATCACACCACAAATGTCAGAGATTAATACTTCAACACACGTATATACACGAGGCAGGCATGAAGGTTCAGTTTGTGATTGATTACTTAATGTGTGATTTGTTTTATTTTATTCTCAGGCTTCAATATGAATGACAGATATTAAGATCACTTCATATGTTATATAAAAAAAATCTCAATGTATTATCCACAACTTGAAGACCCTTATTAGTTTGCTGTCAATTATGATGTACAAAACAGCAAATGTTCTGAATCAGTGTAACGTATATACATGATATAGAGCTAACTTAATAGTGATACTGATGGTAAGTGGAATTGAAAGATTATATCGTTAATCACAATTTTTTATGAAAAAAAAAAACAATTTTTTTTTATCATTGTTCTGCATCTCTTTAAAGATCACTCCTGCATAACTCTGCTAGTGCAATGCTAATCTTTGATTGAATCGCATCTGTGTCAGAATAGAATAACATACGCATAATACTTGTAATGCTAAGATTTGTGAACACTTTTTGTTTCTTCAGGTTTTAACAAAACTGGATACTAAATATCTAAATAGATGTATGGCAAGCCATTAGTACATGCAACGTATAATGGAAAACATGTAGCAGCTAAATTCTGAAACATAATAGGTCCCATAGCATTAAAAGTATTAATATATTGATGCTAACAAAAATTACATTTAATGAAGAGAAGTTCTTGGGAGAAAAACAATAGTTTCAAAGCACAGAAGAGTTAAGTCTGTGAGACACCATCAAAGTATAACATAGTGATTTTTATGACTTCAAACTTTGATTTGAAACAAAACATTGCTGTAATAAATCTTTGGGTTGAAGAATTATCTATGAATTGTTACATTACAGAAACTATCAAATTAAATCAATTTGCATAAATATATTCACTATTCACCTATAATGAGCAACTGCAAGTGAATTTCTATTTGGTATCTTTTCCCCAGTTTTCAGAGTGACATGTGAATATATTTTCCTTGAGTATAATACAGGTGTACCAACTATTCCACTTTGTAATGAGATGAATATTCGATATGAAATACATTCTAGTGTCAATCGATTAGTGCATTCTTTATCAAACACAAGGAGACAGTACCATCAAAAGACACAATCAGTCAATGACCGGTCCCATATGTGGAAAATGTAAGCACAATAACGTCTTTGTACAGCAAGACATGCGTAACTCTAAACACAGTCAAATGGTATCAGATTATTAGTGACATATCTTGAGAAGGAATACACAGAGCAAACATCAAATCTCTGGATGGATGCTATTTGGTACAGGAAGAAATAAATGACACTCATATTTCATTTCTCTTTGTTCACATCAACAGGGTAATGAGTAATAATAAATGTAAGAATTGGATGCAAACCATAGATGAATGGATCACTCCACTTCTATAAGTTGGAATAAGGGTGGGTGGGTAAGGAGATCATGCAGTGAGAAACTCCCAGTGACACCCCCCCCCCCCCCCCCATGACAAGTATTGATATAGTTTAGGGATTTAAACTGAGGTTTGTGCAAACATGATGAAGACATTGCAATTCTTCTGCATTCACTGTTCATCTTTACACACCATGCGTGTACACAAAGACAATACCGCAATTACCTTGATATAAATGTAGCATGCTACACGCATACTATCACATGGACAAAACAAGCTGGAATGAGTTTCCTGTAAGAGGGGCGAATATTCTCTTCATCTTCAGGTTTTTTTCAATACTTATGGTTGACATATTTACTCTTTCGTATCTCAAGTATCTAGGAATTTTCGGATATGTTTATATCTTAATTATGTTGAAAATGCAAATCACAGATCTTAGTAGTTTCATATAAAGGAATCTTTGTATATCATAATGCATTAGAAAGACATATCTACATTTCTACAATTTAATACTCTTAATGATAAAAAAAAACATCCATATTATAGATTAGGGAGTAGATAGAGAGAAATGAAACCCAGCTTCTAAATAACAAAAGTAAAATTAACCAACTACCAAAACCCAACTATACATTTTTGGTAGAAAATGCACAAATCTTGTGCTTAAGCATTAAGGAAGATGATCAGACATGTGAAGCCTCGCAAACAAAATGTCCTTTACATACATGATAGATTGCAAGGCAAATTTTATGACACATTCCTCATAATCTGACTGCAAAATAGACACATAAGACATACATCTTCCGCTTTGAATTTGTACACAGTATTGTCTTACATTTCTTAACATAGCATACAAACTACGATCATAGCAAATAAGTATTTCTTTAAATGTGGAATGAAATATTCACAAACTAATACAACCTTGAACTTTTTTCACTTTGAAATACAAATAATGTAATATAGTTGAACTTTTTTATTTTTTATAAATGTATGCCCATCCTCGTAAAAATAATAAAGTAAATAATCATAAAAAGATTGCATACCTTTTTATGCAACACACATCACATATCTGTGACTTTGTACAGGCACAAATACAAGCAAGAAACATAGAGAGGGAAGGAAGAAAAGAAAGATGCAAGGAGCTATGATGGAGGTTCCTATGAAAGCATGGAGAGAAGAAGAAATACACCAAACGATCATGCCACTTCTACACTCAGTTCCACAATGTCACACTCTGCTTTCATGCTGCAATTTTCTTTTTAAGTGCTTTTAATTGTTAACAAGAAATACTGCATTGTGTATATGACCCAAAATATCTGATTGAACTCCATTCTAGGGTAAAAATGCAGGGGTATGCTGAAGAAGCACACATTTGGTCTGAAAGTGTGTATCATTCACTTGTGATGTACAAGTGTGTTTGTAATTGAGGTGTCTGTGAGTAACTGAGTTTTCATTTGACGCCGACTATTGACTTGACCTCTAGATTCAATGTACCCTCTTCGTAACGTATGTGAGGGGTGAGCTTTCTTATGCATTTATTTGCTAGATAAATGGCGCTCTAAGGGACTTGCGTGTATTACTATGAATCACTTCACATGTGGCATGCAGAAAGTGAACTCAATTCTGAGCAGAGAGTGAATTCAATTCTGAGCAGAGAGTGAACTCAATTCTGAACACTGTGGAACAAGAGTGGTGTAGATGCTTCCTTCAGGATCTGACACTAACATGCGATGGACTGCATCTAAGTTCAGAACCACAGCATTGCAATCTTCTTAGATGAGTAACAGCGGAGGAAGGGGGGGGTGGGGTGGTGGTGGTGACGGGAACGACATGGTGAGGTGTGAGTAGAGGGGGAAGAGGTGCAGTCCGATTCACAAAGTCTCTTGCTATCTTGGTGTGAGATCCTGCTGATGGACTGACGGACAGACAGACATACCGACACACACACACTATTTGCTTTTTGCCTTGAGGGCATTGAATAATTCGTCATTGAGTTTCTTCTGCATCTCTGTGGATGCTAACGGCGGCACTGACCTGCATACACAAAGAGAGAAGAGAAAACATCATCTCATCATCTTTGTTTAACTGGTTCTCTGTACAAATACTGATTACTGTACAAGGCAACAGCTATGAGGGTTTGAATTTTATCTCTTATTTCATTCCTTATTTTCATTTCATTTAATATCATTGTTCTTTATTAATTCCTCAATGGTCTGTTGACACTCAAAAATACTCAGAGGGAGGATAGAAGTAAATCAATTATAATATTCAATTTCAATTTCAACTTTATTCAACCATTATTATCAAAAATAAAAAACAATGATTGTTATTATTTTCAGACACTTAAAAACATGGTTGATGGAATATTACGTAGAGTAGAATGGCCTTATGGCAAGCAGCTCTTATACATTACCTGGGATGTAATATGCAAGAGATATCCCAGTAATTGTACTGAACACAATATAAGTTTGTTCTTATTCATTTATTCACCGCACTGTAACTATGTCTGCACTTATATTAAAATGAGATGCACTGTATCCGTTAATCTGACAATGAACAGACATTTGTTTTGTTGGTTGGGAATGAGAGCACAGAGACACAATGCACATTTATTAGCTACACCAACTCTTGATGAAAGATATGTCATGTCATTGTATACTGGCATGACAGTTAAGTGGGCCGTTCTAGTTTCATAAGCGAATTAAATCAGTTTGAACTGCCTTTGCCACTTAAAACAATTTCCTTTGCTGTAAAGACCATACAAGATTATTTTGCTCTTCCACACAATTCATTTTAATGCAAGCAATGTGCAACAAAAGGCAGCCGATTGCCTACTGCAGGGCTTGACACTAGTAGGTGCCCAGTACACACAGGCACCCAAATTAAAACTTTGGCCGTTAAAAATGAAAAATTGAACAAGGGCCCTATCCATAAAAATTCTTAGAGGCATGTATGGATCCCCTTTGGAAAAAAAAAATTGTATTGAGCCCAGCCTTTCACATTTAACATGCAATGCCAATTTATAGAGTGACAAACTTCAATTCCTTGTCATCTCTTTTCTGATTCTGTTCACTCTATGAATTACTATGAATGAAATGAAGCATGTTTCCATTGGGGTAACCCTTCTGCATTTCACATAAAATGGCATGAACATGATGTTGTTGTGCCAGGAGACTGGGGAGTGGGCGTGGTCTTACCTTAAACTATTTACAATGTCCCTTGTCTTCCCAAAGTAGATCTGGTTCAGGGTGTTCCTGATCTTGTTCTCCATGTCCTGTGGGTATGAGAGAGAGAGAGAGAGAGAGAGAGAGAGAGAGAGAGAGAGAGAGAGAGAGAGAGAGAGAGAGAGAGGGGGGGAGAGAGAGAGGGGGGAGATGGGGGAGAGGGAGAGAGACAGAGGGGGAATGAGTGAGAGGGGCAGATAGGGAGAGGGGGAAAAAGAGAGACACATAAACAGACAGATGAAGATGAGGAAGAGACAAACGAAAAGAGACAGCAAGAAAAATAAAAAAGAGTTATTTAAAGATGAATTATTTTAGACATTATCTAATGCGAAAGTCACCTTCCCTATCAACAATTATGGCACCATACTAGTTGATCCATGAACATGGCATGCTAACAATACCCCGATGTTACTGAGGATGATTAACATGCTGAAAATACCTCCTTGACTGAGGGAAATGAAAACATACAAAGTTCATTAAAACACAGATTATGTCTAACTCTGCCATCAATCCACAACACTAATAAACATGCCTGTCTCTAGCTGAGCTTGGGCCAGGGATGTGCAAATTTATGGGTGGTTTCACTGGCCTAAAATAGAATACATACTATGATCATTACTGCAACATCCACATAAAACGCACAGACATGTCATGCACTGTACAATAAACTTGCAGTGTGTATCAGGAAGAGAAGTGGTTGCTACATACTTCCACAATGGTGTTGATTTTACTTCTTCTTACCTCTGTGTCATTATCATGTAGAGCACTGTAAGTCTCACATGAACTTCATACACATACCATATACTGCACAATAAACTTGCAGTGGTTGTCAAGCAGGGGTTTGCTACGTACCTCTACCATGCTGCCAATGTTGGCTATGTGTGATGTGCCGCTGCCGACTGACATGTCGCTCTCTACCTGCCTCGTCAGACTGCCGCCGAGGTTCACCGTCCCAGAACCACTCTTGGTTGTCTGGGCAGGAGAGGGCGCAAGAAAGGAAACAGAATGTCCATTACATCAATACCAATGGTAATATAACTAGAAATCATCTTGACCAAGTGCTGAGATATCATGCTATGGGCAAGGACTACTCCCCAGGGAGTGGAAATGGTACACATCTGTACATGACATGTTCTTGTATCCAGTGACCAGAGCTATAATTGTAACATCCCTTTCAATTCAGTCTCTGGACTACGAAAAAGGAACAGACCCACTACATCATTAAAAACATTAATCACAAAAGAAATATATACATTAATGTGCAATATGTACATTAAATGTTTGATAAACAGTGCATTTAGAGAAGAATAACTTCAGATATATGTAGCAAATTCTTTGATGATATCAACGTCCTTGCCCTTGACAATGTCCTTATACTTCTCATAGAAATGCCATTGTACTGTTGATGACAAGGTCCATATACTTGACAATGTCATTGTGCTTGTCCATGGCAATGTCCATGTACAGACAATGTCCTGAAGCTTATCATTGGCAATGTCCCTGTACTCATCCTGGGTAATGTCCTTGTGCTTGTACTTGCCCTTGAGCTTGTCATTGACAGTACCCTTGACAATGTCCTTGTGCTTCCACACTCACCTGCAGCCACAGCATGACGGTTGATGTGAGTTTGTAGTGTGCATTCCTCCCCTGGGACTTCTCCTGTACAAAAAAAAAAAAAAAAAAAAGCATATCAACCACCTCTGCATTTCGATACAAAATTCTAACAATGTTGATTTTAAAAAAATTGCTTCTATGGATTTCATTGAATTTGCTCTCAATCACTGCAAATACTGTACACCTGGCCCTCACTCTGAGATTTCATACATGCTATGGTGAGGGCATACTGCTCATCAAGACCACTTTCTTGACTTTTGTGAAAGGGCTCCCCCAGCTTTAAAGAAGCAGAAATAATCAACATTCTACATGCTGCCCTCACCTGGACCTCGACAACATGGATGGAATCCCAGCATCCCTTGATCTTCTTGGAACCGTCTCCAGCCTTCTTGATCAGAATGACCCCTGCAAAGCCATGACCTAGATCCCACAGGTACACCGACGACACCCCACCCACAAAGTACCTGTGTTCAACAGAGAGGGCAGCATACAGGCATTGGAACATGTGGAATGAGCATTCTCTACACACATTGTACACAAACTACTCCTGACTTTACTTGATAATCAGAGTACATGTATGTATGGCTCATATGAATACGGTACTGAGTTTATGATGGGATTAATGTACAAGTCTACCTATAATTTCTATGTATATTTCAAAGCTAAGTTACATTCCTTTTAAGCACTTCTTCATATCTCATTTCAGTTTAAAAGAAAGACTTTGCAACCTTTTGTGTGTTAAGTATGTAACCTAGTAAATGTACTTTGAAAAGCTACCTGAATGCACTGTCAGGTATACATGTTCAAGAAGCGTGCTCTCTTTGTGAAGCACTTCTACATAATAGACTCAATACAAAAGCTTACTTTTTACACACAATACAAGACCAAAAACCCAATGACAAAGTCCAACCGATCACAAAGTACTTCTATCAAAACTACCTAAGGCATGAAGTCATGTGCAATCTACATTCAGTGCTTGAGTATCGGTACATTCTTGTCCTTTAAATCTGAATAGGTAATATATGCATTAACATGTACATGTACATATATCATGTACTGTTTCCTCTGTACTATAATGGAGCTGCTCTTATGGCTTGTATACTGTACTGCTTGTAATGTACTGTAAATACATGTAGAAATGTGTGTTTATTTAAAAAACAAGTAATGGAAGCTTTTCTATAGACATACATGTATCAAGGCTCCCTTCCTGTATGTATTCTCGTAAGGGTATATTTTACACATAAATTGGACATACATCTACATATAATGCATGTGTCTTTCATATGCGCACAAAGAACATCCTAGCAACCAGCCAAAGGCTCTTATCAATAGCAACTAAGTGTTGTTTAAACAAAGCTTGATATCAAATTCCTCAAGCGGCAGGAACCAGGAACTACATGTATTTCAGCTTTCTTACGTTCCTATTCACCTGCACAGTGCAGCATGTACAGTTCTACTAGTATTGTCCAGGGATTTTTACATATAAAGAGACAAACATACATGTATACACAGCAGCCAGCTGAAAGAAATGGTTAGGGTACATTAACACATTGTACATTTCTGAGGTAACAAAAGTCCCACACAAGTCCTTGCAAAAGAGCTAACATTGTGTCAACTTGTGTGTTTAATCACTTCCCCTCTCTGTAGGTAAACACTCAGTCCCATAGATAGGGCGTTAAATGGAGGTTCTGTGTATAGGACAACCAAATTCTAAGCTTGTTCAAGATCATTTCCATATACTGAGCAGGGTGAAAAATCGGTGGAGACCGTGGAGTGGACAGAAAGCATATATTAGAATATGGGTGACACCAACCCGTCCTGATTCACTCTAGAAGGCTGCTCGACATACAAACAGTATCATACAGGCAGTAAGAGTTCCATACAAAACAATAATAGGTACATGTACATGTAACAAATCATACTAATCTTATAACTAAATCTACAATTAATGCTTCAAGTGCACGGATGTGAAGCTCACACGATTCTTACCTACGTGTATCTAAAAGCCATTTTATGTCCCACCCCCCGCAATTTTAAGGGGGAATCCCCTTTTAAGGAGATTTTTAAACTTTGAACATTCCAATGCATAAGTTTCAGGTGGACTATTTTCAATGACAACTTCCTCTTTCATCAATTATGCAGAAAGACATACTTTTAGGTGTGTCTGCATAACCTCGAAGCTGACATCATATATGTAAATTATTTTCTGATCCGGCAAAATAAAAGTTGAAAGTTTATCTTCATCAGCCTGAAACCTGCAAATAGTGGGTTATTTTGCCTTCCCACATATAGGTAATAAGTCACCAGCTGTTACTGTTATAAACTGCATTGCTCTGCCTGCTACATGATGCTGCACGAAGGTGAGCTCGCACACACGGCTAGATCCAGCCAGCTATTGCGCCATTTCTGGCAAATGACATCTATTTTTATGAGCAGTACACTCATCTTGCTTGCTTTTTATTGTCCATTTAACTTCCTCCCCTTCTTCCCCTCAAGACCATTCCCTTCCTCTACTTGCTTTTTTTTTTTACTTTTCTTTCTTCATAGATCTTGTTTAGCTTCATTCTACAATTACTCAGTCAATTCTCTTTCTTCTCCTATTCCCCTTATTTATTACTTATGCGTATTAATTTCTTCCTACGTTTGTAGTTCATACTTGTCTCTCTCATGCTCTCTACATTTTCCATCAGTTTATTTTCACTTTCCTATCCAATAACAGCTACCACCACCATTACCTTAGACCTATTGCTACCTCTGCTTAATACCCCAACTACCCTACCACCTACTGTACCACCCCTCTCTCCCTCCTCATAGCATTCCCCCCCCCCCCCCCCCCACCACCACCATCACCTACCACCTGTTGCTAGCTCCCTTCACAATCCCTAGCACACACATGAATGTAAAACTCACAATTCCCTGTTCTGATCAAAAGCCCCGTTAACACCCCAACTACCACCACCACCTACGCTGCACCACCTCTTTCTGTGTTCTCATAGCCCCAACCATCACCGTTACCTTCCACATGTTGCTACCACCTCATAGCACCCCCCCCCCCCCCAACCACCACCACCATCTACCACCTGTTGCTAGCTCCCCTCACCTCCCCAAGCACACACACATATATGCATGTAATACTCACAATTCCCTGTACTGATCAAAAGCCCCGTTAGCCTCTATCTCCAGCTTCCTGACTTTGTCTGACGGCAGAGCTCCATTCTCAATGGGAGGGTCGTACTTGTTACTCCAGGGCGATCTGTCGAACAGTAACCAGTAAGAGAGAATTATTTATTAATTACATTCGCAATGAACAATAACAGAATTTTTCAATATGTTTAACTAGTAATCACTGAGTAGTACGTACATATGTACCTGTACATGTAAATACGCTGAAGAGCAGGTTAGTTGACAATGTATCAACTGTGTGGTTCAAATGCTGCGCATCACATCCAAACAGGTATTGGTATGATTTATAACACCATGCATGGAAAAAGTGTTCTAATTAAGCTTTCTTGGCACCACACATGTACATGTATGTTCCATAGAAATGCACCGACATTCTGCTCTTTACTACCCTTTTCCACAAGCCGTCAAATATTTTCTGGTGACCACCCTGCCTATAGAGTTGGAGCCATATTCACGAAACCTTTCTAGCATGTACATGTACATTTCTAAAAATGCATGTTCATATAGCTGGATGCACTTTATCAACAATTACTTTCAGGAACTACACCTCAAGCTTAACATCACCAGCACACTGGTCATGGTGTATATTATACTGCACCTTGCATTCAAATACATAAAATGAGAAAAATAACAATTTAACTAAGGCTCTCTTTGGAAGGCAAGGGCAAAATAGCTCAAGGCTTCTTTGTATTTTCCCCATTGCTGAAGACTCGGATAAAGATTTTTGGGAGAAGGGGGGGGGGGGGAGGGTAGGGGAGGTCAACTCATATACTTTTCTCTTTTGAAACAGTCCATGGGGACATGATATGGGTACATGTAGTATATTGTAAGAAACTGAACATTATTGCAACAACATGTATTAAATTTTTACCAACTAATACAATATAAAATACCCTTAGTCATGTTATGATGTTCAAATCACAGCTTTGCCATTTCCCAATTATCAGAGCGTGTCATTCCTGTAACGTGTCTTGCTGTAAAATGTGGTTGTTGTTGTTGTTTGTAAATGACAGGTCCATGACCTACATTACATACAGCCATAGACAGCGCTAAATGTCAATCCTGCCCTGGCCATGGGAAGGTAGCCTAGTTTCCAGGCTCTTGGACATTTTTAAACCAAACTCTCTCATAGAAATTAGCAGTCACAAGATCAAGTCTATTGACTATTTTTCCCATTTCTCCGCCTGTCCTAATATGAGCAAGTGGGAGAAACACTCTAGGATGATTAGTCTCCTGCAGCAAGACCCTTTTATTAAATGGTTTTGTATAGAAATGTCAGCTAGCCTTGATGTCAGGCTAGAGAGAAGGCCAAGAGAAGACTTCACTTCCTTCCTGATACCACAATACACATTGACAACATGGACACATTCTCACCTCTGCTGCGTTTTTTCCTCTCTCTTTTGTAGAGAATAATTGAATTGGTGCTCCACTGTAGCCAAATGCACCAAATCACATGCCAATAGCAGCGTCATGATCCATTGTGAAGCCTTTGTATTGCACACTGCTGAGGTATGACTGGCATATCAACAGCTATTGTGCCACATTCCACTTTTGATAGGTGAGATAAACCCGGATTTTAAACGGTTACTAAATTAGAAAAATAAGTTCCCACTAATCTATGTAAAATCATCCCTTTAAACAAATTTCACATTTGTTTGCCGCAATAAAGTCTCATTTTGACGAAAATTTGAAAAAACGCATGCCTTCAGTGACGTCAGAGAAGGCAAAATGCCACAGATTGTACGGAACTCAACAATAGACCATTTTCGTAATGTATTCATAACTTTCCCCCTAACCGCGCAGTAACCTGTTATTGCACTCACCTGTATCTTGTCATTCAGATTCAATGGATAGAATGCAGTTTGAATCTATTAGTTGTTGCTACTCCGACAAACCCCAGACAAGCTTTAGGGTTCCCATTGGTAACGTATTGTTTGAATGGCGTGAATAAAATATTTTATTCACACCGTTGGCATTTATGGCATTTTGACTTCTCTGACGTCACTGGAGGCATGCGTTTTTTCAAATTTTCGGCAAAATGAGACTTTAAAAAAGGCAAACGAATGTGATATTCGTTTTTAGTTGAAAGTTTTACACAGATTAGTGGAAACTTTTTTTTTTCTAATTTAGTAACCCTTTAAAGATACAGAATGCTCTTATTTACAGCAGGGAGGTGTTACGAAGGAGTAGAAACTCGAGCATAATATATTCAAACATCTGTATGGGTTCTAAAGCGTGCTCATGAATGCCAAAAGCATTCCATAATCATGACAATGCTTTGATGTTCCATGTGCCGTGCCGACATTTAGCTGATGTCAACTTGAAAAGAAATTTCTTTAATTTCCCATTTGTCTGTAGACGTTTTGTTTTTGACAAATTTGTTTGCAAACTTTAAGGAAGTTAACGGCAGATAATGACAGATCCTTTACTCTGCTTTTGTTTCGAAAAGTATTGAGGAATCATTAAAAATCGGACATATAAGCTATTTTTATTACTTACAAAATTGGCCAATTTCTTCACTTTCCGACAACTTGTGCATCTGGGGGATTCAACCACTCTCAAAATGATATATTAATCTGTGTATTATCATTAACGGCGTTTGTGTGTGTTTGCGTGAAACAGAGATATTTCACTTGAAAAACTTGTTTATTTGTGTTTGCTGATACCTGTTACGCTCATGGAAGTATTAACAGAACGGGACAAGCGAAATGAGACTGTACATTTCTTTTGTCTTCTCCGAGAAGCCGTTGCCACACAATCATATTCATAATTGTTCAAACACCTGAACAGCACCTGTTGAGAACACATAACTTTTCAGCGGCTTGGCACATGGGTTCAAAGGAAGAAAGTTGCTTCATATCCTTCCATAACACATCCCTGTTTACAGTGAGGAGCCTGAATAAAAGCATGCCATGCTCTGTGATTTTCAAAATCTGACGCAAGATCTAGCACTCTACATCGGTACATGTGCCAGTAAACATAAAAAGCAGAACAATTAAAAACAAAAATGCCTCCGCCCCTTATCAAATTTTAAGCTGCACAGAACATTGATGTCATAAACTGTGTAAGCATGCAAAAAGGTGCATACAATTGAGACTTCTTTTAAACATAAATAACATAAAGCACATGTGCGTGTTAGTACATACACTGAGTACAAACATGTACATGCACATAGTATGCCAGGGCTGTGTTAGGACTATAGGCTTAAACTGAACTGAAACTTATCTACACACATTCACATAAGTACATCTCAGATCACACACGTACTGTACACACCGAGACAAAACTGAAATGAGGTTTCACAGCCTGTCTAGGACCAAATAATAATTACCGTAATAAAACATTTACCCTGCATGTGTGCACCGGTCTGTGTGCAACATGTGCAGTACATGCGCCTTCCTATAGATTTAGAAATCAACATGGCATACTGGTACTGCACGGCACTATCCATCAAGCTGTCCAAACCTTTTACAGTACGACTACATGTATGAGATCATGTTTGTACACACTACTCATATACTGTGTACAAACATGTATTGCGCAGGTGTCAAGGAATGTTTTTAATAGTATTTTCACATCACAAATATAGGATCTCAGCCAATGAGAAACTGTTTCCAATACCGCATAAGGCAACTTTGCACAGTGTAAAGCAAAGGCGCATGGCAGTGTCATGTGCTACCAGATCTGAATCCCCCCAATGCACATAAATGTACATATATGTTTATTTGCTTCCTTGGCATTGCACTGATTTATCAATAAATTTTCAAGAGAAAGAAAATCTAAATGACGAATACAGGGCAACTTAATTCATAACCACATGATTGACAAATCCAGATTGGAACAAAGATAAGTACATGTCTGGATATGTCTGTCTAGGAAACCACACCCCATTCATATGTACCTGTATGAATCTGCATCTCTGTTGTATTCACACAATAAATAATCCTTTCCCGATGCTCTGTCTCTGGCGATTTTCAGCGGCTGGTCAACGGAAGACAACAAATCTTCACAGAGTTCTGGAACCTGAGGGGGAAAATAAGTATGTCAAATTTGATAAATTGTCAAATTAGGATTTCTTTGTTTGTTTGAGATCATTTTGAAAGTGCAAATATGCACAAATAGCAAATCACACAGCTCAAAATGGATACACATCAGAAAATTTTTGTGGATTCTGTCTGTTTGTGTTTTCAAAGAATTTAGTTTCACTGTATTCACATCCTGTAGAACTTACGAGAACAAAGACAAAAAGGGAAAATGTGAACTGGAATATAAATGAGTCACAATACAGGAGATGGATGGCTTGGAGTGTAACATGTACATGTATACAGTACATGAAGACAAGATACATGTAGCACAGGACTGAGTAAAATGGAAAATCGGTAAAGAAGCTATCCTTCAGCAGTGCAGAGAAAAGGGCTGGACAGATACATTTGTGATCTACAATTTTTATACAGAATTGACAGTCATTGTTTCTTTAATTACATGTGTGACAAAGTGTGTGCTACAATTTAACTTTCTGCAGTCAGGGCTGTCAGGGACCATTTCCTTGTCGAATCTTTTTCAATGCTACAGTCACAGTGTAGTACACTACCTAGATAGTGAAGCTGCAGTATAGTACAATAGTACATGCACAAAATGTCAGGAATCATACATTAGTATTACAAATTACACAATAAGGATTACATAAACAAAATCAAACAGGGAAAATTGGAACAAATGTTAGAGAGCCATTATAAAGGAACAAAGGGAGAAAGCAAGCATAATAGAGTTCAAATGAAAAACGTGCCATAAATCTATCTTCAACAGGTAATGAGACATATAATTTGCTGCCTATGTCTTGCCAAGTTATGTAGTTCTGCCCATATATTGCCCAAGTACATGTAGAACACGTTGCAAATACATTGTTCAAATTCACGTAGAACATGTACTTCCAATACATTGCCCATGTACAAGCACTGCCAATACATAACCCAAACATGTCTGTCTAAAGTGGCAATGTGGGCTCAACATGTGGTTTTGTGTGGGTTGTATCACCCACTTGACTTCCTATGTCACACTCTGATTGGCACCCTGGAGGAAGGCAGTTGTTCAGTGGGGAGCATGAATCACAAGAAGGAAACACACTAAGTACTGTCATAATAATAACAACTTATATTTAGTGAAAGGGCTTTCTGGGGTAATTTCAATTTACAAAGAAATTTTAGGCATACACCCAGTAGTAAGGATAGCGTGCTCCATCCTGTAAATGAACGAAAAACAAGTCAGACAAAAATCTTGGAACCAGACGGGATTTGAACCTGCAATCAATTGCTTACCAGGCAGCGACTTAACCACACAAGCTATTTCTAGTTCACGGGTCAAGACACGACAACATGGAAACAAATACCCGAAAGAGTCTCATTTCATCTGACTCATTAAGCAGTAAGCGGTAAGCAGTAGACCGCAGGTTCAAATCCTGTCTGGTTCCAAGATGTTTGTCTGACTTGTTTTTCGTTCATTTACAGGATGGTGCACGCTATCCTTACTACTGGGTGTATGCCTAAAATTTCTTTGTAAACTTATATTTATATAACGCTTTACATAACATGCCATTGGCACAAGGCCCCTTGATATCATACGCCAATACCAGCAAAAGAAGGAAGTCATCCTGACACACAATGTCAGATTCTGACAAGCTACTCCACTTGATGAATTACATAAAGAGATTTATATCAAAGCACTTAGAACAATTCAAGAAAAATCAAAAAAGAAATTAAAAAATTCAACTTTGAGAACCCATTGGTATGTTACACAAATGTGTGCCCATGGACCAAAGAAAGTTACAGAAAACTAGATCTCTAAAAGTGTACTACATACAAACACACACACACACACACACACACACACACACACACACACACACACACACACACATACAAACACACACATACATATGCTGAGCCAAACAGATTTCCAGATGTGGATGTCAATTTTTTTGTATACTTCGTGACTACTTTGCATCTTGAGCTTGCAATGTTTAGAATAGAACATGAACATATTATTGGGCACACATGTCAGTCAATATTCTAGCAACAATTGTGGTAATATACATGTAGCTTGTGCTTTTGTCAATGGAAGACGTCAACAAGTGAGCATGAATCTTTATCTTTGCACTCATTATGAAACCTTAACGAGGTCAGTTATGACTGAAAGTAAAACAAATTAGACTCCTTCCGATATCTGTCAATTTGACAATCATTGAGCTGTATCCATTTACACTCAGCACTACGACACATATTTTTCTTTCTCTCATCCCCCCAACCCCCCCCCCCCCCCACCCCTTTATACTCACTAATGCATCTGATCAACTCTCTTCCCAGAAACACTATAGCTTAAAGGAATTGGCATAGGGAAAGGGAAAGGGAAGAAAGGGAAGGAGCCGCAGTTTTAAATCTTGGTATATTTTGTCCAGTTCAGCATGAAACATGATGCTTTAACCTAAAAAGCATCATGTTTCATGCTGAACTGGACAAAATATACCACGGTTTAAAACTGCGACTCCTTCCCTTTCCCTTTCTAAGCCTGAGTCATATCGATTTTTTCAGAAACCGGTGTTCGATGGCTTTGCGCCGATCGAACATCGATGCATCGATACATGACGTCACCCAGCCACTGCCAAGAGCCAATTTATGAATGAAAATATAGTAAGCATACGCAGTGCAATCCTTCCATTTCCCCACATAGTATTCCACCAAAACAAGCGTGCAATTCTCTATCACCTCGTACCAAAATCGACCTAGAATTTCACTTTCCTTTATTTTATATGAATTATGAAAGGTATTCTCGGAGAATCTATTTTCTCACCAATACTGCACATGTAAGCGAATTTCGATTACTTCTTGTTTTTCCGTCAAAATCTTACAAATTAGCGTCAATATGGCATCGTATACATGTATGTAGGTTGGAATCTGTAGAGTCTATTGCAACGGGCAGAAAGTCAATCAGCTTCCGGGTTGCGATTTTTTTTTCCCGTAACCCTAATGCGTCGAAAAATCGCTTCCGGGTTTCGGACAACGTGACCGGATATCGTTATCACTATTTTGGCGACCACGTGGTTATGACGTGATCTACGCGATGCACCAATCAGTGGTCTCCGAATCGCTGTACGGAGACGCTCTATTAGTCTGTACGTCGGCAGCGTGTATGCAAATGAGCCTTACGCACGATTGCCACTGTATTTCCGGGTTTTCACAACACACGATGCTATCCGTTGTACAAAGTCTATGGACAATTGTTTGTTGTGGCGTTGCGCTGTATATAATAGTGAACGAATCAAATCCAAGTAGTATGTAGTAGCTGCTTGATCATCAAGCGACCTGTTCATTCTCTTGATGCGTTACCTGCAAAACTCACAAAAGAGAGTAGGAACCAAGTAAGCAAATTAAGATTGTGAAAATATGAAGATAAATTGTGTATAACAGGACTATCAAACAAAAGATTTTGTGTTTTCTAGTCAATTTGGTAATTTCATCGATGCATCGAATTCATCAAAACGAAATCGGAGTTCGACTTCTTCGATCGAACACCGGCTTAATAATCGATTCGACTCAGGCCTATCCCTTTCCCTATGCCAATTCCTCTGAGCTGGAGTGTACGGACCCTTTCAAACTCACCTGACCTGATGTGTGAAAATTAATATAAATAAATGAAATCTGCTGGTACACTGTAAGCAAATGAACACAAACTACTCAGGGCTGAAGGTCGATTTAGCCTCAGCCCTGCAAAGAACAGCCCCAATGTACTCAAAAAGTAGCCCCCAAAAATGTTGAATTAATTTTTTTCCCCGGTTCAAGGTGTCTATTACAATTTTTCCCTTGCTAGCTACAACTAAATTCAACCAACTATTGGTGATAGGGCCATTTACCGGATAGTGACAGGTGAAAAAGACTACAAGACTTTTGTTTACTTTAGGCAAAATGGAGAAAAGGGCATGATTCTTACAAGGTCAATGAGGTTGCTGAGGTTCTTCTCGATCTCCTGAGGGGGCAGCCTCCTCATCAGGTCCAAGGCACAGTCCAGCTGACGCTCCGTCTGCAAGACATAACAAGATCTTACGGGTAACAACATCGTATAATGATACGATTCTGCGAATTTCAGATTATATTGTTACTTCGTTTTTTTGATAAATCGAGAATACTGTCGAAAACATGTCAGAGAAATGCCTCCATATCGCACACTGGGCAATCATACTTCCTTACAAATATCTTGTAAATTGTTTAATGAGTGTTTCACCTTCCATTGAAATAACCTCGATTTCATGTGCGGAGATGTCTGAAAAAGTTAGGGACTAAATTCATTCTACAATTTTATCAAAATTTCCCTTCGCTCACCCCCAATCTAATATCCAGTGTGTGTAAAAAGATCAGCTATGAACTCCAAGGGAAGGCTGAACGGTTGACATATTTCTCAAACCAGATTTTCTTGTGTTATTCTGAGGAAGGCACTGCCTAATTAGAAATGGGTTAAAGGGCAGTCATCAGGAAACACACTATCTAATCTGCAGGAGTTAAGAAAAAGTCCAGTAATGATATTCAAATTAGGTGGACATTAAAATATCATGCAAAAGTTACACTCAGGACAAAAGAGGACATTTTTGCACATTACCGCATTACTTCCCAAAAATGCATATAGGCGTATTGACGTGCATTGTCGTTGTAAGTGTCATACAGTACCATTAGCCTATAGAGGTATGGACACTTGCAAAATCAATGAAGAGACTTCGTTACTGACTGCCTTGAGGAAGGGGCACTCAATAATACTGCTTAAAATCTTGCAATAATGTTTCGGAAATCTAAGTTCACGTATTCTTGTAAAACTACAATATTCATGACACAACCATCTTTTGAAATTTCATATTTTATAAAACAATCATATTAGCCTTGATACATACATTAACCTGTGCAAATATACATTATGAACATTACTTGCACAGTAAACTGTAGACAGGGAATAGCAGATGTGACCACCCGTGTGTGACTGAATCATTGAGAGTAATGTTATCTGTGTAGCCCCCAGAAGTGCATCACATATGAATTGCAGTGATGTTCATCCACTGTGCGATTGCTTTTGAAGGATTTTTACTCAAAATGAATCCATCAAATTGATGAACTAAGACCCCGATACCATGGAAAGCGATTTTTTTTTTCAAATAATATTTCACTCTGTCTGAGTCTTCATGTATGTTTTGGATTGTTATGACCCCCAGACGATCTGATTTACACCTATCCGACACTGGGCGATACTAGCCCCTGAAATACACTTTTTCCTGTCAGAGCTGTCAGAGCAAGATGAAAATCACAATGGGATACTGATTACTAGATCTACTTGAGACAAACACAGGGCTGTCACATTCGCCAAACTTTTTGTAAAGGAAAAATTATGTTTGTGGATCCCTTGAATTTCAATGTTTTGGCATGTTTGGTTTTGGTTTTTTAATAAAATTACTACACCCTATCACTCACTAGTTCAGCCTCTGAATTGATCTCAAATTTTCACAGCTGGGAAGGCAAATGTGCAACCTCAGAACCTCTTCTGACAGTGTATGTGTAACAGTTAACACATGAACAGATTCAGAATTAGAAAATAGCCAACAAGAAACGTATGGTGCCTGTATTGTTTTTGTTTTTTTAATTTATTTAGTGAACATTACATTACATTTACAGCACATATTGTGTCATACATATAAATTATTATAAAGGTATAGCAACATGCCATCAGTCTATCAAAATGTGAGGCCTGGTGCTAGGGTTAGATTGAACGTTAGGTCACAAAAATGCAGCACGTCCAGATTATGTTTGTTATCAATATCACATCACCACCTACTCACTGTTGCAGCATACGTGATTTAACAAACACAACTTTATACGTATGGGACTGGGATTTGGTCGGTCTACCGGTTCTCCGTACCAGACATTTCCATAAAATCTTCAAATTCCGCCAGACAATGAACATCATTAACCACATCATACGTAACAAAAAATTATACGGCAACTTACCATATTGATTGTGAAAATGTGATGGTCTTTTTAATAGCTGAATGGCCTTGTTGTAATTTCCAGTAATCCAACCCTTGCAGTATCTCTTCCGCGATGTGGGTGAACCCTCCCAAAATGGCAGAGTAAGTACATCCGGGCTTTTCTACTGAAGGGACGCCCTCCCAGTTGCTTTCCTTATTTGGGGAAAATACCAAGGGCCTCCCAACATGAATATTCATGAACAAATCGTGTATGAATTAAAACTTTTTATTGATGTTATAGAGTGTTACATCAGAAATCATATAATTAACCAGTACATATTACATATAATTAGACCAAGAACCCGTTCTTTCGAAAAACATCTTCTTTGATCTTGTACAGCACAACGCTCTATCAGCCTGACTCATTCCCGGAAGTGTTTTGAAATTTTGATCCGTGCAGTTCGATCGATGAGCCGCCGCAATAAATTAGGATAATCCCAACGTAATAGACCCACAAAACGGATCGCACTATATGTTATTATAAATATGTGAGTCTATCGTTGTCATAAAGTACGTTTATAATATGTTTATGTATGTCGAGAATCGAGATGCGTCACTACTCGCCAATGCAAACCCAGTGGGATGGGCGATGCGGGGGGCGATGTTCTTATACATCAATGTTTATTCCCCTGTTTGCGATTAAACCACGGAGCACCCCAGTCACATAAAACATCAAATGGTATTGTCCTTTAAAAGCGAAAATAGGTGGGTCAAAAGGGGTAACAGACAACACAACGAGGGAAAACTGAAAGAGAAAAACAGGAAGAAAATGGAGGAAGAAGATGAGAAGCGGACACCACGTTAACGAGGAACTAACACAATTATGGTCCAAAGAAAATTTCTTAAGTTTTTCAAGTGCGGATGAAATTGATGAGCGAATGTTATTTTTTACACCAGAAAATGTGTTTGGAGAAGGAAGAAAGAAAAGGTGAAAAAAAAATGTGAGTGAGAGGAGAGAGAGAGAGGGGGGGGGGGGAGGGGGTAGGGTGAGACTAGTAGTAAGTAAGTCAACACATATGCGCATATTAAACATTACATGAGTCACTGCCAACGCACGTTTGATACATGTACAGTCTACACACCTTTATTATAGCTCTGCAGTACGTCCTTGTACCTGGTTTATACAACAGAACAGCAATATGGGTTTGTTTCACCATCAGTGTAAATAATAATGCGTTGTGTTTTATTTTACTTTTGCATACCATTAGTCCCCCCCCCCCCCCCCCCTCTCTCTCTCCCTCTTTCCTCCCTTTCCTCGCTCCCTTTCCCTCCCTGCGGCCCCGTGACACTCTCCACAAGTCATTCTCTCTGATCTACCCCTCTCCTTCTCTTCATTGCATGCCCTCCCTTCTTTCTCTATATCTCTCCCTCTCCCTCTATTATTTTCATTGCTCACCCTCCCCATCCCTCTCTCTACCTTTCTTTCTCAATATCTTTAATTAGTTTTATTCAGTAATCCTTTGTGTTGATAATCATGGCACATATGTCATGATTTGAAAGATTTTAGTTATTGTTCAAACATGTGATATAAAAGTCATTAATCATCATTATTTGATGTCTTGTGACCTGTAAGGTCTTTCAATCGAACGTCGCGTAATGACATCACGGTTTAATAAGTCCGTTCAATCAAATACGAGGCAGAACCATTCATGTACATTTAATTATGCTGCTTCCAGGGCTGTCAGATACTAGCAACATGAACCAGTTACCATGGCGACATCAACGCGAATAGTGTCCTGCTAGAAGAAAAACATACCATAATTAAAATAATCTTAGACTATAATATATATGTTGCTTATAATTATGTATGCACCTCATCCTCTGACTGTCACATTGCATCCTAATCTCGGCATGTTCGGGCATATACAAGCAGATTCGAGACGGACTCGCTCTGAATAAAGCAACGCCTATTTCCTGTCTACTGATGATTGTTGATCGTGCGGAGAGGAATGATTTTGTTGTAATCAGAAGACCTAAAGATCTGAATTAAGTTGCTTGAATAATACCGCAATTATGCAATGGAATACTTGAAGTCGTCACTGGGAAGCAAAGATGTCGGTCTCCATTTATTGTTTCCGAACAGGTAAGATATATTTTGACCAACATACTCTTTTTGCATTAGCTTGAGGACTAGGATGTTTTCAAGGAGAGTGACAGTTTTCTGTGTCTTCTTTGCAGAGCAACGGTTTATCACGGTCATGTACATGATGTATACGATCTTTGGAGCACATCATTTTACATGTAAACCAAAAGGTCGTTTTGCCCTGCTCTATCCAAGTATTGTATTGTTTCTAGTATTGTATTACAATTTATTCCGCGTTATGCGTTACCATGGTTTTAACCTTTTTGGTGACAGATAAACTGCTGCTCTATGAGATTTACGTGTAATATATAACTTGTAGAGAAAAAAGTCACATGTAGCACACAAAGAGTTAACTGCAAGAGCGAGCGACACATCATTCAGAGGTGGGGTGGGACGTATTCCCTGGGCAAGGGGCGGGGATCGTAGCCCCCCCCCCCCCCCCCCCATAATCGTTCAGTAAGGTTGATTTATACTCTAGATAAAAATATTCCACCTCTTCTTTTTCCCTAATAAGTGTTTGTTACATGATAATCTTGGTCGAAATACAACTGATTTGGAAGTCAAAACTTCTGCGCCAATCAAATATGCACTACAAGATTAGTGTTCTGTGTGGCACAGCAGGTCTTGAGTTGTCTGACACCTGCTT
This sequence comes from Arbacia lixula, assembly GCA_963669155.1. Taxonomy (NCBI): domain Eukaryota; kingdom Metazoa; phylum Echinodermata; class Echinoidea; order Arbacioida; family Arbaciidae; genus Arbacia; species Arbacia lixula. The sequence continues at coordinate 278,112 of OZ022591.1, read as the reverse complement.
GAGTCGTCGAAACGGTACATTATATGTGGCGCCCTACGCGATGACGTTTATAAATATTTGTAAGTTTCGCCCCTGCATCTCGATGCCCACTCAATTTCTGTGGTGATGCCTCTGCTGTTGTCTCGTTCCCTGCAAATATTACCTGAACGATCAAAAGAGAAAGAATGAAAATCGACATATATTCATTCATCTTTATTTCATTCAACACAAAACAGCATATACAAAAAAAATAAAAGAGTTAAATAGAACCCAGGACAGGGGCTTAAAGCGAAATAAATTCTGCCACCTGCAGGGAAATGATGATTTACAAAAAAAAAATTTAGGTACAATACACACAGTGAAAAGCGACTCATAACCATAATCATGCCAAATCTATTGTTTATACAAATATTAAATGTGTATCTAGTATGAAATATGTAATCCTTAGAAGTTGGAATATAGAACCAATACCTATTTATTGTACATCATGCAAAATAAGCTAGATTTCTCTGTCCAAACGGGACCGAAAGAGGTGTTACACATGCATGTGTGTTGTCCAGATGATACAATTGGATAATTTAACAGCGATTACACAATCTGAGAAGTAATTAGAAGAAATGAATTCTGCCACCTGCAGGGAAATTATGATTTATATAAAAAAAAAAACAATATAAGGTACAATACGCACGAGTGGAAAGTAATTCATAATCATTATCATGCCAAATCTATTACTTATACTTATATGAAATATGTATCTTAAAAAATCTTAATTACATCCGTAAATTCTGGAAAACGGGAAAAGATTAATTGTGAACAGATTATTTCAATAGAGATCCGTGCATGTTATCAACTACACCTTACCGATACTAAATCTCATAATTTACGTTAATAAAGTTGACATTAACGTTAAAAAAAAAAAAAAAAAAAAAAAAAAAAAAAAAAAAAAAAAAATCTCATAATTGATTTGCGCATGCGCAAGAAGGTAGGTACAGGTGTTTGCTGTACCAACCTGTGGATAAGCGTATTGCATACCGTATGATGTGAAAGCTATTTCTGGCGTTATGTCGCTATGGGCACGTTAACCATTTGCGGTGTACGGGAAAGTAAGATTACATATATATTCATTTTATGACATTATCTCTTCTTCTTTGTAGTTTACTGTAGGTGAGAACATATGCTGAAAGTGTGGTGCATGCGGATGATAAATTATACAATTAGAGGATGGTTTTTCTGTTGTAAGAGTGAGTGAAAGTGGATATATTTTATTGAGCCCGAGGCTGCGGGAAAAACCCAGCGAAGCTCGGTGGCGCACCCTTGACGGTGCAGGCCGCTCGTGCGGGGCAGAAGTGTCGCTGAATCCCGCTTGCAGCCTTTGAGCGCTGAACTTGCGCTGCTCGCCTCTCTACATTGTGTCCATAAAAGAACTTGCTATTTTCAGAGTAAGCTCTAGGTCTGCCATTATTCTTTCAGTTTAATGAAAAATAGGAATCTCTATTTCACTCATTGTTGGTCAGCATGACGTCTGGTAATTTAAAATAAACTATGCTGAAAATGAAATGGCCAATCAACCTCTGGCACTGTCTGCTGAGCTGAACTGCGCGTTGATATACATTTTAATTTAATCCTAATTAATTAATTTCCTCTTGTAGGCCTCATATGGATGCAATAAAAATGGCGTAGAAACCACATTTTCCTGATGCATGCGACAACAAGAATGTTCCATGTTTAATCAAATTGGCAAGAAGACTCAGTAATAATCGTCAGTATATATGGCCAGTCGTTAGCATGTAACAGTACATGTAATTGCTTTTCTACTCTGCTTGATCATCATACATCTGTTAACATTTACATTTATGTTGTGTTATCCGTTGATCTTAGATGTAGGAATCATTCCATGTAGGTTGTAGACCAACAGGGACCATCCATCATCATGGGGTCTGGGGCTTCCAAGACTAAGAACAGCCCCACCACCAATGGGAAGGGCGGGGCCAAGGTGGTTGCCGACGTGGTGGTGCCCAACCAATCAGACCCGGTCAGGATCACCGGGGAGCTAGACGGGGCCACGCCCACTGATGGCAGCGGGGGCCAGGCGACGGTGAAGGAGATCGGACCAAACAAATTCAGTCTACAGATGGGAGACAAGACGGTTGGGGTGAGCTATTAACCTGTTGCTCAAGTTGAGATTTGTTGGCTCTGTGTACCCTGGTTAAGTTACGATGTCAACATTTAATTACGCCTGGTATAATTTAAAGTTGATTCATGGCCTTCTGTCTATCGTCTATACAGCAGGTTATGCTGGAGTCACACTGCTGAGTGTCTGAGTGGAGAAAAGCCAGCCTACATACACTACAGCACAAAGGAATTGGTATGGGGAAAGGGAAAGGGAAGAAAGGGAAGGAGCCACAGTTTTAAACCGTGGTATATTTTGTCCACTTCAGCATGAAACATGATGCTTTTCTGGAAAGATAACTGGATAAATGTTATTTCACTTTGACTCAAAAATAAAGTTACTTTCCAACTCACCGGACATCTGCTGAGTGATGCTAACTTGAGGCTGATGCCCGCCGGAAACGTGGGGGCATAAACTACAGTGTCCGCTGACCGCGCAAGGCTCACTGTAGCATCATGGCGTCATAGTTCATAGTGTAAGTGAAATGTTATCACGAAAGTGAAGTTCATATACCGGTATGGCACGATCCCGGTAAAGGAAAGAAATTAAAAACACCAGTCACGTTGCTCGTCGCGAAAATGAGCTCCAGAGAGGAAATGTAATTCCAAACATATAAAACCTGCGTGGGCATAAAGTGAAACCCACTGGTATTCTGCGTAGACTGCGGGTGCCAAACGAAACGTGTACTAAACATATGGAAGTGACTCCTATCGTGCGAGATGCATTTAGTTCATATAGCGAGATCGCGAGGAGAAGTGAAGTAATTAATCTGGTGATAATTTAATCACGAGAGCGTTCTTGCAAGGAAATGCAAATGATTGGTTGATCGAAAGTTCCTTGATCCACATAAATCACAACGATTGGTTGCTTGAATATAACATGTAACAATAATAGTATGCGACACTTGCATGAAATTAAGAAGTTGCAGGTGTACGCGCCTAGCGATGCAAGTGTATTACACTGCAAGCTCAGCAATGCAGACAGAAATTTGCATATCAGTCAAAACAAAAATATACCAGTCGCTACACTTTTTAGGCTAAAGCATTGTGTTTCATGCTGAACTGGACAAAATATACCATGGTTAAATCTGCGGCTCCTTCCCTTTCTTTCCTTTCCCTTTCCCGTTCCCTATGCCAATTCCTTTGAGCTGTTGTGTAGCTTGGCTACCAGGCTGTGGGTGTTTCTGATCCAAATTATTTCATGAATTGGCCTAAATAGATGACCAATCTTTCTAAATAATGAAATATGTGATAGCTAGGTGCATCGGAAAAATACTTTCTAACAAAATACAGGATAGGTTTATTGTCAGACTGCTTTCTTTCAAATGAAATACTGAAAGGCCCATTTGAAGAACACATCATCTGCGTTACCGCTCCGTACTCTTGAAAAATTAGAAAGAGAGTCTTTCATACTGACAGCAGGTTGTGAGACCCATATCAGACACCCCTATCCTCCACACCAAGGGCCATGTACAAAAAAGACCACAAGCAGTGGAGATGGTAGATAGTGTGCTCAGTGGCTGTGACTGGTGTATGATGTGTAGTGGACTAGCGCCACCTATTGATTATAAGAGGTACATGTATACAATGTGATGCAAGTTGCTCTCTTAGTATGGACACGGTATCAATAAAAGACATTTACTGTCTATAAATTCTTCTCTCGCTAGTCTGAAAGTCAATATGCACTGGTGAGCATGCTTTTATATGTTTGTAAGTTCATGTACATTAATGATAATACAGTTAGTTATTGAATGATCCCTCGGTTTATGTCTTGACTGCGTACATGTATCGATGATATACATGGAAGGATGAGTGTTGATAGAGACATCATTGATGAGGTAATAGCTATTCATGCCTGATTACAGAGCGAGATGGGTTCAAAATGCAGGTATCTATAGTGACAAACCAGCGACTGAGCCTGAATCAATAGAATCTCATGTGCACAAAAGGGCGCAATTGACATTACACTCAATGATGAATACTTATTTAAGCATTCACAATATGCACTATGCACATGTTTAAAGGTTTATTTCTATTTCAGTGAACTAATGTTTTTACAGATATTAAGATTTCAGTTATTTTAATGGTTGATTTAAAATTAAAACTTGAAAATGTTCAAGTTGGTAGTGAAGATGCAAAGCATAATGAATAAATTTTGTCATTATAGTAACTCTATATATACATGGTACAACCATGTTTCATACCGTATTAGAAATGCAGGAATAGTGAATCGTTGTATGATTTTATTACTGTAGGCTTAAAGGAGAAGTTCACCCTGAAATTATTTTGGTTTCAATAAAAAGGGGCAAATGAAAGAAGCATATGAGTGAAGGTTTGACGAAAATCGGTCAAAGGAAAAGAAAGTTATTGGATTTTAAAGTTTTGATTTTGTGACTTCACGTGCGAGGTGCTCTCCCATATGTTGAGTACAATTTTTTTCGAAAATGTGCATTTTCTCACAAAGATATGCATCCTTTTACTCGTGCATTTGATAATTATCAGAAATACGTTTTTACACACATACCTGTACGAAAAAAAATCATTCCGTTGTCAAAAACAGGGAAAAAGCAATTTATCGACTTATTTTGTACACAACATATGGGAGAGCACCTCGCACGTGACGTCACCAAATCAAAACTTTAAAATCAAATAACTTTCTTTTCCTTTGACCGATTTTCGTCAAACCTTCACTCATATGTTTCTTTCATTTGTCTCTTTTTATTGAAACCAAAATAATTTCAGGGTGAACTTCCCCTTTAAGAAGTATGCTCATTGATGTAAATGACTGGTGCATGAAATTTTGGTTTTCATATATTCTGTGACTAATTTCTTTTTGCTTGCAAAGGACTATCACACACATATCTGACTCAGGGTCACATGTGCACATGAAAAGCTTCAAGTTGTAATGAGTTATTTTGGTGCCCTGGACAGCGGTCAGATATTCAAATTGAGTTTAAATTCTACTGGCTTATGTGAGGCGTGTATAAATACTAGTGTGCTTTAACATCATGTGAGCTCTAACTGTGAGGAACATGCAAGCTGAATAGTGAGTTTTGGATTGTATATTGAAGGTAGGATCCCTTGCGATGCTACATCTGTTACCTCAACAGAATACGTGTGAGCCAGGGAGCTGATGGCATTTAGATTCAGAGGTTGTCTACCTCATTGCCTGATTCACAATGTCTATCGAGCATGTTCTGAAGCAGTCGTTGCGGATAAGTGGAAGTGTGACCAGTGATTGTAAACTTAACCATCTCAATTGTGTGAAAGAAATTGGTGGCAATCTTAAAATGACAAACCATTTATTGTGATTAGTTTTGGTTCTGAACTCCCATCTAGTTTTCTTGTTGTCTACCAACGTGGAATTAATTTACATTTTAAATGGTGAGAGGAAACTCATTCATAACTTTGAACGGGACCGACCTAATATTTTAGATTATCTAATGCTTGGCAACTTTTTGTTTAATGTGTTACAAAAGATCATTAGTCAAAGTGTCTGTTCTGATTTTCACAGACGTTTGAGACAACCGGTGAGGGAGGGGGAGACTTCTCGTCCTACCTGGCCAACACGGCGTCCTTGACCATCAAGAACATTGAGACCGTGGCAGAGGACGGAGACAAATCAAAGATGACCGACAATAAAAATGAACCTCTGGTCATTCAGCTTGGAGAAGCGGTAAGTTGAACATTTATAATCATTTGGTATGCAGTAATTCTTTTCATTTTCCTCCCTTTTATATAAAGCTACTATGATCATTGTCTTTATCCTCAGTTTTTTCTCATGTCACAATGACCAGATTTGTTAGTTTGACATCTTAGACATACCCTGTCATAAAAACTCACATGGCAATTCATGATTATACTTCTTTGTACTCATGTTATAATTAATGATCTTATTCATAAAATATTATTTGCCCGAGTATTTCTCTGTGTCTTCCATGACATTTTCACTTTATCACTGCCCATGTGCTCATCACTCATGATTTTCCTATTCCTGCTGTCCATTTTGCCATGTTTCGCAGAGTGGCATGATGACTTATGATTCTTGCTTTCACGTCTATATTTACAAAGATAACTCATACATCTGGGTACTTCTCGTCTCAGTTTGCATCTCTTTCTTGATCCTGAACACTGTGTGTCTTAATCCTTTGTGTGACAAACTGCCATTCTATGAGATTTATATTTGTAAATGGTGACAATCCACACATGGCACAAAAAGAGTTAATCAGTGTTGTTGTTGAGTCCTTGAGGTTCAAGTCTGCACAATCAATCAACACCATGCCAGTTGTTTTACATCATCTTGATATCCAGTCTGAGTCCAGACTTGACCTACACTGGTCTAACTTCTCCTTGACTCTTTGCTTCTTCAGCCGACCAAGAACTACGGGGACGATGTCGAGTGGGAGGAGGTCATCCAGGACATCGATGGCCAGGGGTCAGCTGGGAAGAAGAGTGGGCGTGGCATTGATGTCACTGATGGTGCAGAGGACAGGAAGGCTCAGCTGAAAGAAGCCTTGAAGAGCAAACAAGCCACGCTCTCCCAAGAAGAGTACGACCAGATGATCGCCAACCACAGGTAGGGCTATCTCCGGGGTGTCAGTCATGTACTCAAGTTTGGCACTTTTTTTGAAACCACAATTACTATAAGCCCCTTTTAAGAAATCATACCTGATGAGTTGACGGTCGCAACATAGACCATCAACCATCCTGCTTTCAAATAGGCAATAATACCTGAGAAGTTGTATTGACTGGTCAATAGGACATTCTCTTTCATAAATTTGTATAATTAGAAGCGATCAACATGTTTGGTAAAATTTGCATGTAAAGTCAATTATCACGGTGATGCCACAGTCGCCATGTGCAAATATTGTCTTTGCAAGCGAATTCATTAACAAATGTCCGTATGGTACAAATATGGCGCATGCAAAAAAAGATTGATGCTGTTGATTTACAAAAGTAGAATTCTGCTCTGGGAAAATGATGTTTAATGGCTGAGGGCTCGATTTGTCTTATTTATTCGTCATCTTGTGTTTCTTCCTACTCAGGCAAAAGGTAGAGTTGATGAATCTGTATTAGTATTGGTATCAGCATTGGTATTAGCACTGGTATTGGTATCATCTTGTGTTTCCTCCCACCCAGGCAAGAGGTAGAGCTGATGAGTCGGTATTAGTATTGGTACCGGCATTGGTATTGGTATTAGCGCTGGTATTGGTATTGTCTTGTGTTTCCTCCCACCCAGGCAAGAGGTAGAGCTGTTGAGTCGGTATTAGAATTGGTACAGGCATTGGTATTGGTATTAGCGCTGGTATTGGTATCGTCTTGTGTTTTCTCCCATCCAGGCAAGAGGTAGAGCTGATGAGTCGGTATTAGAATTGGTACCGGCATTGGTATTGGTATTAGCGCTGGTATTGGTATCGTCTTGTGTTTCCTCCCACCCAGGCAAGAGATAGAGCTGTTGAATCGGTATTAGTATTGGTACCGGCATTGGTATTGGTATTAGCACTGGTATTGGTATCATCTTGTGTTTCCTCCCACCCAGGCAAGAGGTAGAGCTGATGAGTTTGTTGAGGGAGAAGGAGATGGAGAGACAGAAGTTCTCGCTGGCGTCCAAGGTGGCTGCTCGGCAGCGACGGAGGAAAGCCAAGAAAGCCTTCACGGAAGCAGACGGCGACACCAAGGAGGATGAGGATGTGAGTGATATCTTCTATCTAAGTGATATATCCTGTGACAAAGATGATCATGGAGTGCCACAACTCTTTGTCCTGAGTTTTTTTTATCAGCTCCACATGATGTCATCATAATAATCAAATTGTAATTTGTACAATTGCCTTTTGCAGTTCAGTTGCACAAAACTTGATTAAAACCAAAAGTACAGGAACACAATAAAGAGCCTGTAATGTAAGTGGTAGCTGTTATTTGACAGCACCTACTAGGCTGATATGTTACATCTTGACTGAGTACCCTGGAGAACATTTCACCTTTAAAAAAAGTCACAAAATATTTTAGATCATTCCTGACTCAAAACTGTAGCAAAACATTAGGATGGTACCATGATATTATAAATTTGTACTTCAGATGTACTCAGAATGAAGAAAACATTGCATGTTCATATGTTCATGTTCTTTGATTAAATATATAGTGCATGATATTGATGTGTGAATGATTTCTTGTTTTCAGTTTAATCTTCAAAGCACAGCCAAGTACCGTGAGCTGCAGCAGCAGATCGCCATACACAAAGCTCAGATGGAGCAGGCATCGGAGGACCAGAAGCACTCGGTTGCCACGGACAACGAGATGGAGCAGATCATGGAGAAACACAAGCAGAGCGTGGCGGAGCTGGAGCGAGACCTGGAGAGGCTGAAGGGGCACAAGCAGGCAGAGCTGGAGAACAAGCTGGTGGAGAGGAAGATGAGGAGGAAGAAAAGACAAGCTGAGAAGAAGGAGCAGGAGAAGTTGAAGGCAAAGGTAGGGATGAGGAAGGAGCTGATGGTGAGGATGAGATAATTAAAGGGGTGAGGAGCTGGAAGGTACAAATAGAAGAGAAGGGAAATGTAGGAGAATGAGGAGAAGTAAGAGAAGAAGGAGCAGCAAATGTAGGAATGAGGATAGGTGGAAAATCAAAGAAGTGAGGAGCATGAGGAGAATAAGAAGGGAGAGGAGGGACATGGAGAATGGTAGGGTAAAGAAGAGAAAGAGAAGAATGAGATGGACGAGGGAAAGAAAGAGATTAGGAGAAGAAAATATACATGTTCGCAAAGAATAAGGGGTAGATTTACTTACATGATGGTCTAAATGAAGATAGCAATACCATGTGATTCGTTTTCAAAACAATGACACTATGAATGTGGTAAGTGTAATGCACTCTTTATGTTGAGCAAATGTCGCTTTGATATTAATCACCTCTTTGTATTTTCTTCTGTAAATGAAATCTTCAGCAAGAGAAAGAAAATGCAGAAAAGGAAGAATCTGCTAAAGAGATGCAAGCAGAGATTGAAGCCAAGCAGGCAGCCTTCCAGAGGGAGGTTGAGGCAAAGAAGGAACAGCTGTCTGCTGATGAGTACCAGCGTCTCCTAGCCAAGCACAAGGCAGAGATCACAGAGCTGCAACATCGGGCAGACCTCCAGCAACTCAGGCAGAAGCAGAACCTTCAAGACAAGCTCAACTCTAGAAGGAGGAGGAGAGATGGTGTGAATGCAGAGAAGGTAAATGATCTTTTACTCTCTTGTAATGGTAAGCTTGTTAATAACATTGCTTGCCATTTTTGGTATCTACTCTGTTATAATGTATTCAAAGTTAAGGTTTGTAAAGTTGTGTGTGATTTTTTGGATACAGAGCTGTTATACTTCATGAAGCATTATAGAATATTCCCTCACCATGGACCTATCATCTCCATGCCAATGAACTGTTTCTAGGTGATGACTGCTGCTGAGTTGCAGCGCCTGGAGGCAGAGCTGAGAGAGCGTCAGGTGCAGTTTGAGTCTGAGGCCAGAGAGAAGCGAGGCACAGTGTCTGATGAGGAGTATCGGCGACTGATGGCAGCTCACAAGCAGGAACTAGCTGAGCTGCAGGGCAAGCTGGATCTACAGAGAGGCCGACAGCAGCAGACATTGCTGGATAAACTAGCAGCCAGAAGGGCCAAGCAGACCAACAACAAACAGGAGCAGGTGGGACTACATAATCATATTTAAACAAATGGGCATAGGAAAACAACGTTTTTGTCTCTTTCATTTCTGTAATGAATTATTCTCCAAGCTAATTCATGACTTTGTTTTTGATATGTCTGTGTGACAAGGTTGGGTGATTCTTCTGAGTTTCTCAGATCTTAGATCCATAGATAGGATAAGAATGAATATATGAGACATAGAGAGACCTTTACCGGGGTACTAAGTGCTACATAACAGCAGGTACAGTGTATATTCTTTTTATTTTGAATAAAGATAAGTGGTGTGTGTACTATGGTTATATGCAGGGTAAAGAGAGAGGGGAAGTGACTTGGTAGTTTGGAGAGAAAGAAAGGGGTGGGGATGGATAGTAAAGTGTGGGTGTGTGGTATTAGTTATAGTGAAGATTTTGTTAATTACCTTTGTAAGGTTTTTTTTTTTCAAATGAGAAAGCAACCAAGAACTGCTTTTACATATTGAAAGAGTATTGAATAATTGTTTATTTCTTGTCCTGCTTAGGCCCTGATTGCTAGACTGGAGTCGCAGACTGTCTCCATGAAGGATCCTGATTCTGTCTCCAAGGATCCAGCCGTAGCAGGAGCCATGGATGCTGATGAGATCAAGGAGCTACAGCTGGCCATCAGCAAGAAGGACCTAGAGTTCAGACAGAGTCTGGCAGAGGTCAAAGGTAGGAACATTTCATTCTGTCTCGTCTGTCTGTCTGTCTCTGTCTGTCTGTCTGTCCCTCTCCCAACCCCTCTCTCTCTCTCCCCCCTTCTCTCTCTCTCTCTCTCTCTCTCTCTCTCTCTCTCTCTCTCACTATGTCTCTCTGAGGAGACATGGAGTTCAGAGAGATTCTTTCAGAGGTAAAGGTTCAGAACAGACTTATATCTCTCTCTCTTTGCTTTTCTCTCACACTCTATCTCTCTCTCTCTCTATCTGCTATTCTCCCTCTCCTCTCTCTCCATTTCTCTCTAAGCAAGATTGTCAGCAATTCATTGAACCACATATAAACTTCTGTCCAGTTCCCAGAGAAAATCATTATTGCATTATGCATTACAATGTTGAAGAGTGCTTGTCTCTTGTGGTAATACTGTATTTTCTGGTTGTTAATGTTGCATGTCAATGTCTCAATCAAAGGTGGATGGCCCAGTGGTTCGTCAATACCCACTGAGCTGTGACTATATAAATATTTCTTGATTTTTAAATGTTAGAGAGTATTTTTGTCATGCCATAGATCTATGTATTGTAATTGATGATGTGGCTTCCTATGACATTTTTTCCTGATGTTCTCTCTTAATGGTTTCTCTCTTGATGGTCAGTGTCCCGGTCCAAGGCCGATGCTCAGCGGTTCATCGATGCCCACCGAGCTGAGATGACTGAGCTACAGCAGCAGCTAGACCTAGAGAAGGCTCGCATGAAGGCTGCCCTCATGGCCAAGCTGGAGGCAAGGAGGAGAAAGGTCAGGGGTCAAACCTTAGTCATGTTACCATGTTTGTATTATTTGTAACAGACCTTCTAGTGCTAAAGGACAGGGGTAGTATTGGACCTGGTATTGTAGCAAGAAACATATGATTTGATTTATAACAATTGTACGATTTTAAGATGTTTCATCTATGATATTTGCGTGCATTACTGATGAAAAATACACATATGGCACAGAAAGAGTTCTGTACCGTGTTTTTGACTGCTAGTGTTTCATTGCTAGTTCCATGTCCCCTTCATCCCTCACCCTCCATGGAGGAGATATTAATGTGGTTGATGACAGCGAGTGGCATTAAGAGTCTTCAGATTGAGTGCTAGTCAAGTAAATTTGTGATTGCTTGGATTCTGGGAAGAGTACTAATCTCCCTCATCCCCAACCATCCAGGAAGGTGATGCCAGTGCATTTGATGAGAATGAGGTGCACTCGGTGTCTCTGCCTTTCACTGCTGAGAATTCAGCCTAATTATGTTCATACAGGGAGGAGCCAATGATGCGGTTGATGAGAGTGAGGTGCACTCATTGTCTCTGCCTTTCACTGCTAAGAATTCAACCTAATTATGTTCATACAGGGAGGAGCCAATGATGCGGTTGATGAGAGTGAGGCGGCCATGTCTGCTGAGGAGATTAAGCAGCTCCAGCTGATCCTGGACCAGAAAGCAGCCGCCTTCAAGGACCGCCAGAAGACCGCCAAGAAGGAGATGTCTGTCGCAGACTACCAGAAGTTCCTTGATGCTCACCAGCAGGACATGGAGGGTCTGGAGCAGAGACTAGACAGGGAGCGGCTGCGCATGGAGCAGAGTCTGAAGGACAAGATGGCAGCCAGGAGGTTTAGGCGACCGGAATCAGCGGCATCAGCAGGGGTGAGAGCTGGGGGGTACACTGTTGTTATTTCTTGCAGACTCTTTTATTTTGTCTGTGGGGTACGTGCGTTGTGGTGTGACTCGGCACAGCCAAGATGCCCACTTGGGATAGGGCAGCTACAGGAGAAGGCCTTATGTGGATTGCTAACTAAGTGTGCCTGAGTCTAGTCTGATATCATCACATACATGAACAAAGAACAACATACACCTGGCTGGGTTCTGGGCTGTTTTTCATAAAGCTTTTCAATATTTGTAGTACCATTAATGGCAAACACCATAAGAACACCTGCTATATCAACTGCTCATGGGCTGTTTCTTTGGTACTGAACAGTGGGAAATGACCAACTTGTGCCATGTAACATTTAAATTGTAACTTATGAACATTGTAATTACCATGCAACAACCAATGGCCTCTGAACATTGTAATTACCATGCAACAACCAATGGCCTCTGAACATTGTAATTACCATGTAACAACCAATGGCCTCTGAACATCGTAATTACCATGTACCAACTAATGGCCTCTAAACATTGTAATTACCATGCAACAACCAATGGCCTCTGAACATTGTAATTACCATGTACCAACCAATGGCCTCTAAACATTGTAATTACCATGCAACAACCAATGGCCTCTGAACATTGTAATTACCATGCAACAACCAATGGCCTCTGAACATCGTAATTACCATGTAACAACCAAATGCCTCTGAACATCGTAATTACCATGCAACAACCAATGGCCTCTGAACATTGTAATTACCATGCAACAACCAATGGCCTCTGATCATTGTAATTACCATGTAACAACCAAAGGCCTCTGAACATTGTAATTACCATGTAACAACCAATGGCCTCTGAACATCGTAATTACCATGCAACAACCAATGGCCTCTGAACATTGTAATTACCATGCAACAACCAATGGCCTCTGATCATTGTAATTACCATGCAACAACCAATGGCCTCTGAACATCGTAATTACCATGTAACAACCAATGGCCTTTGAACATTGTAATTACCATGCAACAACCAATGGCCTCTGAACATTGTAATTACCATGCACCAACCAATGGCCTCTGAACATTGTAATTACCATGCACCAACCAATGGCCTCTGAACATTGTAATTACCATACAACAACCAATGGCCTTTGAACATTGTAATTACCATGTAACAACCAATAGCCTCTGAACATAGTAATTACCATGTAACAACCAATCGCCTCTGAACATTGTAATTACCATGTACCAACCAATGGCCTCTGAACATTGTAGATATCCCCAAGCTACTTACAACCATGGGAAAGTCACAATAGTTGCAGGGATATGGTACCATTCGATCTAAGTGTGGTTCATAGACTCCTTCCATGCACCTTCCCCCATCAGGGCAAGACTGCTGATGAACAGAGTCTGGAGGAGGAGATGAGGCGTAAGGAGGCGGAGTTTGCTGCCACGGTAACAGCCAAGAAAGCTCAGCTCAGTGCGGATGAATATGAGCGGTATTTGAAGAAGCATCGGGAGGAGATGGCTGAGCTGCAGAGGAGGCTGGACAGGGCGAAGAACCGACAGGACAGGAATCTAGAAGATAAACTGGCTGAGAGGAGGAGAAGGAGACAGATGTGGAAGAATGAGGAGGAGGAACGGATGAGGCTGATGAAGCTGTTGGTAGGTTGAGGGTTTATATTATTGGTGGGTTGATGGTTTATATTATTGGTGGGTTGATGGTTTATATTATTGGTGGGTTGATGGTTTATATTATTTGTGGGTTGATGGTTTATATTATTGGTGGGTTGACGGTTTATATTATTGGTGGGTTGATGGTTTATATTATTGGTGGGTTGATGGTTTATATTATTGGTGGGTTGAGGGTTTATATTATTGGTGGGTTGAGGGTTTATATTATTGGTGGGTTGATGGTTTATATTATTGGTGGGTTGATGGTTTATATTATTGGTGGGTTGATGGTTTATATTATTGATGGGTTGATGGTTTATATTATTGGTGGGTTGATGGTTTATATTATTTGTGGGTTGATGGTTTATATTATTGGTGGGTTGATGGTTTATATTATTGGTGGGTTGATGGTTTATATTATTTGTGGGTTGATGGTTTATATTATTTGTGGGTTGATGGTTTATATTATTGGTGGGTTGATGGTTTATATTATTGGTGGGTTGATGGTTTATATTATTTGTGGGTTGATGGTTTATATTATTGGTGGGTTGATGGTTTATATTATTGGTGGGTTGATGGTTGGTTGGTCTGTTTGATGCCAGAAACATGAGGGAAGTGAGTGAAAGAGAGGGAAGAGAAAGGAGACAGAATAGTGAAGAGAGCAGAAATGGGGGAGGGGGGGGGGGGGGGGGGAGGGTACAAGAGCTAGGGAAGGGAAAGAAACTCACCAATTTCTCCTCCTGTGTTGATTCTAATATCAATTCTCATCTACACTTTTCTTTACCCAATTGATTTAAATCTTCGGTTTGTATATGTAGCACAGGAATTGGAAGCTGGCTCTTCCCAATAAATAATTTGTTTTTATGCCTCCGCCACGAAGTGGCCGGAGGCATTATGTTTTCGGGTTGTCCGTCCGTCCGTCCGTCCGTCCGTCCGTCCGTCCGTCCGTCCGTCCGTCCGTCCGTCCGTAAGTCCGTCCGTCCGTCCGTCCGTCCGTCCCGTCCGTCCCGAATCCGTTTAGGCAATATCTTGAGAACCGTTAAGCAGATTTGCCTCAAACCTGGTACATGTATGTATTGCATGAAACTAATGAAGTGTGTAAAATTGGGGTCAAATCTGAGTGAGGTCAAAGGTCAAAGGTCAATGAACTTTGTAAAAATTGCCCCAAAATGACCTTTTCCACAATAAATCCAAATCCAAGGATGCAATTCTCATTAAACACGGTACAAAGATGGATCCTTACTTGGGGATAGACTTGTGACATTTTTGGTAAAATTCCTGAAAGTTCAGAGGTCAAAGGTCAATGAACTTTGCCAAAATTGGCTAGAAATTGCCCAAAACTTTCAAATTTTCACAATAAATCCAAATCCAATGGTGCAATTCCAACCAAACATAGTGAAACGATGGATCACCACTTGGGATAGACTGGTGACATTGTTGGTGAAATTGCTGGAAGGTCAGAGGTCATAGGTCAATGAACTTTGCAAAAATTGATATTTTTCACAATAAACCCAAATCCAAATCCAATGGCGCAATTCTAACCAAACATGATACAGAGATGTATCACTTCATGGAGGTAGACTGGTGAAAGTTTGGGTAAAACTCCTGAGAGTTCAAAGGTCAAAAGTCAATGAACTTTGCCAAAAATTAGCTAAAAATTGCCCCCAAAGTGATAATTTTCAAAATATATCCAAATCCAATGAAGCAATACCAACCAAACATGGTGCAAAGATGGATCACTACTAGACTGATGACATTTTTGGTGAAATTTCTGAAAGGTCAGGGGTCAAAGGTCAATGAACTTTGCCAAAATTTGCTAAAAATTGCCCTCAAATAGATATTTTTCACATTGAATCCAATACTAATGATTCAATTCAAACCAAACATAGTACAGAGATTTATCACTCCATGGAGGGAGACTGGTGAAGTTTGGGTAAAATTCCTGAAATGTCAAAGGTCAATGAACTTCACCCAAATTTGGCTAATTTTAAACAAACTTGATACAAGGATTAATTTAGACAGACTGGTTAGATTGGAAGTCAAAGAAGTAAGAGGTCAAAAGTCAATGAACATTGCCAAACTTGGCTAAACTTGAAAAAACAGAATGTGATTTTTACATTTCACACAGGAGCAATGGTACATTGCCCACCAAACATACACATTTTCTGAGAATAGCAAAGAGGCGGAGGCATATTTATCGACTGCGTGGCAGTCGAATTGCTCTAGTTTCTTTTGTGATGTGTGGTTTTGTCTTTTAATCTTCTTTTAACATTATGTTCAAAATATACAGATTTCTCCTATTTTAGAAGTTAAATCGAGATTCCAAAATCATCACAAAATATTGTAAACATCAAACATGTGCATGTATACCAAAAGTTCTTTTGAATATTCTTTGATACTTTCAGGAAGGTAAGACAGAGCGGCTGAGTCGAGATGAGTTCAATGACATCTCAGAGGACATCCTGAACTACGATGAGGCGGTCATGACTGACATCCAGGATAAGAAGGGCAAAGTCTCAGACAAGGAGCATGAGAAGATGCTGGCAGACCACCGAGGCCACATGGCCAAGCTAGAGCAGACTCTAATTGAGAAGGTAGGTGGCAGTGCACCCATATTGCCTCTCTGTACACAGGAGTGATACAGGTGGAAAAAAAGGGGGGGAGGTTGATTGCTAGGAATAAGAGCAGCTTAATTTATCTATTTCCAAAACATCCTTTTTCCTTTCCCTTCTTTTCCTCAATTTTTCATCTGTCAACTGTCATTTCAAACTGTGATCTGTTTGTATATATTACTGCTTCATTGAACAACAACCTCTTATGATTGTTAATTACCAGTATCAGTTCAAAACATGATTGTCTTAATTTTGTATGTGCTCTCAGGGGAAGAATGAAGGGACCGATGGGATTGAGGATGAGGTGGGGCATAGGGGATTATGAATGATTTATCTTGTGGTCTTCTATCAGGGGAAGGGGATGAATGAAGAGATTAATGGGATTAAGGATGACATAGGGCATAGTGATTAAAGAAGGGGAAGGGAAAAATGAAGAGATTACTGGGATTAAGTATGAGATAGGGCATAGGGGATTAAAGAATGATTTATCTTATGGTCTTCTCTCTCAGGGGAAGGGTAAGAATGAAGAGATCAATAGGATTAAGGATGAGATAGAGCATAGGGGATTAAAGAATGATTTATCTTGCTGTCTTCTCTCTCAGGGAAAGGGGGAAAATGAAGAGATTAATGGGATTAAGGATGAGATAGGGCATAGCGATTAAAGAATTATTTATCTTGTGGTCTTCTCTCTCAGGGGAAGGGTAAGAATGAAGAGATCAATAGGATTAAGGATGAGATAGAGCATAGGGGATTAAAGAATGATTTATCTTGCTGTCTTCTCTCTCAGGGAAAGGGGGAAAATGAAGAGATTAATGGGATTAAGGATGAGATAGGGCATAACGATTAAAGAATTATTTATCTTGTGGTCTTCTCTCTCAGGGAAAGGGTAAGAATGAAGAGATTAATAGGATTAAGGATGAGATAGGGCATAGGGGATTAAAGAATGATTTATGTTATGGTCTTCTCTCTCAGGGGAAGGGTAAGAATGAAGAGATCAATGGAATCGAGGATGAGATGGGACACAAGGAAGCCTTGTTCCTGGCAAACGTGGAGCTCAACAAGGAAGACCTTTCCCAGGGGGAGTATGAACGCCTGCTGGATCAGCACCGCAGGGAGATGGAGGGTCTGAAGCAGAGACTAGGCCGGGCCCAAGGCAGGCAGGAGGCCCACCTCAGGGCACGGCTTGAGGCCAGGAGAAGGAGGAGGAGGATGGAGGGTAACGAGGAGGAGGAGAGCAAGAGACTCACCGAGCAGCTGGTAAGGCCTCAAGGAATAGTTAGACATGAAACCTAGAAAGGAGAATGATGGATCTAAGTTAGATCAGGGATCATAATGAGGTTTAAATCTTATAAATTATACTGAAAGATTTAAAGTTATATCTTAAACATGTATAGATATAGAGATAACAGTTGACATTAAATTAATTGATTTAAGTTAGATAATAAATTGATGATTAAGGCTATTCATCAATTTCAATCATACACCAAATTTCTGGAGTACAGTTCTTATACACGCAAGCTCTTGATTACATTAACCTCTAATTCAGGTATCTTTTGAGTATTCTGGTATAAAAGACTCGCTGACAAGTATATTACTCATGTTCATACTCTCATTGATTACTCTCATTATAGAATTTACTTCTCTTTCTGTTGTTGTTGATTATGGTCTTGCTCTTCTTACTAGTATTGTTTTGTTATTACAATTACTAACCAGGCCAAGGTGGATCAGTTAAGCCCAGATGAGCTGGACGATCTGGAGGACGACATCGCATTCTACGTCTCGGTCATGTCACAGAACATTGAGAAGAAGAAGGGCCTGGTGTCACAGGGGGAGTATGAGAACTTGAAGGAAGAGCACCGCTACAGATCAGAGCTCATGATACAAACATTGAGAGAAGAGGTACAGTGTAGAGGGTAGAATAGATTGTCAGATGTTTTCTTTTCCGTAGCATGAAGTTTACTTACAGAGGTATGGTAAATAATGAAGATTATTGTTTCTTACTTAGTGCTTTTCTAATGAAGGTACCATTTAATATGTGTGATTATTACCCTGTCTTTCAAAAAGGATTGTTTGAGGATTGCTTCCTACCAGGTAACTTTTTACAAATCATGGGTCAAGAGAGCCAAGTGGTAGTCAATGCCTAGTCCAAGAATGTAAGTAACACTTGGTGATTTTAACCCATTGCCTCTCAGAGAGAAACTTTTACCCCTACATCACATTGCCTCCACAAAGTAAAACAGTGACATTATCTTGGATAAATGAGAAGTAATGTTATGTTTTTAAATCTAAAATTATTTCTCCTTGATATTTTGATGCAAAGAACATGTATAATTTCAGACTGTTATTTTTTTTTTCTTTCAGAGGAAAATTGACAACTCCCAGAATCTTGGCAGTGATGAGTCAGACAGTGAAGATGATACAGATCTGGTATGGTGTCCTCTTATCCTCTTCAACCTAGTCCTGTTTAATTTCCTTTTTCTTCTTCTTTTTCTCCTTTTCCTTTTCCTTCATCTTCTCTTTTCCTTTTTATCAGCCTCTTTTCTTCCTTTATGTTGGCAATCTCCTTTGGTTTCTTTAACTTTTTCTCATTATTTGTGTTTTCTGTCATGATATATAGACTCAGAATTGGTCAAAATTGATATATACTTGGACAAAAGTAACATCATATGAAAATAGTCATAATACATTTCACATACAATAAGTAAGTTCTGTACTTGATGTCAGAAGTAGGAAATTTAAGAACAGGGCCAGTAAAGAAAGGTAGTATTCCAACCTGCAGTAAGATCTATATGGGTATTGCATCCATCTGTTGGAGTGGTTTGTTAAAATCAGATATGATATATCAGTCTGCATTCTCCTGTCAGCTGGCAATGGGGCATAATGTCAAGGGGCCGTTCACTAGTTGCATCTCTGAACCAAGAAAGGAAAGTCAGTTTTTGTATTCCTCCTGGCCATATCATTGTTCTTTCTTGCTTCTGACCTGCTAGATGCTGACCCTGACCTAGAAATGAATATAATGTCAGAATACAGTGACGTAAGAATGAAACTAGTCATATTAGTCTTTTTTATCAGAAAGCAGAATTTCTAGAGCAGGTCCACTCAGGAGAGATTGCATCCCACTGAAAAATGAAGATTGACTGGGAACTCTTTCTTGGCCCTGCTAGGTGGTAGGCATGCCTGACCTGGACCCAGGCCAGCAGGTAGACTCCACTAAGACCAGTCTCTGGACCACGCCCACCCAGTCCAACGACGTGGTCATCATCCCTCTCAAGGAGGAGTACCCGGTCAAGAGGAAGAGGGAGCTCTACACGGACGCGGCCATCTTCAGGGCCATCGATGCCCATGCCATCAAGGTAGGAACCTCCAACCTTCTTATCTAGGAACAAACGGTTCACATTGTGGTGGAAAGATTCATATTAAATTCCCACAACTTGATTAGTCTAGCTTTACTGATCCAGGGAAAAATGACTAACCTCATGGTTTCTGGTTCCATATTAGAGTCTCAAAAGTAACTTATTTCCCTTATGTAGTGTTGTAGTTCTACTTAAGAATTGATTCTCATTATGGTCGATATTATTCATGACACTAAAACAGAAAAATGTTGTGAAAGGATTATAGGAATCTCAGTCTTCTTATTCTAGGCACAGACGATTTATATCATGTTGGATAGATTGATATCAAATCCCTCAAACTTCATTTGTCTAGTGTTACTTATATCCCTGGCTGATTTTATATTTCAATTGAAAAATTTATTCTCATTAAGCTCCCAAAAAGTTCATGACAAAATTGACAGAAAAATGTTGCGCGAGAACCTTATGACCTGTTTTCTTTCATCATTCAGAAATAAATAGGGTGTGAGCATTTTTTCTCCAATTCTTGTTAAAGAGAGCGGTAGACACTGAGGGTTTTTAAGCTATCCCTTTGACCGAAATCCTCCCTTATCGTCCCCTTATTTTTCCCCTGACCAGTTGGCCCAGACAGTGAGCCTGGTCACTCAGCCGTCCTTCTCAGCCCTGGTCAGTGAGCTGACTGAGTTTGGGACCAGTGAGCTGCAGAAGGTGCGCCTGGTGTTCCGTTGGCTGACCGCTCAGAACTGTGATGAGATGGATCTGAATGACGTCATTGATGATACTCCGCTGGGGGTCCTGAAGGGCCTCTACCACAAGAAGATCACCTTCTCAACTCTCTTCATGCGGATGTGCAGGTGAGTGGCAGGGTGAGAGGAGAGGAAGAAAAAGGGACGGAGATGAGGAGAAGGGAGTGAGGTGAAAGGAGAGAAGGAGAAGAGGAGGTGGAGGAAGAAGAAGAATGAGAAGAGTAGAGGGAGAAAAGAGGAAGGAGAGGGGAAGGAAGAAGAGAAGGAGAAGAGGTGAGGAAGGAGAAAATAAGAAGAGGAGAGAGAGAATGTCAAGTGGGTGGGCGAGCATTAAAAAATGTTTGATTTTTCCTCATTCCACCTTCTGTTCATTCCCCCACAGGTTCATTGGCCTGCAATGTGTAGAGATCGTTGGGATAGCAAAGGTCAAAGGTTACCGTGCAGGCCAGTTCATCAGCCCCAAGGAACCAGAGTTCCATCACACGTGGAATGCTGTCCGCATCGACGGCTTCTGGCATTTTGTTGACTGCAACTGGGGCGTGTCGCACATTGCTGGCTCGGTGACCTACGACCCCTTCCGCTTTGAGTATGATGAGCACTTTTTCCTGTGTGACCCGGATGTGATTATCTGCAGCCACTGCTCCAACGACCCTGCCTGGCAGCTGCTGGCCACACCCCTAACCCTGGACGACTTCAACAACCAAGCCCTGCTCAAGCCAGACTTCTTCCAGTTTGGCTTTGGCTTAATGAGCCACCGGTCAGCGGTCATCGATGTGCCTCAAGGAGACCTGGACATCCGCATCCACTGCCCGCCTGGCTTCATCCTATCCTGCAGGGTGTCCACAGTTGACACTGACCGTGACGTATCGGCCAGCGGCATCCCGTTTGACCTCTACGAGTTCATCCACCAAGTGGGTGACTCTGTGATGGCGTGTTTTGTGCGCATTCCCGAGGCTGGGAACTTCTACCTGACTCTGTATGCCAAGCGGCAGTATCTGGATGGTGAGCTCAACATCGAGAGCTACACAGAGATCTGCCGCTACTTCATCAGGGTCCACGCACCCAGCCAGGACACGGTACCTCTCCCCTTCTCCCCGGCGGACCACTGGGGTCCGATTGGGACTCTCAATGCAGGATTGGTTCCTGTCACACACCGATCCAGCGTTGCTATGTCAACTGATGGCAGCGACTTTGACATCCGTTTCAAGAAGACTCAGCCTCTGAAGTTCTCCCACACGCTGACCAGCTATGGCAAGGATGACCGCCAGCTGGTGCCCTATGCCATGCAGCGGACGGTGGAGGATGTCCTTGCATTCCTAGTGACCCCTCCCCAACCTGGTCGCTATGGACTCCACATCTACGTCCACTACCCTGGCCTACCAAACCCCGCCCACCTATGCAGCTACATGCTGGTAGCCCACGCCGCCCGACCAAACATCCCACCCATCCCTTCTCCTGAAGGTAACATCTGGGGTCCCACGGCGGCCTTCCAGTCCCTGGGACTCTCCACCTTCACCAACCCAGATGCTCTCATCACGACACGAGACCCCGCCACCGAAATCATCATCGGCACATCAGCCCGCATCTTCCTCCAGCACCGGGTGACAATGAATGGCAGAGACGTGTTGCAGTGTGCCACGCCCCAGTTTGGCTCTGGGTTTGTGACCTTCCAGCTGCAGCTACCATACACTGGCTACTACTACTTCAAGCTCATGGGTAAGGACACAGATGACTCATCTGTCCCCGCCACCATCCTCTTCAACTATCTCATCAGGAGAGATTGATTCCAGAATATTCTTTAATGATAAATCTGGATTTACATGCGAGTAGAGGTCCATGGAATCTTGTACATAATTTGATTGTATTCACCAATAAATCTTCAGCACCATATGATCGTAGAGCATAGAACTTGCATGTATTTAAATAGTACAGTTTGCTGTTAGCCCGTCATGTTGCATGTTGCATTTAGGTATTTCTCGTCTTGACAAGCATTGAGAAAATGTATTTTGTGTTCAAATTGTGCATATTTGAGACAATATATTTAATGTACAAATTACGCATATTTGAAATTCACCTTGAAAATGTCTCAATTTCCAAAGCAGACTGTATTTAAAAGCATTCCTAGTTTTAATTATATGACTGTAATTTCTTTCCATGAATTGATCACCTTGAAGATAAAGACATTCAGTACCGATATGATGACAGCCTTTGTGACCATTGCATGATGTAAGTCGTATTTATTAGAGTGACTTCAAAAAGATATATCATTTGAGAAGTCGTTTTGTTCCTATGTTCACTAAAATTGATTTTGAAAAATTAACTTCCTATCTTCCTCAAGTCTAATGAATTTACCTCATGTCAATTACATACCATGAATATTATTATGAT
This sequence comes from Arbacia lixula, assembly GCA_963669155.1. Lineage (NCBI taxonomy): Eukaryota > Metazoa > Echinodermata > Echinoidea > Arbacioida > Arbaciidae > Arbacia > Arbacia lixula. Next base: position 255,186 of record OZ022591.1, on the reverse strand, counting down.
TATCATTTGTAATTTATGTACATAAAAACGTTGTGAACCTGTTTCTAAATAAAAACGGGTGATGTCATGAAATTTCTGTCGCCTGTAAGTGCTACATGCTTGTGCTGCTAAATACGAACCAAGGATTTATCTCACTAAATAATGAAAATTTATTATTGATAATGTGTTTTCCAAGTCAGACCAACAATTTCTATGAAGAGCAACTTGTTTGTGTATCTATAGGTAGTCAAAGGAAATGTAGAGGTGATTCATAGATTATGTACAGCATTGCTCCTCGATTCTTCTTCTTTCATAATTTATATAATGAATAGTTTTCAGGAAAGATCATGGACTTATGCAATTTATTATCACCCTATTCGTGATACTTCCATAACTATTTTATGAATTATGTAAGTTAATTAAACACTGTTTATCTCCTAATTATAAAACAAACCAAATGCTTGTACTTCAAGCACAGTGTGAAGCACAGACATGTGAGAGGAGTCAACTCGGGAGGAGAGTGCTAGCTATCTATAATAATCATTACTCAAATGTCTTTAAAGGCTGAAAATGTTTGCAAAATTCTGTTTGTATATCTGTTTTTTTTCTTCCATCTCCACCACTGAACATGTATGAACTTGATTTCTGTCTGGATTGATAACATTCTAATGACACAATGAAAGTGAAATGTGGAATTGATTATGGTCATAGAGTTATGTTAAAGATGATAAATTTTACTATATTTCTGCTACCAAAGAATCATTGTATTTTGCTTCATACACTGGACTAACCCTTATTGAAAGAACCTTAGGCATTCACTTAATTTTGTAATGTACTCACAATTCTTCTGTTGTATTTTTCGACATATTTCTCTTCTGAAATATATTTTCAAGCCTTATTATAATTGTATTATTATCACTTCATGTATTTTCAGCAATTGCTTTATATAAGTTGTCTTTCATGTGTGTTTAGATTTTTTTTTAATTTCTTTATTTGTGTGCACTGAGTCACGTTTTCCTCATGATAATTCATATAACAATGATGAATCATTGATAACGGCCTTCTAGGGTAGTTGATATCCGTCCAAATCTAATCTTATATATTACATGTCAAACATGTAATATACAAATAAAGACTACTACTACTATACCATATTTTAACCATTTCAAATAAAATAGCATTTTGATGCCATGTTTGTCTTTACATCTAGTTCACTACTTTCTGTGATTATGTATGGCAGTAGACTGAAGTCTATTGGTTTTTAGAAAGTTGACCACGCAAATGATGTAACTTCATGTCACGAATGTAAACCAATCAGGCAACAAGATTATTAAGATAAACCACAATATCGACACACCAACACTTAGTACGAGTCTTAGATCTTAGAATGTGTGTAATTGTGCAATTACATCATCAAGTACATGTAGATGTGTGAATAAAGAAATGAGGGTAAGAGATACTAATGAGTTTATGTACAGTGTATGGCTTGTGATCTTTCCCAGTGTAACGGTGTATGTATGTATGGTATGTTATCATGGAGTGTGGAAACTGCTCGAAATCGAATCAACTGTATATCAATACAAAACTTATTTTTACAGCAATTTTTGTCGTACACCTAGAAGTAAGAGGAACAAATCTTGGAACCAGACGGACTCGAAGCGGCATCTTCTGCTTACCAACAGCAGAATGAGCATGCTTTGGCACAATTTTCATGTGAAGAAAACTTCTATAAAGGTTGAAAATCAAGATAGAGGGGTGGAGACAAGAGCAAGGATGTGGTCGTGTAACGTTGGGACGCGAAAATTCGATTTTGAGAACAGGGTGGATATATGAAACCAGAAGGAATTACTGTATTGGAATGGATTACAAGTTGTAAAAGAAAACAATTCCGAAGTCACTTACTGATTAATATTTAATTGGATAAATTCACATTAAGTCCCGATATTCAGATCAAATGTTTAAATATCACTCGTTCACACTGTTAAATCAAGAAGCTTACAGAGGCAAAATCAGTATGAAGTACAGTATGAAGTATGGCCATGTACATTACATTACAATTAAGAATCTTGGCTAAACATTATGATGTTGATGTGATTATTCTTTTTCACGGTTCTTAGGAATTCCTGCTCATTTTGGCATTCTGAAATCAACATTTGAGTTGGATGATTTTACATATTTTGCAACAAGAGAGCCTTCTAAAGTGGAATTGAAACCACTATAATTTGAGAGATATAGATGACAGAATAAAGATAAAGACTTTAAATACTCTTCAATTATAAAAACGCAGATCCGGCAAGAAGATTAAAAAGCGTTTTGTAATATTTACGATAAAAGAGAATAATCGTCCCATCAAAATATGAAGCGCTGAGTCTTCTTTTTTTTCTTTTGAAATTGTTATGCTAATAATGCTGATGGCTTGAATGTCGAGAGCTTATTGAAGTTTCTGTTCATATATTTTGAATACATTCTGAGGTAAAGTTTAAGTAGGTTTAACATAGATTACATTTCATCAGCAATTTAGTTCATGTACATCGACCCTTTTCTTCTTTGGGGGAGACTAGAGCAGGACCCCCCCCCCCCCCACCCACCCACCCACCCACCCCCACCCCACTTCCTTCGGAGAAAGGGGTGGAGGTAGAGGAATCACTGATTATATGACAAGTCTCGACTAAATTGGGAGACGAAGAATGGTCTAACTCCGCTGCCACATGAGATTCGCTCAATGTCAGATTCTGAAACTTTTACCTCGAATATTAATTACAAAAATATAATTTACATTGATATTCAACACGTCGCATTAATCCTACAAATTCATACGATTTGCGATTATATACAGTTAAAATAACGCTTGCTTACTTACTCTGGAACGTTAAAGATAAAATATGGTAACAATTTGATAGGGAGACGTATAAGGAACGTCTAAAAAGTGCCCACATTCTCAAACGTGTTTTCTCGCTAGACACGAGTTTTAGGCTTTCTACTGGGTAAAATATATGTATTTCTCACTTTTTACAATATAAAATGGATACTTAAGACAGTAAAAGTTCTTTTGAAAAATCACATTGTTCGAAATATTTGTAATTATCACTTTCATTCATTTGTATTTTACGTTGATCAACTCTTCCTTTTCAAGTCATAAATGTACCCCTATGAATGGTACGATATTAACATTGTTGGCGTATATTACTTGCCATCACACACATTTTGACAATTACAGTACTAGCTTCAAACCGTGTCGGCCAGTCATTCAAGGACTTTGCCTTCTTTGCACGTATTTTCGCATGTGGGCATGTCCAAATATTCGTCTAACGGAAAAGTCGTCAGGTCTCAGACTGGTCATAAGCGGTGAATTCGCCGAGTTGGGTGCTTTCAGGTAGTCGAGTCGCCATATATGGCGGTCTTTCGCATTGGACTCGCTGATTTGGCGGTCTTCAGCAGTCGACTCGCTGAGCTTGCTGATCTAAGGTGATCGATCGGGTCGGCATCTATGACGTGACTTTTGTGGTGGAGTCGCTGATCTAACGGTCTTAAGCGATCGACTCGGTAAGCTTGGTGATCTCCGGCGGGCCCGCTTGCACGCTTCCCTTCTTGCCGATGTCGAGCAGGTTATGAGGCAGGTCGTGCGTGCAGCCGGACTCGCTGCACAGCATGACGCTACTCGTCCGCCGACATCGACCGCCTTGCTGTGCCTCGGACCGCACGCTCGGGTAGCGGAACCGCTTGGGCTTGACGTATCGCTCGTTGCTGTTCCATACACCGTAGCAGAAATAGATCAGTAGTCCTAGGGAGGGGAGGTAGGAGGAAACGATGTTGACTTGAAAGAATGAAAGACGGGAAGAAATCTTGAGAAGGAAAACATTGTAGAAGAGCTAGTGGATCAACAGAGCTCAATGCAATATCAACCTGTGGCAGCCGTCATCACCATCGTTTACTCACCACCACCTCGCCTGCTCCATCACCACCACCGCTATATCCATTACTTCTACCACCCTTATCATCACCATCGTCATCATGATCATAATCATAACCATTGTCATTGTCAAATTACTACCACTATCATTTTTATTTTCATCGTCGTAATCATCATTTTTGCCATATGATTACTCCACTCGTCACCATCGTCACCCCACCAGTTGTCGACGACTATTTGTTGCCACCATCTTCTTTTCACATTTCTTTTATGCACCCTTTCCAGACGCACAAATGTACTCTAGACAAAAGTGGTTTTGAAGTGTCAAGTTGCCTGAGCATGCGGACAGAACGAGTGGTGTTGATCATAGCGGGGACTCTCTTTGAGAGTACCCATCGCGACATTAGCCCGTAAGACCATGTCGGTCCAGCGAACCTCTTGTTTAAGTCGGACAATGATATCAAGAAGTACATCCCTACATCAATGTGGATGTCATGACACCACTTTGGCCCTTAATAAAGTACCGAAGTAGTGTCATCATGTGGATATGTTGTCAAGACAACTGGTTCTAAACAATAATACTCTCGTGAGAGATTTACCGGTCCGATATTGTCTAGTGTTGGGTACTCCCAATATAGTCTCCGCTGTGATCCCAGCTGCTTGCTCTACGCGCATAGTTTAGAACCAGTTGTCTAAACGATATGCTCAAAATGACGTCACACTTTGGTACTCAAAAGTTCCCATCTCACCAATAGCGATGAGCACGGCGTATCTGACCCACGTCATGGCGTCCATCTTCATCAGCAGGTAGGAATCGATGAAGATGCTCAGGGCGGGCAGCAGGGGCACGAATGGAACCTGGAGAAGACAGGTGGAAGGGGTGAATCATTAAGGATAGTGATCGGGCGACAGGTGGTTAACAGTACCTGGAGCGAACAAAAGGGCGTATTCCGCTCTCTCACTGTTGTTCTCTCTCTCTCTCTCTCTCTCTCTCTCTCTCTCTCTCTCTCTCCGCTCTCTCTCTCTCCCTCTCTTTCTCTCCCTCACTCCCTCTATCTCTCTCTCTACCCCCTTCTCTCCCCCCCTCTCTCTCTCTCTCTCTCTCTATCTCTCTCCCTCTCTCTCCCACTTTCTTAACCGCCTCTCCTGCTCGACTCGTATAAATCTGTTCACTCTTACCTTGAATGCGACGGCCACTTTGCTCTGAGGTTGCTTGCATATAATGAGAAGGAGAAGCAGGATAAAAGCACCAACGGATGAAGCCAAGACTATCGCCCAAATCTCGCGTTCCATGAGATCGTCGGCGAGGAAAATGATCACAGCTTCCATTCCAAAACACGCACAGACTGTGAAGAGAAATAGACATAGAAGACTCACATCGACCATTATGCCTCTTCTTAAAATCAGCTATCCCCTCTCATATACAAGCGCAATGCTGTACTATAGGCGGTACCTGTCCATATTTGTGATGAGTCGTCAACAACTGACATCAGTGACTGTTTTCTTCTTGTTTTCAGGGATTTGTATTATTTTTTTCAACTCAATAAAATCATTTGAGTCATAAATACATAAATGTGAACACATTAATACATTTCCTTTTCATTCAATAGCTTATTAATGTAAGTAACACAAAATCATATCTAAGATCAGAACTTACACGTGTGTCAAAAAGGAAAATAAATCTACCTTGAATATAATATGCACACCCTCTTTGTATTCCCTTCAGTAATTTGTTTTTAATAAAAAGAACAAAACAAAACTGAATGGCCACATCTGCACTTATTAATACTTCATCTTTCGTAACAATCAGAACCGATTGATGAGTGCATGTGGCAAACTATTCTGTTCACTGGTCATAACGACTGATTTTGAAGATGTGATTTTGATCACACTTTCCTATTTGTTAACATTATTGTTAGCCACAGACAGCTTCGTTGGTTGTAAACGCAAAGGGTGCAACACACGACTTTTTGTCATCGCAACATACACCTCCCATAAAGGAGCAGTTTACAGGCAAACAAAAAAGGGTTATGTGAGCGTACTGAACAGGATGACGCAGACGATGACGACACGGGAGGAGAGGGGCGTGGGCTCGTCGTACACGGGGCGGAAGGCCTGGCGGAAGAACTTGGAGATCTTCGTCCTGCGCGCGTCTGCGAAGCCCGAGGTGTAGCCGTCGATCTGTGGGAACAGGAAGGTGTGGGACGAGGCGGGCGCTGACATGTCCGGCTCGTACCTGGGCAAAGAGACAGGAACAAGGGAGATGCTAGGTGAGAGCTACCTCGTACATTGTGTGGAAGTATATGATTTATTGATTACCATTATCATTGTCAGTGTTATCGGTGTTATTATTACTGTGTGTCAGTGAAGAGGATGAATTACCGCAGTACTAAATCAACAAAATCAACACCTTACATGTTCCCAATGTTTTAAAGCAACTGCATGTAGTTGTCTACTCTGTCACCTCCTCATGTGATTGTTTTTTGTGAATCATCGTATTTATGATATTTGTTCATTTTTTTATGTAACAATATGAACAGCGATGAGATGACATGTTGGTAAATACAATTGGTTAGGTCGTCGTTGGTGAATGTTAGTAGCGGAGAACATTTCATGAAGAGCAATCTCTGCTAGGAATGTTGAGGAATACCTGAGAACGATGACGCATGCGGCCACGGTGAGGAAGGGAACCATGGCGCCCATGACCACGACATTGACCAGCGACGCGAGGTCGACGAACAGAGTGATGATGCCTACACAGGTGAATGATAACGGTACCAGTGATGATGGGAAATTAACTCAATTCAATTCAATTCTTTATTTATTTAACCAAAAAAAAACAATGTTCATGAACAATGAACTCAAGGTATCACCAGAAAGCCGATTGCTTGTAAAGTGTTGTCAACAATGATAACAACATGAAACAGTTTACGGATGCTACGGTAAAGTATAATATTAGAGCTTGTATAGAGGGATGTGAGTGTGATTAAGGATACCCAACTGTTGTTCTTCTAACCGATAAGCAAACTGCTATGGCAAACGAGTGGGGGTTCCAGTGAGGAGGTCGCGGTGACCTGAAAGCAGTATAACACTGCGTGGAGGAGGGAGGACACGGGGAGATAGGAGGAGAGGAGGAGAGGAGGAGGAGGAGGAGGAGGAGGTATATATAGGGATTTAACATTCGTTATGTTCATGGTGAGGAAATGAAAGGAAAGATCAACTTGACGAATAGGAAAAATAAATAATCGGTAATAGATGTTTTAGTACATGACGAATAGAAAAATGATTAATAATGGGTAATACATGTTCCAGTATATGTTTGTTGAGATTGTATGGTAAATTAATTCCTCTCGTGAATGGAGCTAGTTTATAGACGCTGCAGAGATGCGGATCGAGCGAGACTCTTACCGGCTGTGATGCCCGAGGTGAGGCAGGCGGAGAGCGGTGTCTGAAAGCGAGGATGCACCACCGCGAGGAACTTGAACAGCATGCCGTCCTCAGCCATGGAGTACAGGAAGCGAGGCAGCGCGAACATGCAGCCGTACAGGCTGGCGGGGGAAGGGGGAGGGAGGAGGGGGGGAGGGGGGATAAGGAGGAGGGACGAGGAGGGGGAGGGACGAGGGGGGGGGGGACGAGATGGGGAAGATGAGTAAGCCGGATTTCATTATTTTCTTTTAAAAAAAAGTCTGTTACACAATGCTCAAGGTTATACAACTAAATATAAATGTGACTGATTAAACATTATCATACTACATACTATCAACAGCTCTTAAACATGGCACGATTTTTTTAAAGAGGGTTTTGAAAGTTGGTAGAGATACTCATGTGATTGGAGATAACCAGTGTCGGTTAAACAATGTTTTGCCAACAAGTATTATTGCCCGCTTATACACAAAAACTGAAACGCTGCCGCCCGGTTACCAAGCAACGGTACGCGTGGACAATGCGACCGAGGAACTCCGAGTTTCGCTCGACTGCCCCGCTGGGAGAAGCCATTTTAATGTCGACGCTATTATACCTTGTCAGACATTTAAAATGTACACTAACACTAAGCCGTGGATAACAAAGGAACTTCGTGACCTGTTGAGAGAAAAGAACGCCGCACTGACGCATGGTTATAAAGCACGAGTTAAAGAGAAAAAAAAATAAAATACAAGTTGAAGAGAGTAAGCAGTCATATAAACTGAAACTGGAGAGGAATTTCCGCGAAAATAACCCGGCTGCTGCTTGGAGAACGATGGATATGGTCACTGGGTATAAACAAAAGTCTGCATGTCCTGCTTTGGAGGTCACGCCAACTTTCGTTGAAGAATTGAATGACTTTTACTATAGGTTTGATAAAGACTTTGATAACAGAGTCAACATGATAACAGAGTCAACCTAAATGAATACGTGGAAAACTACAGAAGAATATAGGATATGTTCTAAACTCAGACAGATAATGAATGACCCAACCGATTCACTTAATGGGAACCTTATAATGAACCGCTCAAGTATACGTCTGTGCGCTCCACACACCCAGAAAAATCTCTTCACCAATTATTCGTTCCTTATGTCCGTTAACATATTTGGTAACTTTTCATGATTCAAATGATGACCCAAACCTCGTCACTAGTCCGCAGATCCCGCCCACTCCAATGATGTAACGCGCCACCGTCCAACCAACTTTGTCGAATGCGACGGGCAGTGGAGCTTGCTCGTCCAATAGGTAGTACGGACACATGAGCGTCATGACAGAAGACACGCCCACGTAGGCGAAGAAGGTCAAGGTCAATGAGACGAGAATTCCGATTGGCAGAGTCCGCTGCGGGTTACGAACCTCTTCACCTGATTGGTCAGAAGTTTGGAAACGTTGAAAGTTCGCATACATAATGTTCCTCTGAACATGCTGAAGGACATTTAAAGCAAGATTTTTGATGCACTTAAGAACATGTTACACATATTACATCTTAATACATTGATTCAAGTGATAAAGAAAGGGTTAAAATAACATGCTGCCAGAATTTTTTTGTCCGAAATATTATTTTCAAAGAATATGAATATGCACAAATGATTTCGGCACAATATAGTGTACTTACCGTGTTTTTAATGGAAAATATATAATAATAATGAAATAAACCAAAAGACTTTAGAAAAGGCAAATGTCAAATTAATAATAACCAGAATTAAGGTTTAAAGTGTGCATTCTTACCTGCCGTGGCTACCACCTCAAACCCGATGAACGCATAGAAACAGACCGAAGCTCCCGCGAACACCCCACCGATTCCATAGGGGAAGAACCCCCCGGAGCCGTATTCCGAACACATTTCTTGACCAGCCGAGTCGGTGACGAGCGATGTCGAGTCATTTATCCAGTGGGTTGAAGGGGCACCCTGGTCACACGGAATCTGAGGGAGGCAAAGCCTTCACCCGTAATTTATGCATTTGTCGGGATGCCCCCCCCCCTTTTTTTTGAGGGAGGGGGTTGAAAAAATATTTTTATGATTAACAACTTTTTATAAATTAAAAAGAATGGTGAGGGATATAAAACAGGTTTGATGAGATTTCTAAGTATACATAGCCCAAATCACGCAGTTCTACAAATGCACTTGTTTTTCATTAAACAAAAATGTATGCACACTTATGAGAAAAGGATTTTTTTTTTAATTTTTGAGTAGTCTTATGACCCTGGGTCAGGAGTGTATGCAATATTTTGTTAAAATTTTAATCCACATTGGAAATAAACGTGATGAATTTCTAAAGCGTATTAACGATGTAGAATATGTTTTTCTTTCAGAAGTGGCCACAACTCTATCTCCCCCAACACCTCTCTCTTCTAGACACAAGACTCCGTGTTTCACACCACCTGGTCACGCCCCTAGTGACGCAGATGACGTAACGCGTTACCGTGGGCAGGTGGTCTTCAGGGATGGACCAATTGGACGGTTCGATCTTGAAGAAACCACAGACTATGATGTAGATGATGACCAGGAGGTTGAGGCCGGTGAAGACATTGTTGAAGACAGATGACGTCTTCACTCCAAGACCCATCAACACTGAGAGGATAAATATTAAGTGAGGGAGAGACAGAGACAAATATCAATTTCTTATATCACAACAAAATTATTACTAATATGTGTAACCAAATTATAATTACATTTAATGTATTGGAAAGTTAGTTTGTTAGTTAATTAGGTAATGTGTTAGTTATATGAGAAGATGGTACAGCAGCCGAAGCCTTAGATGTCTGGGTATTCAGCCAGCCAGGAGATATATATATATTTGGCAAGCTGATTAGTTAGTTAGTTAGTTAGTTAGTTAGTTAGTTAGTTAGTTAGTTAGTTAGTTAGATACTAGTTAGTTAGTACTGTTAGTTAGTTAGTTAATGAGGTATTTATTAGCTACTTAGTTACCTGAGAAGACGATGCAGCAGCCGAAGCCTAAGAGGTGTGAGTATTCAGCCAGTCAGGAGGTCTCTATGGTAAGCTAGTTAGTTACTAGTTATTACTGTTAGTTAGTTAGTTAGTTAATGAGGTATTTATTAGCTAGTTAGTTACCTGAGAAGATGATGCAGCAGCCGAAGCCTAAGAGGTGTGAGTATTCAGCCAGTCAGGAGGTCTCTATGGTAAGCTAGTTAGTTACTAGTTATTACTGTTAGTTAGTTAGTTAGTTAATGAGGTATTTATTAGCTAGTTAGTTACCTGAGAAGATGATGCAGCAGCCGAAGCCTAAGAGGTGTGAGTATTCAGCCAGCCAGGAGGTCTCTATGGCAAGCTAGTTAGTAAGTTAGTTACTGGTTAGTTAGTAATGTTAGTTAGTTAGTTAATGAGGTATTTACTAGCTAGTTAGTTACCTGAGAAGATGATGCAGCAGCCGAAGCCTAAGAGGTCTGGGTATTCGGCCAGCCAGGAGGTCTCCATGGCCAGGTTCTGCGAGAGGTATGTATCCATCTTGTCACCTATCATCGAATCTATGTAGGCAGTGGTTGCCCTGGCAACCGACGCTGCGCCTAAAATGATTATGGTAGGAATAAGGAACATATGTCGATCATGAGATACATCCACACACACACACAGACACGCAAACACATATACAATGCACTAAGAAGAACAATTACCTTTTCATTGGTGATATGTCCACGTTTGTTTTGTGAAAGTATCACATGTCTCTAAATATTGAATTCTGAGAAAATATAATCTCGACAGGATGCTGAAAAACAAATATCTTTCACAATTTATATTTCAGATATTTTTTATCCAACAAATATTGCATGGACACTCATAACCCTTTTATCATAACCCGTTACATGGACAATATTTAATTTTTTCTCTGATGAAGGTTGTCAGACAAGCTTCTCACATTTCAGAAGCTGAATGTATCTTGGCTGAAAACAACACAAAATGACGTGTTCGAGTTGAGTGTGTGTGTGGAAGGTGGGGGTGGGTGGGTGAAGGGGGGGGGGCTGGTATCTTATCCCATCAATCATCATAACCATGGTAACGGTATCTTAATCCTGGTATTTACCGATGATGTTCTCGATGAGCACGTTCCAGCCGACGAAGAAGCCGATGAACTCGCCCATTGTGACGTAGGTGTAGACGTAGGCAGAGCCAGACTTCGGGACGCGGGCGCCTAGCTCCGCGAAACATGTTCCTGGAATACAACCACGACAGAGAAGAATATAACCATAAACACACCATGCATCTGATTGGGACAATCGGGAAGGTATCTTTGCGATGCTCGAGAGAAATTCCAAAAATGAAAGTTACGAATAACATTATGAATGATAGTATGGAGTAGACAACTTTTGTTATGAGTGAAGATTGTATGCACGTCGTTCATAGAATACGTTAGTAATAGTAACCCCGAAACTTGTCCAAGGTTTGTCGAGGAGCAACAACTAATACAATCAGAGGGCATTCCATCAATTGAAACTGAATGACTAGATACAAATAAATGTAATTTTACTACGCAGTTACGGAGAAAGTCGGCTTATTGGCAAAAGCTCGTTTTTTACGGTTCTCGAGCACTTCAAATTGTTCTTTGTTATATTTGAATGATTTCCCTCAAAACTTCTCCAATCAATTTGACTTGTCTCTGTTCTTTCATACAAATCAACGTGTATTCTAAGAGGACATTCATAAGTTCATCACAGCATGACATGAAATGACATGCACCCTGTTGTTACTCATTCAACCCTTGAATTGTGATGCTATGTTTAAGATCAAGCCTGTAAGATCTTTAAGGTTTCTGTAAAATCTGTGAATTGATAATGTGAATTTTGAAATGTAATTCTGCAATGAATTGTTGACACACAAAGAAGGGAGAATTGAGGGTATCATTTTTCACGACCCATAACCGTGCTGGTTATCTCAGGACAAGACGTCATCTGCGGGCTTCCCACAATGACAGGGATCTACTGAGTCGCATGATGTTATTGAGATGGTAGATACAATGATAAAGAAACGATGTCATACAAAATTGTCATACTATAGCTTTTAGGTAAACAGTATCATTCAGAGTTCAGAATCATTAGCGTAAACAGCTGTACAATATTGGGGCCAACCCAATATGTTAGCAAATGTGCCAACACTTGTCGGCACAAGGAACATATTTATTATACCATTTCACGTATTCCTTTTGCAGACAATATATCTATTTTGCCCACAAACTTCTCTTAAAGCCTGTGGCTACGCTAATGTGCACAGCTGAGCTCTGTGCCATGACAGATGAATCATACTTTAGACATGAAACATGAAAAACGTTTTATTCAAGCAAATTTACTCTTTAAATAACGGTCTATCAGAGCATCCTTTGCAGTTGTAAACGTCAAATTAAACAACTATTCTGTTCGAACATTCCCTACCATAAACCGTCTCCCTCTTTATATGATCATATGTTTATACATTGTATTTTTATTTGTTCCTAGATGGACAAATTCTGACAAGCTTTGAGGTTACCATTGAAGTCTTACCATGGAAGTCATATGAATCGCAAACTATTGGTGCATAAAAAAATTTCCAACGAGGGGAAATTAATTAACATATCTCTAACGCACATAACTTTCTAATTATCAATCTGAAATTCAACTGCTTTATTTTGCAAACTTCAAGTACGTTTTCCTCAAACAATACGTTACCATGTTAGCCCCAAGGCTTGTCCGAGATATGTCCCAATAGCAACAACTAATAGATGCAGAGTGCATTTCAGCAATTGAAACTGCATGACTAGATGAATGACATAACGCTTTAATGTTTAATGTTTAAGTACATGGAGTACCACCAGCCGATTAATTAATGCAGATTCATTGTACTCTCCTTCTAGTCACGCAAGAATGCTTTGCAAAGATTTTCTCTTTGATCTCATATGTTCAATGCCGCCGATTCTCTGGATGATTTTTGTCTGGATTTGACGTATAAACAAAATCGAATACGCAGAAGAATTTGGGGAAATATCCTCATCCCATATGCTTGCGTGACATGTAATACCTCCGATGCATCTATAAAGATTCAATCGAGGAATATGGTTACAATATGGCAAAAAGGCTCTAAACGTGATGTCAAGTTGTACTACAAAAGTTTCAATTTCACAATGTTCCGCATCATATTCCATTAAAAAAAATTGCATGAAACGTTACTTTCAGATATTTTCCTTTCATACAAGTAACATGAAAAACGTGGCAAGCTGCGCCCAAGCTAGTATTTTCATCTAAAAAAGGATCAAACTTCGTGTTCGCTTCTTCCATTAACTACATAACAAGCACTTATGCCCTCTTACACTTTCACGGATCGCATCACGGATCTTAATCCGGGGTGTCCCGGCGTGCGACACCACCATTTCATCTCGATGCCGGTGTTGATACCTTCTGAACTGGGTGTATACACGGGCAAGTACGATGTCTCCACGGACAGACAACGCATACGGAGCTAACACAGATTTCAAGGAAGAGCACGGAGGCTCAGTGCGTACAGGGAAGAGGACGGATTGTTTTTCATCCGTGAACTCCGGGATGAAAAATTAAGCAAGCTTAATTGTTTTCTCCCGCATATGTCGGTACACCAAGAATCATGCCGGTGTATACACGGTAATGCCGGATATACCACGGATAACACGGATGATCCCGGAGCGACGATCCGGGATGATCCGTGATGCGATCCGTGAAAGAGTAAAAGGGCCTTTAGTGACAAAATTCAGCAAAATTCAGCAGCGAAAGCTGAAATGTATGCATGTATGGGAATGTGTATGACCTATTATGCAATCCAGGTGAACGTGACGCAATCGCGTGCATGGTATTGTTGAGAGCAGCTACTAGTCATGAATGGCAAGTGCCGGAATCAAACCTTGTTCAAAGGGATGGATATAGTACTTAAACATCCTTGGCAAAAGTCAGCAGTAAGGGAGAAAGTTGTGAATACGGCTTATTGTCTCAAAGCTATGTTAATGATATAAAAAGTGTCTGTGTGTCAGATATTTTTCTGAAACTTACCGACATGGCAACATGTTTACAATGTAAGATATCTACACTGCAGTACATAGAAATGACTGAAACGAAAAAAGACTCTTCAGTTCAGTTCAGTTCATTCAGGGAGTATCTCTGGTTCATTTAAGCACGGCGGACCCTTTTTCAGGTATAGCCATACAAATGGTACATTTGAGCGTAAACGATATCGAAATGTATATTGAAAAAAAACACATCATAATACACATAGGGAAGAATTTCCTTTTGCAACAGCCACCTAATATGGAAAGAGAAATATGGGTGTGACTAAGACTAATGTACCTATGGGTTATAATTAGGATTGGGATAAGGATTAGGATAAGCTGTAGATAAAATGGTGCTGTCGAAAAAGGAAGTCTTTCCCACACATACAGAACAATCAATCGTAGTCATTTGATCATGGAGCTTCATATCATAGCTCCATGCCCCGTCTTACCTGCGAGGATGGCGGCGACGGCGGCGATCATGAATGAGAGAACGATGGCGGGCCCGGCTACCCATCGTGAAACCTGGCCCGTGATGACGTAGATACCTGCTCCCAGCGTGTTGCCGATGCCAAGCAGTACAAGATCTCCGGCCGACAGGCAGCGGCGAAGGCGCGACTCGGCGCTCGCTGCCGCTGGGTCGCGCGTCAGCTGCTTCTTACGAAGCAACACCCTCGATATCTGGCGCAATATAGACATTTTGTGTAAAATTACTTAAAATTACTGATCTATTTGTTTCTTTAAAAAAATTAAGCTTGTTTAAAAGTTGTGCAAATTTAAAATTTAAAATGTAGTAGAGTGCGTCTTCCCCGGCAGACCAGTGCTCATTCACTACAAGCACTCGTTGTGGCGTATTGTTAATCAGCTCGAGGTGCAGTGCAGTGGGCGATTGGGAGGGGTACATGGGGGTGGGGGGGGGGGAGTCCCTAATATCTCGTTAAAAAGGGTCTTTATATCGGCAAACTGACTACGATATGTTATTCTTTTCAGTAGAAGGATGACGACCGATATATCTTAGGAGTGAAGACAAGACGAAGCTTTTTTTTTTTTTAGTTCTAGGGTCCTTCAGAGGTGCCGCCCCCAGCTTAAAACGCCCTTCTTAGCGCCCTTGGCCGCATGCCAATGTTGCTGCTTCTTCTTTATCAACGAAGTCATGCGCTTGTCTCAAAGTCATGCGTTACTATAATGACAATTCTTTACATAAATGTGCACTTAGATTATGCATGCCCTTTCTCTGACATCATGGAAACAGAGAATGTCATTCACCGGTTTCATTGTATTGTCTGGTGTTTGTTCTGCATATGGATGCATGCAGTACTTGTTGCTACGTCGGGTAACGGGTTTGACACGCTTTTTCTTTTTCATTGTCAGCAATCTTCGTTGGAAATATTTGCACAAAATCCACACTGGGTCTTGCATATATTCATGTATACCATGTATATCAACATAACGGGTATTTACCCCCCCCCCCCCCCATACTACATACCCACCCGTGCCGAATATTGCTTTCATCAATTGTTGATACCTTGCAACACCTCCGATAAAGAGTATATTCACTTTTTATGCAAATCAGCCGCATTGTGCAACAAAATTACAGTTTATGTGGTGAGAATGCGCCAACTGTTTCCATTGAACTTCAAACTTGCAGCGATTAACGAACTGCTATCTCAGAACTTGTAGCTAGCGTGTGAGATGTAGGATTTGGCTGCTAGGTATGTGATGTGGGTTTGGTATAGACCGGTTCGCTACGTCAACGTAGTAAAATCATGTATACTGTAAACGAAAATTATAAAATGGACCAACAAGAGGGAGAAGAAATAAGGACACGATAAAGACGAAAATTGAAAAGGAGAATGAGGAGGAGGGGGAAATGAAGGAGAACGACATTTTATCAATTATTATTCTTGTAATAACACATTTTTTGGGACAAATTTTGACTATAAAAATATGTGCGTTTCAGATGAGTAATTCAGAATACGTCAAAGCCCATTGTGCATCAGACATGTAAATCCACTAGCAGCTGCCATCACAGTGTCATTAACAATGCATGATGCTTCCGGCAGAAAAGATTTTGTGGGTTAACAAATGTGATGCACAATGGACATTGTTGTGTTCTGAATTGATTATGTGATACACACAAATCTCTAGGTTCAAATTTGTCCAAAAGTTAAAATCTCATTAAACATTTCAAGGATCATTACAAGAATAATAATTCATAAAATGAGACGAAACCTGCTTCTTAAATATTTTGACATCCTTCGACTTCATGATGTGAAAATTTCAGCTTGATTCAAGTTCTAACATTTTAAAATAATTTGTCAACATTGTCATAAGTTTTGATTAACACCTAGTATAAATGGTAAAAATGCATTCAAACCACTGTGTGCTAAATAATGCTTAACAAAAAGACGTAATATCTCTCTGGCATTAGAGAATTGACAGTGATGGCGTAGGTGGGTAGATTCAAGCCCATATTACAACTAGATTAGTACTATGATCATGTGAAAAAAGCAGGGCACTCCGTGGTGTGACACATGATCCAAACGACGAGAAATATTGCACCTGTAGTCGTTTAGAACACGACTTGAGATAGTGCGAGTTACGCGTCGGCATTGGTCGTCAAGCTGATAGCTCCACCATCACGTCATGTACATGATGTAGTCGGTACCGGTCTACTCTAGGATCGGTTTGGACCACTACTGACCGGTTGACGTCATGAATCGACTGGGCTGTCACATAGATAAATGGCGTCAAATAGACGCGTGGTCAGAACAATACGTCCCAAACGATCATCTTACTTCATATAAGAGAGGGGGATTTAAATTACAGGTCCCCTTCCCCTCCCCCTTCTCTTTTTAACTCCCCTCTGGATCTTTGGAAATGTGCAGCTTCAAGTATGTATGTGCTCACATCAGTTATGCTCTGAATACGTAGTACATCGTTGCTAGGTCGGGCATACCTCCAGTAAGTGTTTGCTAGCTGCTTGTTTGAGATATGCTTTAAACTTGCTCATCTTCACATTTGGCAACTTCAGATGCAATGAACAATATGTGTGTGACAAGAAATGAATAGCCCAGATATAATTATTGGTATCGGTTAAACCCTCTCAACTTCAAGTCAGGAAAAGACCATCAACTTAATACACATATCATGCACCTCTCGCACTGGGAGGATGAAGCTTGTGGGGAAGTTCTTGATTAGGTCACTTTCAGATTTCCAGGTTAGCTCAATGTGATAATTTACTTATGGTTTATTGTATCACAATGAATGCTTAAACATCCTTGATCTAACTGCCGTTGTTCATTGGCGTGTTCTGATTCGCTGGTCGTGTTGACCCACGCATTGGTAGGCGGGGCATAATACTACAGGTTGCCATGCATCACCACCTGCCAGCTGGTGAAGAGGAAAGAGCGATGTGGGTTAGACATCGGGCAGCAGACGAACTTTATGTCATTCCACGGGAATCACTTATGATCAACAGTATAATTTGACATTGTTGGGAGAGCTTTTTAATTAACGATCAACAATCAACATGCTTTGACGTATTCAAGTATCTACGTGTGCATCGCCCACAGTACCACGACCTCGAGTGGAATTTCGGTTGGATAAATTAGTTTTAAGAGGAATTTTGCTGTGCTCAATTTTGTATTGCATCAAGGTAAGAACCATGTGTAACATGCCAATGTTTAAAGAACCTCACTAAAGAATCTCACTGACAGAGGCCTCGCGGCGGCTCATGAGACCGGAAAATTGCTTGTGCTCTAACTAAGGCGACGTCGCCGTGGCATTTTTCTGTCTATGTATACCTAGATCTATAAATTCATCGATCATACGTTTTTCTCCTCAGTCGTCTCAGGGAGGTGTTACGAAGGAGTAGAAACTCGAGCATAATATATTCAAACATCTGTATGGGTTCTAAAGCGTGCTCATGAATGCCAAAAGCATTCCATAATCATGACAATGCTTTGATGTTCCATGTGCCGTGCCGACATTTAGCTGATGTCAACTTGAAAAGAAATTTCTTTAATTTCCCATTTGTCTGTAGACGTTTTGTTTTTGACAAATTTGTTTGCAAACTTTAAGGAAGTTAACGGCAGATAATGACAGATCCTTTACTCTGCTTTTGTTTCGAAAAGTATTGAGGAATCATTAAAAATCGGACATATAAGCTATTTTTATTACTTACAAAATTGGCCAATTTCTTCACTTTCCGACAACTTGTGCATCTGGGGGATTCAACCACTCTCAAAATGATATATTAAGCTGTGTATTATCATTAACG
Source organism: Arbacia lixula (assembly GCA_963669155.1). Classification (NCBI taxonomy): domain Eukaryota; kingdom Metazoa; phylum Echinodermata; class Echinoidea; order Arbacioida; family Arbaciidae; genus Arbacia; species Arbacia lixula. The sequence continues at coordinate 236,554 of OZ022591.1, read as the reverse complement.
GCGTTTGTGTGTGTTTGCGTGAAACAGAGATATTTCACTTGAAAAACTTGTCTATTTGTGTTTGCTGATACCTGTTATGCTCATGGAAGTATTAACAGAACGGGACAAGCGAAATGAGACTGTACATTTCTTTTGTCCTCTCCGAGAAGCCGTTGCCACACAATCATATTCATAATTGTTCAAACACCTGAACAGCACCTGTTGAGAACACATAACTTTTCAGCGGCTTGGCACATGGGTTCAAAGGAAGAAAGTTGCTTCATATCCTTCCATAACACATCCCTGGTCGTCTCAAGCAGGGTTCGGAGGCGTCTTTCCAGTCACGGGCAAAGTGAATCTCGCGGGGACGTCTCCAAGACCTACTGGAGACTTCTAGAAGTCTCAATAAATCGAACATGTATACAGTTCCTGCGATACCCAAGAGATCGGGTTAGTCTCCGGGAGACGTCGCTACGACACGTCGGTGCAATTGAGAGGAATCGCCAACAAGTCACGATATACAAAGTGCCATTCTCACTGGGCTTTAAAAAATCGAGAAGTTAGAAAAATCTCGAAGTTAAGGGGAAGGGACAATAGGACCATTCGGATTTTTGTACGGTTGCTAGGCAACTTTCACCCTAACTTCGCGATTTTTCTAACTTCTCGATTTTTAAGCCCAATGATAATGGAACTATAGTCTCCAGGGTAGTGAGATAGGCCTTTAACTTATACAGTCACATCTGACTGGTGTCTCTTTCCGACACGCTTGATACGAGTATACTAAGCCGTTTTTCGTAATGTAGTCACAACTTTTCCCCGAAGTGCTTCTTAACGCGTTATTACATTCACATGTACTTCGAGATCAAATTTGAATGGGTGGAAGTCCCTCTGAATCTATCAGTTGTTGCTAATCGGGCAAACATCAGACAAACATTGGGGTAACTATGTGGCACGTGTTGTTTAAATGGCCTGCATAACATTTGTCTATTCCATTCGCATTTCCGGACTATTTGCTGCTCTTCTATCCAGCAATTACGTATATCAGTCTAATTGCTATTGCGTTGAGCGAACGTTTGGACAAGATTAGCGAGTTGTCGATAATACATGTATAATCATTTTGTCTGAAATATCCGCATAAAGTATGCAAACATAGACTATAGAAAATCGTAAATGTTATTTGTAGTTTCCATTGTTGGACGCCACCATTGATGTAATATCTGAGAAGCTACAAAATGTAAGAAAGTACAAAATGTTGGGCCCTAATAACGGGAGCATGATTCCATATGTCCCCTTTGATATTCTTGTGTCTTACTCTGATTCTTTCTTTATCTTTTGTCGGACAAAAGCACTGATGGTAATTTAATCACATAGATGGCATGTACAACATTATTGCACCGATCATCGATACTGCCATAATGAATCGATTTGCTATTATTGGATCTTCTTTTGAGCGCTCACGTTAATACTCTCGTTAGATTAAGTACAATGTTGATCTCGTGTTTATATCATGTTTCGATATTAGTAGTTTACAATTTGCTGTTACAGTCAAGTAAAGGTTTACTGCATGTTCAATTCCTCAACACTATTCATTTTTAATCTCTTTCTGAAAGAAAGCTTGTTGTCAGTGCTTCCGTTTTAATGTTTAGAACAAGTCGAAAAGTCAATGCTTTGTTTGCATTAGCTTAGGTGTTCACGATTCATTCTTTATTTTGCTAGTGTTTTTTTTTTGTTGTTGTTTGTTGTTCTTCATCTTCTTCTTCTCGCCCCCTTCTTATTTCCTTGATTCTTAATTTGCTTTTTCTTTTTGTTAATGCCAATCCATTCGCCCTCCTTGTCTCTATTTGCAATCAGTATAATTGACAAACCCGACTTTGTGTTGTATTCCTTTCATTATCTATATAGATTTGACTTTCCCTCTTTCTTTTGAACCTGCCCATCTTCCTTTTATTCCCATTCTTCAGAAATTGCCACGAAAGATTGACATCTTGTTGGAATCATCAATGTGGTGTGTTTGTTTCGTCTCGCAAAGATATGATTCGCCCATTCAAAGCTTACATGTTTAGAAAAGATCATTCTTTCCAATTTCTCTCACCCACCCCCCTCCCTCACCGCTCTCTCTTTCTCTCTCTCTCTCTCTCTCTCTCTCTCTCTCTCTCTCTCTCTCTTTCTCTCTCACCCTCTCTGTCCCTCTCCCTCTCCCACTTTCCCGATCTCATCTTTCTCTTTCCTTCTCTCTGTCCATCTTTCTCCTTCTCCCTCTCTCTCCTTAATTCTCTCTCTGTGTCTCTCCCTTTCTCCCCTCTCTCTCCCTCTCTCTCTCCCTCTCTCATTCTCTCTCTCTCTCTCTCTCTCTCTCTCTCTCTCTCTCTCTCTCTATGTTTCCCTCTCTCACAATGATATTCCAATCCAACACTATGCGACAACTGTTGAGTCACAAATTCTGTGGCTACGATTGTATAAATATGTCACTTCTGATGTGAAGGCATGATGCCCCGCCTACTTTACCGAATGGACTCGACTTCCATGTGACGTATTGCTTAACTAGATTATGAAACCGATTTCATGAATTTTATAGTCTGTTGTCACTGTTTGTTTTTTTAAAAGTTATTTTAGCCATTCACTGAAAGTTCTTGATTATATTATCAACAGAAGGTCCTGTCAGTACATGGCCATACATAACTTTGATTTCCATTATGTATCACGTGCAAGACTTCACACCGATATAATGATTTTAATTCCAATTAAAAAAAATGAGTGCCGAAAAACTAATCAGTAAATGATACAAATAATAATTTGTTATGTTTCTAAGTTACATTTGAGTGTTTCCTAAGCATCTGGGTTGACTTTTTTTGTAGCTGTTCATGTTGTTTTGCCGTTTCTCCAGGCTCTTTGTATTATCTTTATATTGATTTGCAATTAGCATATGGATTAACATATTCTCAGCTTAAACATGAAACATTAATCTAGTTTAATCTTCATCTACAATATTTCATTGTCTGTTATATTAACATTACAAATTTTTATACGGATTTTGAAGTAAGCTGTAGGTAGGCATATTAAGATTTGGAAATGTTCTTCTTGTTTTACGCGAATGAAAATGATGAGTTATTACGAAACTGCCCCTCAAGGACAAGACAAGATTCTACATGATAACCTGTCAATGACCGCCCAAGACATCTGAATACAACATTTAAAACATTTGAGTGTTTCCTAAATATCTGGGTTGACTTATTTGTAGCCGTTCATGTTGTTTTGCCGTTTCTCCAGGCTCTTTGTATTATTTTTATATTGCTTGCAATTAGCATATAAATTAATATATCCTCAGCTTAAACATCAAACCATGATCAAGGTAAATGTTTATGTACAATATTGTATTGTCAGTTATGTTAACATTATAAATATTTGGATGGACTTCGGAGCAAGCTGTAGGTAGGCATATTAAGATAATTATGAAACATTCTTCTTGTTTTATGCGAATGAAAATGATGAGTTATCACGAAACCGCCTCTCAAGGACAATGTATGATTCTACATGATGAATTGTCTATGACCGCCCAAGTCATCTGAAACATTTGAGTGTTTCCGAAATATCTAGGTTGACTTATTTGTAGCCGTTCGTGTTGTTTTGCCGTTTCTCCAGGCTCTTTGTATTATTTTTATATTGCTTTGCAATTAGCATATAAATTAATATATTCTCAGCTCAAACATCAAACCATGATCAAGGTAAATCTTTATGTACAATATTGTATTGTCAGTTATGTTAACATTATAAATATTTGGATGGACTTTGGAGCAAGCTGTAGGTAGGCATATTAAGATAATTGGGAATTATTTCTCATACAAGCCACTTTTTTGATACAATAAAACCTTGTATTAATTATCCTTACAGAGGTTTGCTTGCTGGCATGCAATATTGTTAGCATATTAGCTGTCCTATGTATTTCACGTTAATAGTATCAATGGGGAAAATGAGTGCATTATTGTTACAATATTCAACTCTCGCCATGACACCTGGGGGGCATTTCATCAAAGGACTTGTCGGATATTTTGTCCGACAAGTTTGCTCTCGGCCAATAAGATGCAAGCATTTCAGTAGCTTATAACAGTTTGTCGGATAAAACGTCCGACAAGTCCTTTGATGAAATGCCCCCCTGGGCATGAGTTTGATTGCGCACGCGCATTTTTTAACATGCGCGAGGCAGATTTGATACAGGTGAGTAAACCACTGTTTCTCTTTTTTTCTTTTTTCTTTTTGTTAAAATTTAACCCATTGCTGTTTTCGTGGGAGGTGGTTTATATGTATAATAATAATAATAATATTGGATTTCTTTCGTGGTATATCAGATATATTGGATTCATCAGTATGAATGCAATATATCTGATATACCACTCAAGTGCATCCAATATTATGTCAATATTCTTCTTGTTTTACGCGTATGAAAATGATGAGTTATTACGAAGCCGCCCCTCAAGGACAATACAAGATTCTACATGATAACCTGTCAATGGCCGCCCAAGACATCTGAATAACAGCATCTAAAACGTCTGTTAATATTTCATATGTAACTTCATCAAAATGATAATTTCATTAAAAACAAATATCAGCTCCTTTAAATAGAAATATCCATTTATTATGATACTAATTATATCTTTATCTTCGTCTATCATAACAAATTAACAACTTGAGGTTGAACAAAACACTTGAATAACCAGCATGTCTTCAGCCACGTGATGTAAACATTGTAATTTTCGCAGTTAGTGTAATAGCGTTATCATTTTCCTTGTCACTTCAGATGATAAGTGGAGATAAATTCTCACGATATGCTTGTTTTGGCAACCAGCCAACAAAAGCACACGCGCCTTAAGCGTGGACCATAGCTAGCAGAAAAGGCCTATTTTGTTTTGATGTCTTATTTACTTTTCGCATTTTCGAAGGTAATTATCTGCAAGCAATACTCATGCAAAACAAAGAAGTTGCATAAACATTGGTTACACAAGGTTTATAAGAAAGCGAACCGGTGCGCATATTTAGAATACTAGAACATGAGGTTGGTCTAAAAATATATACAACTTATCTCGATTTAAATGTGAGGTTAGACAAAGGTGATGTTGTTAAAGGGCAACGGACAAACATCATTCTGAAAACCAACGCAGTTCTTATCATTTTTGGAGAACAAGGAGTACGGAGTACATTAAATATATCAAATTATATTCCACATACTAAGAATATTGTTATATGATTGGTCAAGAGTGATCAAGCGTAGTTTTGCCCATCTGATCACCTGAGAAGAAAAGTTCGTTACACTCTAGGTGGTAGTACTTTTTGGTTTCGCTGATCTCTTCACTCCTCACAGTCCTCACGGGTGATCAATATTTTGAGTACGCGCGAAATAAAAGTGCGTTACACTCGGACTATCAATTGACTAACAGTGGCTCCTACTAACGCGTCCTATCGCGCGTCCTAACGCGTGTACCCCAGCGGCTCGGGGTTAGGTAGTAAACATTACTTTTGTACGTCAAATTGTCATTTTTGGTATAGATAGTCGGTTTCAAATGTGGAATATAAAGCAAATAATCAACTTTTGGTTTCAAGCAGTGAGACGAACTATCACTTTCTCGGCGATCTGAATGTATACGCTATCTGTCCTCAGCGCCATCACCCTCACCAACGTTGATTATTTGCTTAATAGCCCATGACCATTTTAAGAAAAGTATTGCACTTTGTAGTTCTTTTTTTTTAACATGATGTTTGTGTTGGTTAAAATAATTATACTATAATAAAATATCCGAATTGTGTATTCTCTCCTCGTTTCTTTCTTCTCTTTATTTTTCTTCTCCTTTTCATACTCCTCCTTCGTCTTCTACTTCATCATCATCATCTTCTTCCTCTTCTTCTTCTTCCCCTTTCCTCCTCCTCCTTCTCCGTTTTGTTCTTTTACTAGTTCTTCTCCATTTCCTTTTCCTTCTTCTTTTTCTTGTACTTCTTTTTCTTTTTTTCATATCTTTTTTCTGCTTCTGCTTCTTCTTCCCCTGCATTATTATTCCTGAGGCCGCTCCCTTTATCCCCTCCTCCCTTCTCGGATCTCCTCATCTCACTTCTACTACGTCATTATTTATCTTCGTGTTACACCCAGGAGTCGAATCCTCACACACCATGTCGTCCTCCTGCCCCAACCTGAGCCGGTTCGGCAACACAATCACCCGTCAGAAGAAGGTCAACTACGACCTCACCTCCACACCGCTTGACCGCTGCCTGACCACGGCTGACCTCTCTCTCATCGCTATCGGTTGCATGCTCGGGTCTGGCGTCTACGTACTCACTGGCGAGGTGAATAGACATCTCGAACTAGCATTTGACCAGGCCGTTTTTCATTCATTTCATCGCGTTTTGAAGACTAAATTAGCTTACCCCCATAGCTTTCGATGTAAGCATACCTGTAAAACAACAACATGTCCGTGTAAATAGTAAGCTACTTAGAGTAAGTATGAAGTTTGTTCAAATCAAAGAAGAAATTAGATAATTTCCCGAGTTGCCTTTTCCTCGTATTGTGGGTAGCAAAATATACTAATGTGCGGGAACAGTCCTTTCATGATTTTGATTTAATGAATGAAATACAGCATGCCTTGCTTTGTTTTGTTTTTGTTTTTGTTTTTGTTTTTTCTTCATCACGGTTAAAACATTCACGATTATGTCGGTCCTGTCTCTCCCTAGATCGCTGGTGAGATGGCCGGCCCTGCTGGCACGGTGTCGTTCCTCATCTCGGGCGTAGTCGCCTTGTTCGCTGCGATGTGCTACATGGAGTGCGCCACCAGGTTGCCGGAGACGGGCGCGTCATACCTCTACGCCTACGTCGGCTTCGGTGAGATCTTCGGCTTCATGATCGGCTGGAACGCCGTCATCCTCCGTATCATGTCCGTGGCGCTTGTCTCTCGCGGTTGGAGCGCCTACTTCGACAATGTGATCAACGGCGTTGTGGGGAATTGGACGGTGCGTGTGGTGCTGGACGGCGAGCCATGGGACTCAGAGATCTTGGGAAACTACCCCGACTTTTTGGCGGCCGGCATCGCCTTCCTTGTCTGCATCCTTGTCGCCGTCGGCACCTCCATCTCGGCCCGCGCCAACGGCTTCTTCGTCACAATCAACATCATCACAGTCGCCCTTGTGCTCGTCACTGGGCTGATCTACTGCGACGTGGAAAACCTAACCACGCCGAACGGGTACTTCCCCTTTGGGTTCAACGGCGTGCTGACTGGTGCTGCGGCCTGCTTCACCGGCTACTGCGGCTTCGAGGCGGTAGCCTTCAGCGCTGAGGAAGCCAAGAACCCCAGCCGCGGCCTCCCCATCGGCGTCATCGTCGGCTTCCTAGTGTCCATGCTCTGCTACTCAGGCGTCCTACTCTCACTGACGGCTATGGTTCCGTACAACGAGATCAACGTCGAGTCACCGTTCGTCGACGCCTTCGGACGCGTGGGTGCGAGCTGGATGCAGTATGTGGTGGCCGTGGGCGCTCTATGCTCCATGACAGGCTGCATCATTAACTGCGTGTACTGTGTGGCTCGCTGCATCTACGCCCTGGCGCGCGACGGACTCCTGCCTAAGTTTCTTGGCTACACGCACCCCGTCTCCAAGACACCCGTCTCTTCCACGCTCTTCGGAGGAGCGCTCTCCATCATCATCACCATCTTCATTGACTTCGTGTCCCTCATCCAGTTCCTGTCGCTCGTGGCCTTTGTGGAGTTCATCATCGTGATCGCGTCGTGCATCATGCTGCGATACCGGCCTCAGCAGGAGATCAGTGGCTATGCCTCACTGGGCGGCAGTCACGCGCAAGCCACAGACGTCAACCCCGGCACCAACGGGAGCATCCAGAACGGTGCCACGCCCAATGGCCGCACCCACCGCAGCTCCGAGACCACGCCCTTACTCGACAGCGGCGGGGTGCCACACCCTTCCATGCGGTACCAGGACGGCAGCTTGAAGCGGATGGGCGCGGCCAACCCGAGTGGGACCGTGGCGATGTGTCTGGTGGGCTTCATCGGCTTCTCGAGCGGAGCTATGGTGATCCTCACGCACTTCCTGGACCAGATCAGCCAGGGCGACATGGCATTCATCTGCAGCATGGCAGCCATGTGTCTACTGGCCATCGTCTCCTGTATCCCGCTGATCAGACTGCCGCAGTTCAATGACAACGTCCCCTTCAAGGTGAGGCCAATGCGGGAACAAGAGTCCTCGCTCGGCTAGCACTGTTTCTAGTTAATGAATCTTTGTGTGACCAATGATAGCAGCCTTGGCGTGATTGGGGGAGGTGGGTGAATGGGGGTGGGGGAGGTAGGGGAATGGGGGTCGGGGAGGTGGGTGAATGGGGGTGGGGGAGGTGGGGGAATGGGGGTCGGGGGGGGGTGGGGTAATGGGGTTGGGGGAGGTGAGTGAATGGGGGTCGGGCAGGTGGGGGAATGGGGTGGGGGAATGGGGGTGGGGGAGGTGGGTGAATGGGGGTCGGGGGTGGGGGAATGGGGGTGGGGGAGGTGGGTGAATGGGGGTGGGTGAATCTGCTTCAAGGTATGTTTTATGTCTCCATGTACTGTGCGGATGCATGAACAGTATTGATATCTTAACCCTGTATGTCTGCCAAAGAAATGTTATTCTATATGCTTTGTACGTATTAATTGTGAAAAAATGCACTTGTGGCACACAAAGAGTTAATCCGACATTGTGTTCTGTCGTTTCTTCCCAGGTTCCCTTGATGCCCTACTTCCCACTCATCTCTCTGCTCGCTAACATCTTCCTCATGGTGCAGTTCGGCGCCCTGGCCTTCATCGAGTTCTTCATATGGACTGGCATAGGTCAGCAGGGGCGGCGCGGTGCTGAGAGGGTGCTGGGAGGGTGCAGGGGTGCTGCTGATTGTTGCATTGGTAGTGATGATGGTGGCTATAATGGTGTTGGTGGTGATAAGTATGATAGTGCCGTGGTAGTGCCATGGTGACGGTGACAAGGGTCGTATTGGTAGTGATGATGGTGATGGTCTGAGAGTATATGATGAAATCTAACGAGACATGTCTTCCTCTCCTTCTCTCCTTGTAGGTCTGCTGGTCTACTTCTGCTACGGCATGCACAACAGCCACGAGTCGCCCAGGTTCAAACACCGAGTGTCCAAACACGCTGATATCCATCCCAACGGTGACGTCATCGAAACGATAGCCATCACTCGCGACTTTGATACCTCCGATCATGGCTCGCGTCGATCGAGCGCCGATAATAACGCGTACTGGGCAGGCGATAGTCTGGTGACGTCATCAGAAACAAGCTTTGCAAGATGTTGATGTACTGGTAGCCACATGGCTTCTCTGTTATTCTGTTAGGCGCATTAGTCTCCATAAGCCGCAAACCCGAAACGTGACATTGTCCCACAGTATGTCTGGTGAGTTAAGACTACATGCTGACTTACTAATACCAGCCATGTATCCACTCAGTATGGCGTATCTAGTCTACACAACCAGACCTACTCAACGATCGATAAAATCTTTTCTGCTGGAATTATAACGCATCCGATCTGGTTGTAAGATTGTTCGTGGGAGCGTGTTACCGGGGTAATGATGGTGTAAAGTGCTAAGAGATGATACTGTATCATATTAGGCGCTATATCAATACCGGTACAGAATATTATCATTACTTCCCGAGAGGGTATGCTGACCAGTATTCGGGATACCAGTTTCATATAAGTTTTCTACATTTCAGATAATATAATGAAGTATCTTCTATACATCCCCCTCCGACGAATCCCCATCTCTCTCTCTCTCTCTTATCCCTCTCTTTCTCTCTTCTTATATATGTATCTCTCTCTCTCTCTTATCTCTCTCTCTCTCTCCCTATCTCTCTTATCTCTCTCCCTCTCCCTATCTCTCTTATCTCTCTCTCTCTCTCTCTCCCTATCTCTCTTATCTCTCTCTCTCTCTCTCTCTCTCGTATCTCTACCTCTCTCTTATCTCTATCTCTTATCTCTCTCTCTTATCTCTCTCTCTCTCTCTCTCTCGTTCTCTCTCTCTCTCGTTCTCTCTCTCCCTCCCTCCCCTCACTCCCCCTCTCTATGTTTCTATCTGTACTCGAATGGGCAAACGATGATCATGCGTCCATTTCGTGTCAGAAAACGGATGATTTGTACTACTTTTTCGTGCAATATTATTGTTGAAGTCAATTACAATTCTATTTAAATTCATGTTAGGTTATCAATATGTCTTAGTGGGCAATCAATCCACTGAATATCATATTACAAAATTGATGTATAAACACTGAATTGCATAAGTATTCAAGACATATGTAATCCAGATTGTTCACAGAACATATATATCATGTGGTGTAGAAAAACCACTGTCATTATTGAAACAAATTTATTTGCACATCTCTGAATTATTGTATAAACACTGAATTGCATAAGTATTCAAAACATATGTAATGCAGATAATTCACAGAATATATATATCATGTGGTGTAGAAAATCACTGTCATTATAATTGAAACAAATCTATTTGTACAACTCTCAATTGATGTATAAACACTGAATTGCATAAGTATTCAAAACATATGTAATTCAGATTGTTCACAGAACATATATATCATGTGGTGTAGAAAAATCACTGTTATTATAATTGAAACAAATCTATTTGTACATCTCTGAAGGAATGAAATACCAGGTGTTGTTAAGGAAGATTTCTTACTTTATAATACACATCTACGATAGTTTTTTTTTTTTAAAGATGTTGTACCAAGGAATAATTGATTGATAAGAAATAAATTATGAATCATCTGTGATAGTCACTTCTCTCATTACCCACGCTACCACTATGATCCATGGGCATATATAGTCTGTGTGTTGGTATAAATATGTGTGTGTGTGTGTGTGTATGTGTGCGTGTGTGTGTGTGTGTGTGTATGAGTATGTGTGTGGGTGTGTGTGTGTGTGTGTATGAGTATGTGTGTGTGTATTGTGTGTGTGTGTGTGTTAAATGTAGAATTATATGTCTGTGTGACATTGAGCAAAATATAGGAAAAAAAGAGGTCAAGGCATTTGTCATAAAACTTGGCAAACCTGTCTCTACCAGTCTTATCTGCCACAGTAGATCAAATCATTTTCATCATCTTCTTTGCACACACACCACGGTTCATGACCGGGAGATAACCCTCGTTATCTCTGGTACCAGCTGCAATGGTCTCACTACATCAGGTATATACATACTCACACTGCTCTCCTGTGTTCACACTCACCACATACTCACACTGCTCTCCTGTGTTCACACTCACCACATACTCACACTGCTCTCATGTATTCACACTCACCACATACTCACACTGCTCTCCTGTATTCACACTCACCACATACTCACACTGCTCTCCTGTGTTCACACTCACCACATACTCATACTGCTCTCATGTATTCACACTCGCCACATACCTACTGTTTAGTCAACACTATAATCATACAGCTCACTCTATCACATATCATAACACATGGATTTTGTCAACAGTTTGCATTTCCAGACATAATTGGCTGATACGACTGTCATTACATTTTGCTGCCAGAGAAATGATTCTATGTACATGTTATTCTTGTTAATGCTATGTTGTACAATCATTGAATGTACTATAAAAGCAGCATCTAACATATAAGTGTCCAATTATCAATTCTATTTGCGTTTTTCTCAACAAGGTGATGATCAGGCAGGCAATTGCAGTAAAATCAACACATTTTAGTGAGCCTTGCTTTGCCAGTACTCATACATGTATAGGCAAAAGACATCAATTCAAACACAATATGCATGTTGAACTAGAGAAATTTGACTGCGTGCATTCAAGTTGCAAGCCTCAGCTCTCTTGTGCAGAACCTGAAGCATTGTTTAGTTCATCGTCCAATGCTTAGAAAACTCTCAATGTGACTATTACTCTTGATATTTTGCTATGACATGCAACTTAACTGAAAGAGACCTGTCATATATTTATACTGGTTCCAACTTCGGTGATATTTGGTAAGATATGTGTTAAGTTATCATTCAAAATTGTTGCACAAACAAGATACAGACGGACGGATAAACAAGCCTGAAACATAATACCTTCTGTATAAAAACATTGACATACCAGTACACCTTCAATTCTACCTGGTAGCCTTTTCCCATGTACATACAATGAGGGGGGATTGGTCACACACATTCTTCATACAAGCCATCACTTCAATGGAAATTTATTTGAGTAACCTTTGAAAAACAAATTTAGAGAATAATATATTTATTGCTAAATATGTTACTCATTGCGGATAAATGGCTACTAATAATCGTTTGTCTCGCATTGTAAGGTAAACGGAATCGAAAAGATCACGACGTTTCCTGCGCCGCTGCAACACTTCGTCAGGTGGGATACAAAATTGTAGTAAGTAGTAAACCCCTACTTACTACAATTTTGTATCCCACCTGACGAAGTGTTGCAGCGGCGCAGGAAACGTCGTGATCTTTTCGATTCCGTTTACCTTACAATGCGAGACAAATGATTATTAGTAGCCAATATATTTATTGATTAGCAAGTCTTTCAGTGAGCCATACACAACAAAGAAAACCATGGTATTTGTTGTCACGTGGCAATCAGAACGATTATTGTGATGTTTGTGTAAAGTCTTCAGGCTCTTTACAGAGTGGCTGTGGTGCTGGTGGGGTTTGTGGTAGTGTCACATTAATAATGGTGGTATTGGTGATGGAGATGATGTTGGTGCTGGTGATGGTGGTGGTGATGGTGTTGGTGGTGGTGGTGGTTATGGTTTTGGTTTTGGTGATGGTGGTGTTGGTGATGGTGGTGTTGGTGATGGTGGTGTTGGTGGTGGTGATGGTGGTGGTGATGGTGGTGGTGGTGGTGGTGGTGGTGGTGATGATGGTGATGGTGATGGTGATGGTGATGGTGATGGTGATGGTGATGGTGTTGGTGATGGTGGTGGTGGTGGTGGTGGTGGTGATGGTGGTGGTGGTGGTGGTGGTGGTGGTGATGGTGGTGGTGATGGTGATGGTGATGGTGGTGGTGGTGATGGTGATGGTGGTGGTGATGATGGTGGTGGTGATGGTGATGGTGATGGTGTTGGTGGTGGTGGTGGTGGTGTTGGTGTTGGAGATGGTGGTGGTGATGATTAGAACATCTTGATGGCCTTCTGGATGGGTTTACGGCAGAAAGGGCACTCCACTGAGTTGCTATAGCACTCCTCACACAGGGAGTGGCCACACAAGAAGACATACTCCTTGCAGCGGTCAAGGCAGATGGGGCACTCCACCTGCTCAGCCAGCTTCTGGTTCTTCTGGATAAGGATGGACCGGGTCAGAGATGCCCCCTCCTGGTCAGACTCCACCAGTCTCCTCCTCACCCCTTCTGTCTTACTCTGCACCTCACTCCACACCTCACCTGCACCAGAGGAAAGAACACAAGTATGGATTAAAGGAGAGGAATGGTAGTAGAGATAAGTACAGGTTGAGGGACGCCCCCTTCTGGTCAGACTGGGCCAGTCTCCTCCTTATCCTGGTCTGACACTCTCCACGCGTCACGTGCAGCAGAGCAAGAAGAGAAGCTTGGAAGACTGGTCTTCAAGACTGGTCTTCTCTCCTCATTTCACACTCTTATGTGCCATGTGAATAGCTTTTCATCAATGATATACACAAATCCCATAGAGCAGCATTTAGTTTGTCACAGGAAGGGTTCATTAGGATGGCTCAAGAATACCACGTAGTGAGAACAACCTGATTAAAGGGAACAACTCAGCATATATTCATTTGGCTAGGGCTATGTTCATTTGGCCAAAACCGACAACTCTCCACAAATGACTGCACGGTGAAATCAGAGCACTATTGCAACTCACATATGTTGTCTAATGAAGAAATGTCATCCAAGAGGTTACTGTTTGAAAGTTGACATTCATCTGTACAATCAATTCTTAAACAATATTTTATCTCATCTCACAATACACAGGTCATGTTGTCAATAGGTACACACAATGAAAGTTGCTTTAGAAACTACCTGTTTAGAAAGAACACCTGTACATAAAGACCACAATGTTTGTTTCCCTGGCGCAGTGTTTCTCATTGAAATCTGTCTCAAAGTAACCTGTACATAAAGACCACAATGTTTGTTTCCCTGGTGCAGTATTTCTCATTGAAATCTGTCTCAAAGTAACCTGTACATAAAGACCACAATGTTTGTTTCCCTGGTGCAGTATTTCTCATTGAAATCTGTATCAAAGTAACCTGTACATAAAGACCACAATGTTTGTTTCCCTGGCGCAGTGTTTCTCATTGAAATCTGTCTCAAAGTAACCTGTACATAAAGACCATAATGTTTGTTTCCCTGGCGCACTGTTTCTCATTGAAATCTGTCTCAAAGTAACCTGTACATAAAGACCACAATGTTTGTTTCCCTGGCGCAGTGTTTCTCATTGAAATCTGTCTCAAAGTAACCTGTACATAAAGACCACAATGTTTGTTTCCCTGGCGCAGTGTTTCTCATTGAAATCTGTCTCAAAGTAACCTGTACATAAAGACCACAATGTTTGTTTCCCTGGCGCAGTGTTTTTCATTGAAATCTGTCTCAAAGTAACCTGTACATAAAGACCACATGTCTTGTCTTCCCTGAGTGGTCTTTCTAGACAGGGTTCACTGTAATTCATTCAGAGCTGAGCGATCACTTACTCCTGACAGGTGTCTGTTGCCCCATGGCTGGATCTGTGTTGGAGAGAGGTGGATCTAGTCTGCCGCACTCAACTACCCCCTCTATTGGCTTCTGTTGGGACATGGCATGGACAAAGTTACAACCTTGTTAACAACAACCTGCACTTCATTTTATGCTCCATACATTTTAACAAACAACATAAAAATGTGAACTGCCAAGGACTCAAGAGCCAAGCTGGGATGTGAACCTTAGAAGAATGGTCGACGCACCATACAAACATCGTTTTAAGCAAGACTTAACACAGTGCACCATACATAGCAGAAACACATTTCTTGCAGTTTTATCCAATATATTTGTTCCATTTACTGAATGATTTTCAAATGGATTTCTTTACACATTTGTTCATACAATATTTTCCTCTGATATAAAATGCCTTTAGAGACTAACTTTCTTGCAATGATCTTAGGGCTTGAGACACTCCATGCCAGCTCCCAGGCATAAGATGTATCTTTTAGTCTGATGTCTGATAGCAAGAAAACTCAAATACGCTTTATCTCTGTTGCCATTTTGTATTGTTTACCAATGTTAGAATATCTGCTTGTATATTTAGGTAATTTCCATGCTGAATGCTACTTTGTCAAAATCATTACAATTAATAGGTAATGAAAGATACAGAGGAAAAGAAGCGGGGAAGGAGGATTGCTTGAATAAGTAGCCTGACAAACTCATTAGCTAATACCAAGAGATCAGAACAGAGACTTGTGGCACTCCATCGTCACCTACACCACAGGATATGGTACTGGGAGAGAGAGAAGTAAATGAATGAGACACATACCTTGCACTGAATGCACAGCTTGAAGCACTCCGAGCACTGACGGCAGACGTTGATATGGCTGCAAGGCAAGAATTGTACATCAGCCACTCGCCCACACCCAGACATCCTGCAATGGGCCAGGTTGGGAGAGCGGGTGGAGGGGGAGGGAGAGGGGGAGGGAAGGGGTGCCCCTTCACCCATAGGGGTGGTTGGCAGGGGCAGGCGCGGAGAGGTTAGGGTGAGGTTGGAGACATGGGAGGGGAGCAGTGAAGCATCAACGACATCAGAGGGGGGGCAGGGGGAGCTGGGATGAGAGGTTCCCTCTAGAGGGGGGCGGAGCAGAAGCTCCTTCCTCTGTTGCTGGGCAACATGCTCCCCAACTTCTCTCCCACTCGTAGCACTCCGCCTATCATCCTGGGGAGTCTGAGATCCAAAGGAAGAACCGTCAGGCCCAGGCTGAAACTGCCTCTCTTTCAATCGCTGCCGTAGTACATGTTCAGGTTCAAGCTTGCTCTCACTCTCCTTCGTCACATTCCTCACACCTGAGCTGTCTTTCTGAGCAGACTCCCTCTGTGTTCGCTCCTTGTTGTCTAAGGCTGGGCGTGATGCATCATGGGATAGCTGCTGTAGCTTCTCTCTCTGTCTACGGACGTTCTCTCTCTCTGCAGGGGTGTCCTGCGTGGGAGCCGAGGCTCGCTGAGAAGACTCCAGCTCTCTCCCAGGACTTGGGTGAGAGGAGAGAAAAAGGACATCAAAAAAAGGGGGGGAGGGGCCGAGTGGATAGAACCATTTAGAACATGTGGAATATTAGCGTAGTGGTAACATGTACGGGATCATATATCCTTTTCTTATCTGTCAGGATCATAGGTAGGAATCTTTTCATTTATCATTATGTATTGAAGTCTTCTTTAAAAATAGAGAGTAGGCAAACTTACACCAAAAAACTGCTTTACAGGTGCGGCCTTGTAAAGTCTTGATGTGAAACTAAACCAAATAGGCCTGGGAAAAAATAATTTTTCAGCTTTGTTTATTTCTATTAATGTGTTTGTACCCTTTTCCAATCATATTTATTGTAAAAACTATCTTAAGGCAGATTGCAGATTGTGGAGAAAGCTATACAAGGCTTCTTTAGAGATGAAATTATGGAAAAACTTTTAATTGTAAATAAATGGTTAACAATATATAAACATATTTTTCAATACACATTAATATTTTGGAGCTGGATTTTGTGTTTTTCAAACATGTATAATATAGTGAAATAGTTTTAATATATTACATACCTTGTACATGATTTTGCTTGTATCCACAAACTGATCTTATTATCCTGTTTAAATATATTGAAATAAATAAATAAATAAAATATGATGTGGCTTACCTTGACTGGGGAATGAAGTACCGCAGCACTGCATGAATCTGCTCATCTGGGACTAAGTCTAGTGGAGTGCTCCCGCTGTTGTTAACATGATAGAGGTTTGCATTGCTCTCAACCAGCAGGCAGGTAAATGCCAGGGCAGTCGAAGCAACCGACTGGACCGGGATCTTAGCACTGATCTGCAGAGGCCAGTGAGGGAAAGAGCTCACTTTAAAGGGACATACTACAAAGATCTTATGGCTTGATATCGCTCATAGAGAGCGCTGCATTCAGCAGCGGTCTTATCTTTGATTGAGATAGCCGCCATCTTGTGCCTATGCAAAACCAGTAGCACTCTTTGAAATGTAACAGCGCTTGTACACAAAATGAGAGGTGTGTGCATGTGTGTGTGTATGTACATTGCTGCATGGGACTGAGCCTTCGAATAGCTTCGGTCAACTTCACGGAGTCCGATCTTTTATGTTACCAGTCCGGCGAGCACGTAACACTCCCGAGCGATGTGTAAAGGTCAATGGGCCTATTGCAAAGCCCATACTGATCTCTACTCCTCATTGACACTGACGCTTGAGTACAATTAAAAAACAAAACCACTACAGTATAACATGTTTTGGTACCATTAAATATAATTTCAAATCTTTTGACAGGATTCTGTATGAGGAGAACAAAGGACTTTGTCACATAGCTTACAGAAATGAACACTCCTCAAAATGGGAGATGAGACAGTAACATTACCACACCTTCTGCAGTGTAATGGAATCTGTGACGTCCAGACCTCCCACCAGCCTCAAGACGGCAATATGCAGACTGGTGTCTCCATCTCTGTCTGGTAGATTAACGTCTGCCGCCCCCAGGGTCAGCAGCACCTCAACTACCTCCACGTAGCCCGCCCTTACTGCCAGGAGGAGGGGTGTCTGTCTCGAGGCTGTGTAGACGTTGGCATCAGCGGTACCCTTGCGATTAGAGACAAGAATATGAGGTGAAGGGTCCTCAAAAATTTTGTTTCACGAATATCACAAAATATACTTTTAAGCATAATCACAGTTTAAAGAGATCAGTCTTGAGAAGGGTCTTAAAAGAGTCTATGGTAGCCAAGCTAGGCTTGGCATAATCCTTCAACGGTAGCATAACTGCATGTATGATAAAGGTTTGAGTGCAATAGGGTTTAAATGTTCCTACATGAGCACCTTAAAAAAGGGAGAAGTGGACAAACACATAGACATGTGGAACTTGGACTGGTTTGGAAGGATGACGTATACCTTGACTAGTAAAATTTTGACTTGACTAACCTTGACTAGTAAAATCTTGACTTGACTAACCTTGACTAGTAGAATCTTGACTTGACTAACCTTGACTAGTAGAATCCTGGTGATGTCTGGGAAGTCCTTCATGGCAGCCAGATGAAGCGGAGTGAATCCATCAGCGTTAGAGACCTTGGCCAGGTCTGGCTGTCCCACACAGATCCGACTCACACCACTGACCAGAAATCAACACAAAGGGACTCTGCTATCATACTCTGTCATGAAGTCATGCTCAAAATATACTTGCTTGTATAAAAAAAACAATCATACATAGCATTTGTATAGCGCTCCATACGATGTTTTCTAACTACAGAAAAGAGAAAAGAGAGATACATCTATGGCAGAAAAGGTAAATATATATTTTAAAGAGATCAGTCTTGAGAAGGGTCTTAAAAGAGTATAGTAGATGCTTCAAGAATGTGTAAATTCAGTATTGGGACAAGAGCAGAAAAATAGCGATCAGCATATCATGTCATTGTATGGGTCTAGGAGTTAACTGGAGATCAGCTTTTGTAAAACAAATATTGAAATGGAGAATTGAATGCACCTCTGGATAAAATGTCCACAACACTGAAATATTAAATTTACTGGCTACAAAACATGACACTTCATCAAACGATGTTTTAACTCACAACAAGTTCTACTCACAACTGGTTACCCTTGAATGCAGCCCACTGTAGAGCATTAAAACCCCTCTGATTGGTCAGTGTGAAGTCCGCCGTCGGTGCAGCAATCAAAGCAGCCAGGATCTCATTGTTCTGACCAGAGAGGGCGTCATGGAGAGCAGTGTCACCAACTTTGTCCTGATCAACATAAGGGGCAAACAGACTTTTCTTTATCTTCTTGCATAGTAGTTTAAAATGCATTTTGTCTTATTCTTCGACATTCAATTTTCTGCAACATCTTTTCCCTTCATCTCTTATTTTTGTTCTTGTTTTTGCTCTTCTGCTTCACTTTTTTCTTCTCCTTCATCTACTTTTCATTTCCTAGTGCTCCTCCTGTTCCTCCTCCTCCTCCTCCCTCTTCCCCACCTGTTTGTTGACATCACAACCATGTCTTAGAAGGACCTCCACACAGTCTACAAAGTTCCTGGTGACCGCTAGATGAAGTGCTGACCGCTGATCCTGGTTCACAATGTCTATGTTAGCTCCTTGCTCTAACAGGTAGTCCAGGATCA
The DNA here is from genome assembly GCA_963669155.1 of Arbacia lixula. Taxonomy (NCBI): domain Eukaryota; kingdom Metazoa; phylum Echinodermata; class Echinoidea; order Arbacioida; family Arbaciidae; genus Arbacia; species Arbacia lixula. The sequence goes on along the minus strand of OZ022591.1, from coordinate 217,232 downwards.
CTGGCTGGTTTCTGCATCGTCCCGTACAATGAAAATGGTGTGAGAAATATGAACAAATGACCATAGCACTTAGATTAACTTCTAGCATCTAAAAAAATATTATTTGAATTTAGCCTTTGGTAGATCAAACTCTAAATCTATGCGGTTCAACGGCCACTGAGTGATGCTTGGGGCAGAGCATTTTCCTGGCTCATAACCTCTGTTTAACCTGTTCTTTACAGAGCACGTGGGCTGGCTTTTTTCCACACGGATGTTGAGCAGCATGACTCCTGCATAATCTGTAGTATGTACAATGGATAATAGGATATGATTAAACTTCAAATTCCTTATAGGGTGCAATTAAGCCATGCCCCTTTGGTTCCTGCAGCTCCATGGCAAATTTGGACATCCTAACTGGCCCATGGGTCATGAAGCCAATAAATCTAACTGTAAGCTAGGGATTAAGATACAGAAGAACAGACAGGGAAAGAGATAAGATGAAACCTACACTCACCCATTGATGGCCAGCATGAGCGCTGTATCTCCATCCTCATCCTGAATATCCAGCCCAGCCTGAGCACCCACCAGCAGCTGAACGGTCTCCATGAAGCCTCCATAGGCAGCCAGATGGAGGGCTGTCTTAAAGTTCAGCATCTCATCAACCTAAAAACAGAGCAAGCTTTCAGGTGTGAATCATTCCTTGCTCCCAACAATGAGAATAATGCAATTCTCATGTATTCGAAAATGAGTTATAATTGCAAAAACTACAAAAACTTCACGACCTACCAATAAATACCATATTCACATTCATGAAAACCATCCTCCTGACTACCTAGTAATACATGATTTCATTCTACTGTTTACCGATTCAGTCTTCTCCTGACTACCTAGTAATACATTATTTCATTCTGCTGTTTACTGATTTAGTCTCCTTCTGACTACCTAGTAATACATTATTTCATTCTGCTGTTTACTGATTTAGTCTTCTCCTGACTACCTAGTAATACATTATTTCATTCTGCTGTTTACTGATTCAGTCTCCTTCTGACTACCTAGTAATACATTATTTCATTCTACTGTTTACTGATTCAGTCTCCTCCTGACTACCTACTAATACATTATTTCATTCTGCTGTTTACTGATTTAGTCTCCTCCTGACTACCTAGTAATACATTATTTCATTCTGCTGTTTGCTGATTCAGTCTCCTCCTGACTACCTAGTAATACATTATTTCATTCTGCTGTTTGCTGATTCAGTCTCCTCCTGACTACCTAGTAATACATTATTTCATTCTGCTGTTTACTGATTCAGTCTCTTCCTGACTACCTACTGTAGAAATACATGATTTCATTCTGCTGTTTACTGGTTGTCTCCTCCTAACTACCTAGTAATACATTATTTCATTCTGCTGTTTACTGATTCAGTCTCCTCCCGACTACCTAGTAATACATTATTTCATTCTGCTGTTTACTGATTCAGTCTCCATTGGTGAAATACAGTAACGAAATGTTATTTAATGCTAACTGGAAAAAACGTAGACAAACTTTGAGGTTCACATGAGTAACTTTGTGGTTGAGTTTGTGAAATGTACCTTTCACACCAAAAACTTTGTTCTTCATCAATGCACATGTGTGAACCTACATACTCTATTTGCAGCAGTGGCAATGTTTATAAGGGACGTTTCACACCCTAAACTTCCTGCTTCTTCAATGCACATGTGTTAGCCTACCCATTCTATTTGCAGCAGTGACAATGTTTACAAGGGACCTTTCACACTGTAAACTTCCTGCTTCCTCAATGCACGTGTGTGAGTGAACCTTCCCATTTTATTTGCAGCATTGACAATGTTTACAAGGGACCTTTCACACCTTAAACTTCCTGCTTCTTCAATGCACATGTGTGAACCTACCCATTCTATTTGCAGCAGTGACAATGTTTACAAGGGACCTTTCACACCTTTAACCTCCTGCTTCCTCAATGTACATGTGTGAACCTACCAACTCTGGTCTGGCCTCAAGCATATCTCTGACAGTCTGGATGTTCCCTGTAGCCGCAGCAGCGACCAGTGTGCCAGAATTGTTTGGACGGTCATCCAGCCCAATGCGCTGACTGACCGCCTGAATGACCTCATGCTTGTTCTCCCCTCCAGAACTAGCTCTCTCTTCTGAGGAGAGGTTGGATGGAGAGAAAGCTGGGAGGAGGAGGGGGAGAGGAGATGGGGCTTGGTCAATTGACTGATCATTTTTATTGTACAAGATGTCTCACATTTGTGTATTTTCAGTTTGACACAGCAATTAAATACATTGCTTTGTAATGGTGCCCAACAAACAAGAAGATTCTGGATATTGTAAGCCAAACACCATAGTGAGCAGGGATTAAAGAGGGCTAAAGTAGTCTTTACTGCACACAATATTTAAACAAAAAGAGTTTCATCATCATTATCTGAGCACTGCTGTGGTCTTCATAAGATCATGCCATTCAACTATATTCTCTGCCACATGGCTTGCACCTATCATCCCTCCCGGTAAGTCTCTTCATGACATCACTCCAAGACACAGGTGGATGGTCTCTTCCATGTTTATCTTCAATTGCTTCATCTGTTTCCCCACCTTTTTCTTCTCTACATTTTTCCTGATTATGTGGCCAAAGAAGAGTTTCAAAGAGTGTTAATCAAGTATGCCAAACCATATTATTGCCCAACATTTTTTTCCATACAACAGATAAGCATCTTACTTCTGTCCATGGGTCTGCTCTCTGACGGAGACATCAGAAGAATGGCGCTAACCCAGTGAGTCCTCAGGTCAGAATCGTCCAATCGGATCCGGTACTGCCCAGCCTCTCCTACCTCCAATACTGTAGCTGGTTTACCGATGCACTGTGGGTAACGACAAGAGAGATCAATGAAAAGACAAAGTAGACAGCTCTTTGTAAATAAATAGATGCCTGGTCTGGTCACTCTTGTCCTGTGTACAATTAAGCTCCACTGTTTATTATGATAAAGACTAATTTCATAGTAAAACATGTTGCTATGCCAACTGTTAGTTATTCCAAAGGGTTGAATACTCTGAAGGTTTATTTTTCTACACATTCAAATACAGAAATTGTCATTTTGAAGGTTCTGCAATAATACTGTTCAGTATTCTAAAGGTCAGATTCTCTGAAAAAAATATAGGGTTCATTAATCAGGAATTTGCTTATCTCAATATGAAAACAGGGTTTGCTTATCTGAATATGAAAAAGGATTCATTAATCTGAAAATAATTACTACACCACATTTTTTTGCTCAACTCTTTATGCATCATGGAAGCATTTTTGCACCAGTACTACAGACCATTCCCATAGGGCTGTATGGAGACTGACAACATTTTAGATGAGACTTTGAAGCAGGAATTTACAGAGATATCAAATGCACCAAGCCATATATTACATCACTTCAGACAAGACTTTGATTCAGGAATTTACAGAGATATCCAATGCACCAAGCCATATATTACATCACTTCAGACAAGACTTTGATTCAGGAATTTACAGAGATATCCAATGCACCAAGCCATATATTACATCACTTCAGACAAGACTTTGAAGCAGGATTTCACCTCGTCCAGCTGCCTGGTGAGGATGGCTCGTCTTGTTTGTAGCTTCAGAGCCTGGATGCGCTCCGTTACTATGGTGACAGCATCACCTACCCTGTACTTAGCCAGCTACATATGGAGAGAAAGAGATTAAAGTGGAATATTTTATAGTAAGATGGCAATGACTGCCATGTTTTATGTACCTACTGCAAACGATAGAAAAACTTGGCCCTGTCTTATAAAGAATTGCTATTGATATCAGTCTTATTTCTGTACATTAGAGAGAGGAGACTGGACTTCTGATTGATTCAGTCCACTCACAATTCTTTATAAGACAGGGTCTAGTTCAGTTAAACTTGATTTATGTATACATAAAATAATATACGCTGTGATATTCATTGCCTTCATTGCATTTATTGGTGATATTTGAAGGATATGGTATGATTGTAGATTGGTCATTCAGTGTGTACTGCTTACAATCTTTGATTTGAGGGTGCTGTCTATGCACCTTCCATATCCAGTTATAACGACAGAAGTTTTTTGCTTTTGGTTAATGTAATTTTAGAAACTTATTATCAATACCATCATTGACAATATGAAATCTGCAGCCCAAATATGTGTGTATTGTTTTCTACTACTTTTAATTTTCCTGCTACCTCTAAGGTTACTATATAACTAGGTGGAGGTATTGTTTTGACGCACATAGTAAACTTTGAAACAAGGTTACAAGTGAGTCTGTGCCGGCAGCCTATCTTCATGTTTGACCTTTCACCTTTGTGACGGCGCCAGGATGGAAGATCCATCTCCTGCACTGCTGGGGGTATTCCACGACCACATCCTGGTCTGAAGTGATACCTCGGATGATCCCCACATGACCAATATCCTGTGGCAAGGCAGCAAGAGAAGGACTATGATGAGACCAAAAAGTTCTATCACACTGGTGCATGACCATTACGTCAATGACTCTCACTTACTACTAGCTGTTGATTATTATTTTGACACATTTAACAAATAATTATAATAAAAGTTACAACTTGATTCATGCTGAGCTTAGCAAATAGTAAAAGTCAAAGGATGTTCACTTCTTTAGAAGCATGTTTCGTGACATTTTATTACTCATTAAACTTGTAATAGTCCTTTAAATATTTAATGAGATTTTCATTTTAGGACATAAAAATGTGTATCAGATAATTAATTAACGATACAAGAATGCCTATTGTGCATGTACACCCAACAATCCACAAGTTCTTTTTTGCCAGTAGCATCATGCATTATTAATGACACCGATGAAATGGATTGTCACCCGAAACAGACAGGATATCTATCGTGGTGCATCGGTAGTCTGGTGCCCTCACCTCTGCCATGCCCGCTGCCCAGTCTCCGTGCCCCTGCTGCAGCGCCTCCAACAGACTCCTCTCCATGGCAACGGTCACATGATCACCCACCACCAGCCCCTCCACGGACTCCATCTCAATCTCCTTGCCTGCGGGTCAGAGGCAGAGTATTCAGGTTCATCTTAATTCTGTTTACAAGCAAAAGCTAAGATCAATGCTAGGTTCACCAGGAAGCAGATTGCTGCTGATGCTCCTTGACTGACCTGCGTTGCTAGCGTGTTCCTGTCGCGCTAAAGCCAGAAAATCATTCCATTCCGCTTCCCCAAACTGTAGAAGGTTAGCGTTAGCAGCAAACTGCTTTTATGTAAATGTATCTTAACGACAGTGTGTCCCATTTGCAAAAGTCATGAAACTCATCAGAATCATCAGCATACCCTAACAATAATGTGTATGAAATTTCACTGTCATAGCCGCACAAACGTTATAAGAAAACGTTGAAAGGCTATCCTTGTTTAGGTTTGATCCGCAGCAAGCATAGTCTACATTCATAATTGCATCGTCCCTCTCAGCGTGGAATATTGGGCATTGCTCCCATTGAACGCATCCTGTTTGGAGCAGACCAATACAGATGATAGTGCACAGCGGTCCCCGGTCTCTAGGCTTTAGGTTTAGGATGACCCACCCAAAACCTCCTCAAAATCTACTGATCGCTATAATTTTGTCTAAAGATGGTTTCCAGTTCTATTATTAGGAGGGAAATTCCAATACAGTAATTTCTTCAATTTTCTGTGATTTCACCAAATCTTACACTCTTGACCCTCACAACAGACAGCCAGTCTCTAAGGGGCCAAGTCAATGCAGTGCTAGTAGACAAAATGAGAATGTTTTTTCACTGGTAAATGGGATTAAACCAAGTAGGTACAAACCCAGAATCAGCAGGTGATCGAGGTAGAAGAACCCCCCACTCCCAGGCTCCTTGGTCTTCAGGTCTACCTTCCCTTCATACCCCAGCCTGTAGGTGGTCTCAGTGGGAGGGGGCCACAGGACCAGCGCCCCCGTATTGGTGTAGCCAAGCTGCCACTCACACAGACTTAGTACAGTGCCTTGGCATCTCAACCTCTCTAATTATTTAGAACATGTAAATAGAAATATGAAAAATACACAAACAATAACACTCTTATAAGTGGATACACATTTTTAAATAATACATTTCTTTGTTCTTCAATTTTCATTTCCTTGCGAAATTCTATGCCTAATAAGCAGGCTTCATTTTCATGTACTTGTTTAAAATGCTCGATTTGTTTCTTTTGCTGCATTACATCTTCACTTCATCTCTGAGAAAGTGAAATCAGCTTGCACTGATTCCATCATACAGTGGTCCCCAGGACCAGAAAGTGATTGTGTGCAACATTTTCATTTCCTGCAGCACATGTTAAATGGTGTCAGTCGTATTATCCGAAGTTGTTTTTTTTTCTTTCTTTGTGCCATGTGTTCCATAGATAATGTAGCACAGATGACTGACAGAACGTGACATTCTGCCTTTTAATCACAAGAGAGGTTTACGGGACACCATGTGTAAAGTCCTGGAAGGACTGACATGAGAAAAAGTGGATAGAATTGGAGGTGAATTGGAAAAGCAAGAAAGTGAAGATTTGAAAGTAGAGTATTCTTTCAAAATGAGTGTAGTCTTGAAAAGGGCAGTAAACCAGAAAGAGTGAAGAGCTGACGAGTAGAGAAGTAGACTTGACGTTTCGGGCAGATTGACTGTCCGTCTTCAGGACTCCTGAAGTCGGACAGTCTTCAAATCTCCACTTTCTTGCCTTTCCAATTCACCTCCAATTCTATCCACTTTTTCTCATCTCAGTCCTCCCAGGACTTTACGCATGGTGTACCATAAACCTCTCTCGTGATTGATGATACCATCATGCAAACCTTCAAACATCATTTCATTCTGCCTTTTTTTTTTGAAGCATATAAAAGACTTTCTGGTGATCGTCCTGCACCATATATACTTGACTTCAGTGAGGAGAAGGAATAACGTCTTCAAGACAAACAGTCACTCACCATCGTTTGCATCCAACTCCAGATCTGACCCCTTCCTAACCTTTGCCCCTGGAAAGAGACCTTTGACCTCAGTTTGCTCTGAGGATTTTCTCCTTGGCATTAAAACTCTGAAACAAAGACAAACATTTTCAGAATGACTACATTGCAGAAGTAAGAACATCACTATATTGCATGTGTGTGCTGCATTCCTACTGTAGCCCTACATTGGAGGGTATCAATGTGAGCAGAAGAAGTACAGCATGTTAATAAATACATGATTAACACTATCATGAATACATAACAATCTTGCTTAGTGAGCATGAGGAATGATACAAACAGTCTAGTCTCTAGCAGTGGTGGTGAACTTACTTTTATATGCTTTTCACACTGGCAAAAATTAGCCCTGTACTATCCTTAGCCCCGTACTATCCCTAGCCCCGTACTATTTTTTGAAGCTTTTCACACTGGCATTTCTTAGCCCCATACTATTTCTTAAATCCGACTAGCTTTTCACACTGTTCTCACTCGAAATCGTTAGCCCCGGACTTTCCCGACAGCTTATGAATATTTATGAGTGTACGTCTTGCACATCAGTTCTTTACCACTCCGCATCAAGGTCACTCGCCCGTCGGGCCTTATCTGATTGGTCTCGGCGTTTCGGCCTTGAGAGCTGACATCGCATTTCCTTAGCCCCTTCCTATTTTTCGTTTCTGTTCACACTGGCGCTCTTAGCCCGGGATTATTCGGCTTGGCCCTGCAATTGCGGTTTTAGCCCTGCTTTTTTGCAGGGCCAAATAATCCCGGATTATTGGTGGGGCTAGCCTACTTTGGTAAAAACCAATGTGAACAGAAAGTGGTTTAAGCTTAGCCCCGTACTATAGGTGGGGCTAAGGCCCCCCCTGAGCCCCACCTATAGTACGGGGCTAAGGAAATTTTTGCCAGTGTGAAAAGCATATTAGTCAAATTAGGTTACTCAGTAGTTATATCAAATCACCTTGAAGTAAGAATCCTTCATTCAGTTTAAGCATTGTAAGTATACTTGCGTTCTTAAAACCTATATATCATGTATCAAAAGTTACAAAATTACATACACACAGACTGTTGTAGCCATTTGGGGGGGTGGGGGGGGGGGGGGTATATGAGCATAGAAAAGCTGAGCCTAACTAATCTAGGTGTGACCAAACTTCTCACATCCATTAGTAGTGAGAAGCGGGGGTGGTATTCCAGAATTATCCTAAATGCTCACTTAGGAGAAATTTTATCCTAAATCTAAGATTCTCCTAAGTGGTATTCCAAAATTCTCCAAAGTTTTCTCCTATCTTTATGCAAATTTATGCAAATCATAAAGTAAGGAGGATTGGTATTACAGAATGAGCGTAAGAGAAGATTTAGGATAATATTTAGGAGAAAACTTAGGAGAGCCACCCCCTGTCTTAGCCATTCATAACACACGCAATAAAAAAGAGCAGCATTCATTTGCGTCGACGCACGTACACCTTGTTGCGGGACCACAAAGTTAGGATCAATCCTTGGGAAGGTCCCGATGAGATGCTGTGATTGTGATTGGCTGTACATAAATGAAACATTTCCCTCCATTGGCATGTGCACTGGGCAGGGTCAAACCCTCCCTAATTTGCATTAAGAGTCCTAAGAGGACTCTGAGGCACCTCTTAAGTTGGGGACTTGGGAGAAAACTTAGGATATTTCTGAAATACCACCCCAAGAGTACAATACTACAATCCATAAGAAGGTGTAGGCAAGGCTTATACTATCACTTTACCCTTTAGCCCCAGGACTACACTACTACAATCCATAAGAAGGTGTAGGCAAGGCTTATGCTATCATTTTACCCTTTAGCCCCAGGAACAACAATCCGATAGAACTGATGATCAAGATGTCTGCTGCCCCCATGGTAGCACTTGGAACAGAGGTTGTAGGAAGCGAGATCCTTGCCCTCCCAGCGGACTCCTCTGATTGGACACTGCTGACACTCGTTGCACCGAGCCTCGGGATGGCAGTCACCTGACATATCAACACGATGAATTATCATCTACTGTGCTTTGAAGCCATTTGATTGTTGCTAGGGTAACGAGAGGTGATTGGTGCATAATTGTCCATACTTGTATCAAATCTCTATAAAGAAAAACATTTAACAATCTCTATGATGTAACATAAAAACAACTATAAACAAATAGATAATAATATAGATAAAAGATCACATTCATGGATCGATGGGTAGGTTAACAGAGGAAACTGGAAGAAATAGAAGTACATATATTAATAAAACCACCCCCCAAAAAAAAAAAAAAAAAAAAAAAAATTGGGGAAGTAAGCTTTCAAGTTGTGACTCTTTAATGTTCAGTATACCTCTCAAGAGTTGTAAAGGAATGGATGTGTGAATACAGATATCAATGAATGACTAAAGGACTGAATGTTAAAATGGATGAGAGAAAGAATGTTAAAATTTATCAAAGAATGAGAAAGATCCTCACCTACTGATGCATTGTCAAATAGACGGAGGTCGTAGGCACCGTTGAACCCAATCCTATAATCTCCCTGCAGCCCCCTGTCCCACCTTACATAGACCGTGAGGGGGGGCTGGTTCCCTTCAGACTTCCCTAAGGCCACCACGGTGCCCAGGTGCCCGGGCCCATCGTCCTGGTTCCCCCACTCCCAGTTTGGCCCCCGCACAACACGGAGACCAGGCACCAAACTCATGATCGCTAGGAAATCAGTTTCCTACGAAAGCTGTCTGATTCTCCGCCGTTTCTCATCAAAACCTGGTCAGCAACTTGCTGAGGGTTTGTGGTATGCTGTTTCCACTAGGGGACACTGTGTGTGCTCTCACTCTTTCAAGTTTTTATAAAAGCTGGCTTGTACAAGTAAAGAGTCTCTGCCATTGGCTAATTGGCTTCTGTGGCTCTCTGGAACTCGTTGCTACGGCGCTACGCGGGGCAGTTTCATGATGTTTTGAGAGAGTCCATCCCAGTCTTTGAGTGTCCTTGGTGAAGAAGCTGTGTTTGTTGACATCTTAGGTTGAGCCAAGTCTTATGAAGCATTGGGGTTGACTGCTGGTGTTGTCCTTTGTCTCTGTCTGAGCTAGTCTGGTATGGTACAAGGACAAGAGATAAAAACATGGTTACCATTTCAAAATTCTTCCTGTGTAGATCAGGCAGCCATGTTGATTTGAAACCATGGTGACAAGGAGAGGCGCTTCTTCAGCTCTTCCTCCTTTTGAAATGAATGTCTCATAACCCTCTCAGTCCCAAAATCTGACAGCCCCGCATCAAAATAAACTCAATTTCTTGCTAATGGGAGAGAACAGGTAAACATACTATTTTGTATTTAGTGCAGGTTCACAAGTTCCTGTCATGGGTATTACTGGTTTGATATTCTCAATCGATGTGAAAAGATGATGTTATTTAAAGTTTATTTAGGGCAGCATTCTTTTTGGGGGAAATAAGATCATTATTTGCTTCTGTTCAAGTTGGTGTCATGAAACAATGTGTTATGCCTTCACTGAGGATTTTTTTTCTCAAGGGCCCTTCTCTTATTTAAAGGGGACGTTTTTTGCTTTATGGGGGCTAAATTGCCCTGAGTCCCCAAATTTTCACCGGTCCCTTGTTTTTTACTGCCTAATGCAGGTGAGAGCAAGTATAATCATAATACAGTATCTATGCTCTTGAAGATACATGTACTCTAAAAACCAAATTTCTGTTTTCATAAATTTATGCAAAGAACAATAAATGATTGCATAGGCGCTAATGAAAAATGGCTGTATCATTATCACGATTGGTACATTTCTTGAATGACCTCATTACAAGCTCCATGACCATGTAATACCTTCTAACACAACAGTAGGCCTGACTATCTGGGGGGGGGGGGGGGGGGGTATTCTGAAAATCCACAGAGATAAAAATTTTATCTCCCCGAAGATACAATGTCCTTAAAATATTTTATCTTTGGTATTCCGAAAAATATTTCAGGAAGATTTTAACCAATATTAATGAGCGCATGCACTGCGCTCCTATCCCAGAGACAGCCAGTACTAAACGTCCTTTCATGTCTTTTGCATACATTAACACCATTAAGCTGATGGTGTGAGGTCATGAAACTGAAAGGGACATTGCGCATCGATGTCTATCAGCGCGCCTTATTGCATTTGATGCGCCCATGTGCAAAAAGTTGAATGCGCAAATTATTTTTGCATGTAATGCTATGGGCCTAGGCGCGTACTTCTGGAGATAAAATTGCTTGGGAGCAGTTTTATCTTTTATCCTAACTTTTTTTCCTAAGTGCGTTTCAGAATACCGATTTAGCTCATTTGCATAAAAAAATTTATCTCAGAGGCTCATTTACATAAAAATTTTATCTCTAGCTCATTTGAATGAAAACTTTATCTTTTATTGTAAGTTGGCTTTTCGGAATACCAAAAGATAAAATTTTTCCTAAGTCCCTGAGATACAATAAAAATTTTCCTAAGTTCGCTTTCGGAATACCGCCCCTGGTAATAGCATTTTTATCAATAAGAATACTGCTTTGGGCAGCACAGCACAAGAAACAATGAAATATACCGAGCATGCCTATTTGATTTAATCATGTTAACACAATACTTTCCAAATATACTCTCCTTCAATACCTATAAAAGGTAGGGCAGAACATTTGTAAATTCAATTTGGAGATTTTATTCGACTCTATCAACCCCCTCTCAGGGTATGAGAGTACGTCAAAATACAGTCAACACAAATACAAGTAAATAATAGGCTAGTAATGTAGTATAAATATTCTTTAATATAAAATATAACAAGATAACATTTTTAACTGGCATCCATTTCCAGCCTAACATCATAATATATTAATAGTAGATAACATTCTTAGTAATGTTTGTACAGAACCACATAAAACAAAATATCTTAACACAACAAAATTCTAGTACTCCTCCACTACACTACATAGTCAGTCACAGAATTCACCGCTGCGCCACCAAAGACCAAGGTCCCATGCAATCACGGTCACGGTCGGCCCGGGCCCAGGCCGGGGTGCTGCTGGCTTGGTGTTGTTCGGTCGCTGGTAAGTTTTGGAGATTCCCTAGTCAAAGACATTCAACTATTTGTTTGATTATTTCCGTCCAAACTTCTTCAACTCTTTGCACACGTAATGTAATGTTTACTTACATGTTTATTCACCAAAGTCACCTCCACTTAGGAACATACCGCACTAAAAGATGTGAATTGTTAGCCGCTTTATATCAGAATTTAGTTATTATTAAGCGATTAGTCCGTAATTTAGCCTGCGTACGTGCATGTGATCGATGTGTGGATGATATGAAGCTATGGTGATGGATGATAACACATTGGCTGTACATATGCGCGCCGTGTTTCCAGAGCACGGCCGGTCGGAGGAGCATTGGTAGAGGGCTGGGGAATCCCCACGCTATTATGCCCAGTACGCGCTGTGTTAGACCAATCGATATCGATCAAGGGCGTAGATGGAGTGGAAGGAGGGTGGTGGTGTGTGTGTGTGTGTATGTGTGTGTGTGTTGGGGGGGGGGGGGGGGGGGTGCGTGGAAGGTACAACCCCCCCCCCACACACACACACACACACACACACACACATACACATTTGTCGGTGTAAATTTGAAGAAAATGATTTAGTTAATCATTTATCTACACTATTAATAGTAAAATAGCAATAATAACACTCATGTATTCACCCTGAAGCTAAATTGGTTGTCACAAAAACAGACATATGAATGAAACTTATTAATGAAGGTTTGACGAAAATCTGTCGAAGGATTAAAAAAAAGTTCAGATTTTTTAGGGTCCATGCTATAAGGCTGCAATATATATAAACAATATTGCATAAACATCTTTGCACAATACTAGCAAGCAAAATGTTGATAGATTATTCAAACTACAAAAATGAGCAATACAAAACATTTCACATTCAAGCTACTATTCCCATACTACACCAATATTTTCTCACTTGGGTATTTTAAAGGGCATATACTGTACTGGGCAGGCAAAAAAGCCTTCAAAATGTAATTGTTAGCAATCTTCTTGCCAATGGTCTTAAATTCATGTATTGTCTATTTTCGAAGCTTGCTGAAAGTTATTTGCCCTCAAATGATCTACATTTGGAGTAATGAGTGATTAAATCACAAATCCTCAAAATGTTCGGGCCGAACATTTTGAGGATTTAATCATTAATCATTAATTACTCCAAATATGGATCATTTGAGGGCAAATAACTTTTACCAAGCTTCTAAAATGGTCAATACATGAATTTAAGACCATTGGCAAGAAGACTGCTAACAATTAACTTTTAAAGGCTTTTTTGCCTTCCCAGTACAGTATATGCCCTTTAAATGTGTATGATACAAATTTATTTCAAACTGCCTTTTTTTTTATGTATGTATGATTAACTGAATTCCTCCCTAACTCTATGCAAAAACATTTTAACTCTGTACATAGTTATCAAAACAAGAAACGCTTTAAACTACCACTTGCCAGTAATCCAAACAACAAGTATTAAGAAGTCAATTTTTGTTTTAGGGCCTGTTGTCTGGAAAAATATACCTAATAATTTAAAAGAAAGCCCATCTATTAACAGAATTAAAAGGATATTTAAACATTTTATTTTGGAAACGTCTGATAGCAACCCTAAAATGGTTCTAAAATTACATAGGCTAAGTGTGGGCATGTATGCGTGTATATGTGTGTGCATGTGGGTGTGTGTTTATGTGTGTAATTCCCTGAGGGGTGGGCTTTAAATAAGGCATTGCCTTCCTGCCTACTCCTCAACACTTCTTTAATTTTGTTTATTCGTGTTTGGTAAATGTTTAAATCCATTCATGTCATGTATTTCTCGTTGTATGTATTTTAATGTTCTTGTTTTTACAGTGGTGTTGGAATAAATTAAATGAACTGAACTCTTTCTTTTTTTCGTAAGACTAGTGTTCAACAGCCGCCGAAGATCCAAGAAGATTATACTGCATAAAGGCACTAGAGGGCAGCAGATGATGTCGGTTGCGTATACTGTAAAATACATCATGAGCAGCAGGAAGACTATCTTTAGATTGCTTTAGATTGACTCATAGTTTAAGTTTAACGGTGTTTGTTTCCGTAGCTTATATTATTATGCACAGGCGTCTAGTAGTTAGTATATAATGTTCTCAGTCTAATGCTGCCTTTTTTTTTTGAATGGTTAACACACTCTTCCCATATTTTACAGACTGTTTGTTTCTATGGCAAAATTGCTTGGAAAATAAACATTTGAAACTGTGCTTTAATCCATGTATCTGTCTTTCGTTTTGTTTATATTTTTATCGTTATGATCATTTTTATTGGGGAGCATTTTTTAATAAGATATGGTAACATTGAAAAGATTTTTATTCCGTTAAAATGTGCAAACTCTTAACATTTTGTGTGCCAGATTAACTGCTGCTTTATCGATTTATTGTGTATCACTATGTGGCACACAGGGTGTCATGGAAGATGTTCGTTGATGAGACATTCGCCTCTTATGATATTTACAAGTTCTGAATAATCTTTCAAAGTCAATTTTGTGAGAAAAACTGAGAAATCATGGGAGTCTCATTTAACCCTTACAATGCCTGATGAATGTATGTCCATGGGAGTTGTGTGTACTATTTATTTGTGAATAAATCCACATGTGGCACGTGAAGAGTGAATGAATCACTGTATAGTGTGCCTAAAACACGATACGTCTTCTGATCAACATTTGATTCTTTATTTCATAACCTCGCAATCAAACAGATCAATCAAATTCTGACGCAATATTCAATTTGGCGTGCCATCTACTCTATACTATTAAATTAGCATGATTCAAAAGGTGCATTGGATGTGAGACATTTTAATGTATTAATTTTATTAGCACGTTAGAATACTAATATTGGCTACTGATAATCGTTTGTCTCGCAATGTAAGGTAAACGGAATCGAAAAGATCACGACAAGTAGGGGTTTAAATACCCGATGGTCAATGCAGCGCACTAACTGAAATCTGCTTATAAAATAATGGTCCAATACTAATAGCCGGCGTATCCGGGTACTTGACCAACAATAGACTGTTGATGCGACTCGCATTGACCGGCGGTAACAAGTTACCGACAATACTAATATTGTTTTTAAGGAAATCAATAGAGACAGTGTATCCCTTTTTCGGATGAAAACAAATTCCGTTGAGCATGAACCATCCGTACAACGCAGGTCCACTCGGTGAACGTAGAACGCAAATTACACATCCTATTATGCACATTTTTTTCCCATCAGGCTACAGATGACGTTTTATTACAAATGCAATTTGGCGTCATCAACGATACACCTCCGTAACCATTTGCCTCTATAATCATTTTCATTTCATTAATTTGCATCACTTTAAAAAGGCTATAAATTTACAAGTGGACGGGTATACTCAAACGGGTTATTACAATATACATAGAGTCAAAAAAGCAAACAAGAGAGAAACACAAGAAACATACAATATTATCACAATTATATACATAGCAATAGCTGATGCATGGGAGGATCAAAAGCCCGAGGCACAAAGTTGCCAGATAGGCTTCACCATTATTCTATAAAAACTCGCTATATGATGGTAACATCTTATATGAATTTACGGATACGAATGCATTTACTACATTATAATTTTTGAAGATACTGAAAATTGCTCAATTTAAAATGGGGTCACCAGATTCCACTTAAGTCAGCTTGCAGACACTTATTTTAAAGAGCATATACTGTACTGGGAAGACAAAAGAGCCTTCAATAGGTGATCATTAGCAATCTTCCTGCCAATGATCTTAAATTCATGTGTTGTCCATTTTAGAAACTTGCTGAAAGATATTTGCCCCCAAATGATCCACATTTTCAGTTCTTAGTGATTAAATTACAAATCCTCAAAATGTTCGGACCGAACAATTTTAGGATTTGTGATTTAATCACTATTTACTCAACATGTGGATCATTTGAGGGCAAATATCTTTCAGCAAGTTTCTAAAATGGACAATACATGAATTTATTTGCAAGAAGATTGCTCGTGATCACCCTTTGAAGGCTTTTTTTGTCTTTCCAGTACAGTATATATAGCCGGCTTCAAAGGGCATTCGTGAATGGTATTTTCTTCTGTATATAGTGGTATTTACACAACTTAATTAATACTCTAGGCGCACACAGGGGGTACACACCACTCAGAGAATGATTTGGAATCATAAAACTTCATAGATATCAAATTTGTTTGCAGTCGACATGTTTGGGTACATGTATTTTGTAAATAGAATATGAACAACATGAGCGCGAAAACATGCGACATTTAAAAAAAAAATCTTGATTGAGAAATTGTTAACCATTCCAGAGATGTAATCAACCTTCTCCGTAATATAAAGAGATAAATGTGTATAATTTGTTGTTGATCAAACCATCATAATTTGTCAAACATTTCTGAAATGGGTGATGGACGTGCCCTCGCTTCTGGAATTTGGATATTTCGTGTTTTCGTGGTTTAGCATGAACTTACTCATTGATCATATCTAAAGATGGTTGTCGCAAATGATTTAAGTACCTATAAGTTCAAGCGCGAGAAACTCCCCACAAACAATATAGAAATTGAGCTTGCGAAACGAAAGTTATCCCGAGTTAATATTCTGATCGCGATTTCTCCGACCCCTAGCGATGGCATTTCTGAAAAGGAGGGTGCACAATTCTTGGAAGAGCGCAATGTTTATCGAAAACCAATCTACACACATTCACATGCACACACACAATGTAGACCCATACACCCAACCGAGGTACGTACAGGTGCATTGTCATACACACAGCATCCACGCATTCAGCTAGCGACGATGCAAACGCTTGTTACGTACAGTGTAGCATCGGCGATATGCGCTTTAGTTCGGCCTATGGAATTTGTGTAGTGAATGAGTGACGAACAGAGGATTGTACGGAAAACCTACTGTGAACATACTGGAAATACTCGCTAAAGGAGCGATTTTTACCTTCATTGGAATATTTTAAGGTGGACCAAGTCCCTCCAAGGATGGAGGAGACTAAGATTATATATCACATTGACGATGAAGACACTCCATATCTTGTCAAATTACCGATTCCTGCAGCCGATGTGACACTCGGAGATTTCAAGAATGTCCTCAATCGACCGAACTACAAATTCTTTTTCAAATCTATGGACGATGATTTTGGGTGAGTTTTCGGAGTGTTTTCCCGAGTCTGGCACTAATATGGAGCCCTGTGTAATATTAAATATATATTAAGATGTTACAACGTGGGTCATGTTGGAGCTGGAAGAGTCTGGTTAATGTTATAATGGAAATAAACGGCAATGTCGATGGTGAAGATGCGATTGCTCAGCGGCCATCACACCGTCACCATAGCTGCTGACCGGGGAGCTCTGGCGGCCGGGAATCCAGAGGTCGCTGTGCATGTCACCGACGCGAGGAGCCCGTAATGGATAATGGCGAATGGGAATGCACTACGTACACACATGCACAATGCTGTATGCAGAGCTGGGACTGAGAGGACATGCAAAGAGATATATCATACATGAATGCTATGCTAACATAATTATCAGATAGTTTGACTAACACATTGCATTGGTTAGTGAACAAACATACATGACAGAACATGGTTGCATTGTCTTCATTTCATTGTATTTGTGTAGCTCATGAGTCATGCTGATATCTCTCAATTATTGTTGATTGTCCATACATGTATGCCTTGTATTGCCTAAAATATAAGCTTGGAGTTCAGTGTGTCCTCTTCTTCTGGTGAAAGTACAGTCCTCTCGGTAGAGTATTGTACCTTTGTACAGTGCTGTGTGCTAGTGTGTAAATGTAGGTCATTGTGAAATATTCTTAAAAATTATGAGTTACATGTATTGGGGGTATATAGACACCAATGAGCAAAATTGAGAAACAAGTAAGGCAACTGTAAAAGCAAATGGTGGTCAACACACAGGTTCATGGACAATTGCAATGGGTTATGCTCTGGTGTCTATGAATGCAGTGAGTGGTCTTTGTTAAGAGGAGAGTACCTATTTAGCTCTTCTATTGTAGTAGACAAGAATGAAACCTTGACCACAGGTCTACAATGTCATTGTTTGGGGCAAGAGACTATATCTGACTACCAAGCGTTCATATGGGTGTCAAATATGGCCATCATATGAGAACAACAAATATTATAGTAGAATTAGATTTGGAACAATCTACAAAATCTACACCATCAATTGAGTTGTATAATTTATAGCATAATATGAGAGTTTGTCATTAAAAGATATAAACTAAGGAGAAGTTCAACAAACAATCAAAATCATATCGTTTGGTTCCACATGGAATGCTGAGGAGTATTGTCAAGAAGAAGAAGAAGATGTCAATCTGATCTTGTAGAACTACATGTACATGAAGCTACCTTTGACAGGTACATGTTATTTGTAGACATGTTACTTTTGTTTATGATCGTATTCTTTGTACCATTATTTTTTTGCTTTAATTATAATTACTGATGTATGTTGTATTAGCTACTGGCATATTTGTCTTAACAAAAAGAAGCTACATGTACTACCCAAAGTGCAATATCTTACAAAGAATACAAAGAGTTGAATGTTTGGGAAGACTTCTTTTTGCAAAATCCACCCAAAATGAAAAGCATGAATAAATATATGAGTATGTCTCAGAAAAATATACCTTAGGGTAAGGGTACAAGCGGCTTCAAGCCAGTCACAAATGGAAGTATTGAGAAATACAAAATCAGGTAACACTGTCTTTAATGTTATTCAACATGTCTAATCCAATCTTGAATGTTTTCTACAAATGTAACGTTTCTTGCTGCAGTAGACTTCTTGCTCGCTTGTCCTTCTCTGGACAATCCAATGGCTAGCAGAAGGGAAAACGGGGTCATTTCAGTTCTAGAATTGTACTGAAGAAAAATTTGGATTAGACAAGTCCAAAAGCCTATTAGCTAGGCTATTGTTATGAAGTGTGTACCTGCATCTAGGCATGGATTTTTACACATTTCATTCAGTGTTGATCATAAAGTAGGAATGCAGCAAATGAAAAGGGTTGAAAATTGTATTTGTATTGCTGGAAAGATTTGTTCATAGATGTTCTAAAACAAATCAAACTGAATGGGTAACATTTTGATTTGTGTAGTTTTTTAAATGAAGTTCAGCAAATTTGTATTGTAATGATATGGTACATGTAGTTGAAGTGGAAGACAAAAACCGTTAGAGTCTATAGAAAATGAGGTACCAGTATTTGTTGTTATTTTACAAGAGTGAGAATCTTATTGTAGTATTCATGAGAATGGCTAAATGAGGAAAATATATGCATATCTTTTTCTGATATTTAATGTAGTTACACAAGAATTAAAACCGTTTTGTCTACTCTCTCTGCAGGGTGGTGAAAGAAGAAATAGTTGACGATGATGCCAAATTACCTTGTTTCAATGGCCGTGTCGTGTCATGGGTAAGTATCAGAAATTTTCATTGAGAAGTAGATTTGTTTAGATGAAATATTGAATCTTTCTGCTTCTGCATTTTTCAATATTTCCATGAACAAGTGTGTTTTCACATGGAAAACTTATCCATCTCTTCTCTGATTCATGATATGATAGTACAAATTCTTTTCTGTAAGCATTGAACTCCATACCGTACATTATCTGTTTTCACAAACACCGCACATGATGTGAAGGTGTTTTACATCTCTGTGAAAAAGAAGGAAAGAGAGAGAGAGAAAGAGAATGGGGATAGAAAGGGGCATAAGGAAGTGTGGATTGGAAAGATAGACACATCAAATTAAATTTTACATTTCAAATCAAGTAATTGAAGAAGAAGAAGCAACCACTCAAGCAGCCCATCCAACCTGTCTACCCACATAAGTGCATTTTAATGAACATTGAGGTTGCTGGTAGTGTGGTGGAAGGAATGTAGAATGTGTGTCTGTCTGTGGTTTCCTGTCTGCTCTGATGGCCTTTCCATCACTCTCGCTAGATAGGCATCAGTCTGGCAGCGCAGGTTTGCAAGGTGTCTGAGGATACATTGTATGTCAATGAATTCATTGAATATGGGGCTATACTTCCCTTGTGATGCCCCCCCAAAAGGAGATCGACATCCAAAATACCCTTAAACAAGACTTCTTCTTCAAGTAGAGGGTTATCAGTATACAAATGTTCATGTACATAATGTGCAGGAAGTTGATAACAGGGAGATGACTATAAACCTGTGGGTCGTAAGTGTCACAAAGTCAAACTATCAAACTAGAAAGTAAGCAAAATATATCTACACCCTTACTAGCTAGGCTTTAGGCTGTGGAGTATGAGTTCACACAACTGAGTCTGTAAATCACTGAGTATGTCTGGCAATGAAGACTAACCCTCTTATTGCCAGAGCTTGTTGTTTACAGACTCGGTTAAGTCCACATACTTGTACACCATAGCCTAGAACCGTAGCTTCACCTACATGTTAATGCATGGATGTTGCTGTTGCTAAATTGATTTTGATAATCTGACATGAAATTGAGAAGCTGCAATGTGTTGTTATTCCTGAAGTCTGTAGCGCTAGTTGTTCAAACTTCATTGTATGAAGTCTGAAGAACTGAGAGCTTATTTTTCTGCTCCATGAGTGATTGCACTCAGCCAGTGAATGTTTGTACCTGCCTGGTGAAAGATTGCATCCTCGGGTGGCAAGATGGAAGGCCGGTAGTGGCGGCATCTCGTTTGTATGCCCAAATAAGGGATGGAACAACAAGAGGCTGTGTGGCAGCAGGGTGACCAGAGGGGGTGTTTAGAGAGCGGCAACATTCTGGGTGATTGAGCCCAGAAAACTGCCTCTGGGCACGCAGGGCTCCCAATTGTGGCTTAATTGCAGGGCACACAGGTCTCATGAGAATGGAAGGGGGGGGGGGGGGGTGGCCAGGGAAGAAGGGCTATGTGAGGAATAGATTAATGTTTGATAGAGAAGTATGTGTGTGTGTGTTAATGTCTCTCTCTATATGTGTATGTGTCGGTGTGTGTCTATCTCAGTATTTGTGTGTGTTCTTTAACCTATGTCCATGGAGCTGGGTTTAGGGGAAAGGGTTATGTTTTATTCATGGTATTCACTGTAGCTCCCTCTAGATCTATCATACAGTATGAGTGCATTCATGATGATTTTTATTGCTTCCGTTTGCTGGAATTACCCCTGCATCTGTACTGGAGCCCTTTTTAATGCATTGTGTCAAAAATGATTGGATTTTCATTTGTATGTAGTTTGATGTCGTGAAAAGTTGCCAGAGAACAATCCAATAAATTTGTACTTGATTGTAAAACTTAATATCCTTGTGATCACTTATGTAATACTAAAGATTAAGTTACATGTGTACAGTGCACACTACAGCTCAAAGGAATTGGCATAGGGAAAGGGAAAGGGAAGAAAGGGAAGGACCCACAGTTTTAAACTGCAGTATATTTTGTCCAGTTCAGCATGAAACACGATGTTTTTTAGGCTAAAGCATCATGTTTCATGCTGAACGGAACAAAATATACCGTGGTTTAAAACTGCGTCTCCCTCCCTTTCCCTTTCCCTATGCCAATTCCTTTGAGCTGTTGTGTACATTTTACACTGATCAAATGATATTGATTGTATTTGCTAGCTATTTTGCATATTTTGGTTGATAAAGAAGTCCCTTGTGTGTGGCACTAGGGCTTGGGTTTGGGTTCAGGAGAGAGATCTTTGTTGTAAGGGTGAAGGGGGTGGGGGGGGGGGGTGCAGTCTCTGTAATTGCTATAATGGTACATACTGCAGATTACTAGTGGCTTCTGCTTCATTGAAAAGCCCCCCTCCTCAGAAGAAACCAGAGACTATAATTGTTTGCTGTAATCAACATCATAATGACCCTCACCCCTCTCTCACTGGCCACACAATAGCTAGGGGATTAGCAGGACTTGTTGGTGTTGGGGATTAGTAGAGGGGTAATGAGGGATCTGGTAGGGAGCACAAAGGTGGAAGTGGGGTTGGGTGATTATGGAGTGGGGAGGGATTTGATAGAGGATCCTGCTTGTTTGCCATGTTTTTGTTGGTATGGGGGGGGGGGGGGGGGTTCAACACTGGTAAACATTGTACATGTTACATACAAGTACAATGTACTAGGCGTACAGTACAGCACAGTATTTTTGCTTAGTTTCAGTATGTACAATGTGAAAACCGTACATGTAAGTAGTGCATGAACATGTCAGTCTAGATCACATGTTCAAATGCCTCCATGAAGTACTGTCTTTCCAACAAAGAACATAATGTCCAAAGCTAGACACACAGATAATAGTATGCTCTGAATATTATATGCTAATTTTTATCAGAAATATAAAATCTATAATTTTTCTTATTTATCAAGTATTTATTACAATGAAGACCTCAGGGTATGTGTAGGATTCTGGTGGAATATTCTGTTTTCCAGAAATGTCAAAATTCCAACATACATTGTTATCTCTAAAAATAATCTGAGAGATTTTACCAGGACTGATATAAATAGCATAGGGTGTAGGTTGTGAGATGTCATCATCTCAAAACAGAGAATTCAAATTCCATAATCAGTTACTAATTTATTGTGTCATCATGTGTTCATGAATTAAACTTAACCATCACTAATCTCTATGCAAACATATACTTGGTAATAATAATAATAATAAACCATGTTTATATAGTGCATAACACATATACATAAGAAAGTCTCTATGCGCTTCAAGGAGCAAAGAAAAAGAGAAATGAGGTTACTGAGTTCCTTAAATCATTTTGCCATTTGGAATAAGTGTGTTTTAAGAGCAGACTTAAACCTATCTCGGGTGTTAATATTCCTAAGACTGTCAGGGAGGCTATTCCATAAAACTGGAGCAGCATGGGCAAATGAGCGTTCACCATATGTTCGTGTAAGTATAGGAGGAACAATAAACAAATTCTTTTTACATGATCGAAGATTTCGTGTTGGTTTGTATACAGTGAGTAAGTCATTTAGATAAGCAGGAGCTAATCCATGAAAACATTCATAGGCTAATAACAATATCTTGAACTTAATGCGAGACTGGACTGGTAACCAATGTAAATTACGTAAGACAGGGGATATTGAAGCATGTTTCCTCGTACGTGTAACAAGTCGCGCTGCTGAATTTTGTATAGTTTGTAGTCTTTGAATTTGGCGAAGTGGTAATTGAAAAAGGAGACTATTGCAGAAGTCAAAATGACACATAACAAATGCGTGAACCAAACGTTCAGTTGTACTTCTATCAATAAAATCACGGATTTTACCAATTTTGTAGAGTGCAAACGAAGCTGAACGGCATTTTTGTGTGATGAAATTGTCAAATGTAAACTTATTGTCGAAAATTACCCCAAGATTTCTACATGTTTTGGTAGCTTTAATTTGCTTTCCGGCTAGATCCAAGTGAATTACTGGAGTCGTATTTCTAAAACGGGATGAAACATGAAGGAACTCTGTCTTACTGCAATTTAACTTGAGACAGTTTTGGTGAGACCATTCTTTGATTGCTTGAACACAGTTTGCTATCTGAGAAGAAACATTTTCAAGCCGTGACTGTTTGAATGTAATATACAACTGAGTGTCATCAGCATAAAACATCTTGAAAATGTTATGTCTTTCAATCAAAGATTCTAGAGGAGAGGTGTATAATGTAAACAGGACTGGACCCAATACAGATCCTTGCGGTACTCCTTTGGTGAGTACATGTCCTGAAGACCGATCATTTCCAATGACTACATTATGAGTACGTCCTGATAAGTATGACTGCATCCAATTAAGTGCTTCACCACATATTCCAAATCTTAGTGATAAGCGTTTAAGCAATATATCGTGATCAATGGTATCAAAAGCTGAGGAAAAATCAAGCAAGATAAGCATAACCTCCTCGCCCCTATCAAGTGACAACAGAATGTCATTTGTAACTCTCAAGAGAGCAGTCTCAACACTATGAAATGACCTGTATCCTGACTGAAACTTTGCATGTAGATCAGATTTACCTAGATATTCTTGTAGCTGATGTGCTGCCATCTTCTCTAGAATCTTAGCAAAGAATTTAAGGTTTGCTATTGGGCGGTAATTCTTCAGATTGTCACTATCACAAGACGAGCCTTTCAGTTTTGGAATGATATTGGCACATTTGAACTTATCAGGAAATCTACCATTTCTAAAAGAATCATTTATAATGTTCGTCATAATGGGTACCAATTCAGGAAGAAACTTTTTCATAAATGAGGTGGGAATAGGATCAAGATCACAGGTTGTTGAGGAAGACTCCTTGATTACATTAAAAACTTCATTTATAGAAACAGGATTAAATCTTTCAAATGAGAAGCCCGTTTGATCTTCAACAAGAACATTGTGAGTTAATGATGACCGTAGCTCCTGGGTGATAACTTCTACTTTCTCTGCAAAATAATTCTGGAAACGTTGTGGAAGGGACAGTTCAGAGTCATTATTTGTTGGCAGTGTACTAGAAGAGCATGGTCGTAGAAGCTGGTCGACTTTCCTGAACAATTCGCGGGAACTACATTCTTTCAGTTGGTCCTTGTGATAACGTTTCCTTGCAAACGTGAGTTGGTTATTATAATCATGACAGGCTCTTTTGAAATTCTGACGGTCGATTTCCAGCCCATGATTGGAGAAAGCCCTACGTTCAAGAGCTCAAAGTTCTTGCTTGCTACGGCGAAGTTCATCAGAAAACCAAGGAGAGTCTGGACGACATCTTACTGTCCGCGTTACTTCTGGAGCATGTTGGTCAAGAAGCGCAGATAAAACAGACTCATACTGATCAATACGAGCATTTATATCATCACATGGCAACAAAAACAATTCAGATCGTGTAATGTCTTGTCGAAACTCTTCAACGTCAATCGCATGTATTTTCCTTGTTTTAATCTGTAACTTCATTGGCTCAGGTTTAGTGATGTTCAAGGAGCATTTAATAGCTACATGATCGGATGGAAGGTAACTGGTTGAGCTGACGTCACTGACAAAGCTATCAGTTCCACGTGTTAAAATAAGGTCGAGAGTATGTCCGTCCTTATGTGTAGGAAAACATATATGCTGTTGAAGGTTAAGTGCAGTTATCAAGTTCAAGAAACGAGTCGAGTTTACATCATTACTTATGTTGACATGGAAGTTAAAATCCCCTACTATCATCAACCGATGTGAAGTCAATACCAACTGCTCTAAGAGGGTTGAAAATTCTCGAAAGAATGTCTGCTCTGTTGCTTCTCCTGTAGCTGTTCGCTGTGGCCTGTAGATTACAATCAGACGAATAGGAGCATGTCGATGGGATGTCAAATGTAGATCCATATGTTCAAAGGAAATAAATTCTGAATGAGAGTTGTATGATTTTACTTGGAATGTCTTATTTATACATATGCCGACACCACCTCCCACGCGTCCCAGACGCGGCTTGTGATGCCAATCATAGTTCTTGAGGACCAATGATAGTTGGGCCATAGTGACGTTGTCGCGTTCATCGCCAGTAAACCAAGTCTCTGTTACAGCAGCAATGTCGATATGGTCACTGATGATGAGGTCACACAGCATGTGTGTCTTATTCTTCAAGGACCTGGCATTCCATAGAGCAAATCTAGTACAGTCCTTGTCAAGTATAGCAGAGGAAGACCGCTGTTCTTGCTGGTGTTGCTGGCGGCGTCGGCACCTTCCACCCTTTCTACTTCGCTTTGTTCGACAGCGAGGACGACATATTCCAAGATGATTAATAGTTGACCACAGAGTCGCCGGTATTCGAAACTTTTGAGAGGAGAGACTATACAGTGTATTAATATCACATCTACCCTTGTTTGATAGATTGGAGCTACTTTCCCTAGTACCATTTTCAGTGTCATATGCATTAACAGTAGAAGGGCCTGGATTAGGGTGGATGTCTCCACATTCTATTAATTGTAATTGAAAGGTACATGAACATGAATCTGTGGGATAATATGGTACTCTTTTCCCAACATACTTTCCATTTACACATTGAAAGCACCTTTCATGTAAAATTGTGAACATATATGTATTGGTATACAGTTCAGATGCACTCGTATAGTCTATGTAAGTACATGAACAAGAAGAGAGCACAAGGACAAGACTTACAGTCACGGACAGCATATGAATGAAAGCCATTATGGCTAAGTGCTTAAGTCTGCTATAAGCAGATTGAACATTCAAGTAGAATCAAAGCATCAAAGAATGGTTTACAATAGCACCAACACATGAATAGGCCTTGAGATACAATAGGCCCTGAGGTACAATACACTACCCTTTGGCTACACATAACACAATAGAGACATTGGCTGTGTACAAGTGCATTACGCCAACATGGCTACAGATTTCTACTTACAGTCTGGAGAAATCCAAAATGAAGTTCAAGTTAATGCTGAAACAACACTCAATATTATCAGTTGAAACCAGTCCAGTAGAATCACTACCACATAATGATCAATCTATTACAAAAAATAACACTTGATAGGAACTCAGTACCAAGAAATATTAAGTACAGAGGAGAGAGCTGGAGCAGCTGTAACGCGCTCCACCAAGCTCCTCAGAGTTAAGTGGTATTTCTTCTTATTTATTGCACTCTCACTTAAAATACAAAAAGAAAGTTTACTCTAGTGCCCTTACTAGATTATACTACTTGTGTTCATGAACTGAAATTAACCATAATCTTTTTAGAAATAAATCATATTGATTGTTATATTACTTTCTCATTATTTACTCTCACTTTAAATACATGTACAAGAAGATAGTTTACTCCTGCATTGTAAAGCTCTGTTTGCTAACATGATAATTGATGTTTCATGATTGTCCTCTCTCCTCTCCAGCTGGTGCCAGCAGAGGGCAGCACCAATGGTTCGGACACGGCGTCGGTGACGACAGACACGAGGGGAGAGTCGCAGCCTCCGGCAGAGAGGACTGGGGGCATCGGGGATTCCAGACCACCCTCCTTCCAGTAAGTACCGGTACTATGACATATTTATGCACCCATGGTGTGCATGAGGGGGTAATCTATATCATGGTGGAGGATACTTCTCAAGCCTGGTGTCATGCACCCCTGGTGACATGTTCATGTACCCATGGTGTGCACGAGGGGGGTTATCTATATCATGGTGGAGGATACTTCTCAAGCCTGGTGATGCACCCCTGGTGACATGTACATGCACCCATGGTGTGCAGGAGGGGGTAATCTATATCATGGTGGAGGATACTTCTCAAGCCTGATGTCATGCACCCATGGTGTGCATGAGGGGGTAATCTATATCATGGTGGAGGATACTTCTCAAGCCTGATGTCATGGAATGTACAGCCTCTACCATGTGATGCATCATACCGTATTGAGGAAAATATGTCTCAAACTTTTACTAATATGTTTCTCTGATCTTCTATCTACTATTCAATTCAACTTTCTACCGGGTTTTTCATCTCATTTTAAAACACTTTCAGTACTGACCATCGATATTCCTATGCTAGTTATGAAAAAAAAAACATGCAATGCATTAAAAGTACCTTATTCAGTAAAAACATTTCTCAGGGGCTCTCATGTAACACAGGGGGCTCTTTTTGTCTTTGCCCCCATGTAGTTTTTATTTTCCACTGGTGTAGATTCAATGTACATGTATACAGCATTTTGCACACCATTGTTGCCACTAACTCGCTCAGTCCCGTAGGCAATAAATTGTGACTATCAATGGTGGGTACTGAGAGTGTTTAAGGAGCAGGAAATCCCAGTAAAATGTTGAATTGAATAGTAGCTGAAACATAGTAGACACAGAGTGGTAAAAGTTTGAGACAAATCAGGCTTGTAACTAAGACAGAAGTATTTGTGTCCAAACAATTCAAATTAGAATTTACAACTTCCAGGAAGTTATTTTTCCAAGGTTGTCTGATTGGGAAACTAAAATGGAGCATATAGTCTGCATTCTTGGGGAATGTAAGCCATGCACTGGTTTACACTGTGATTTGCACTGGTCTACACTTTGATATGCACTGGTCTACACTGTGATATGCACTGTTCTACACTTTGATATGCACTGGTCTACACTGTGATATGCACTGGTGTACACTGTGATATGCACTGGTCTACACTGTGATGTGCACTGGTCTAAACTTTGATATGCTCTGGTCTACACTTTGATATGCACTGGTCTTCACTTTGATATGCCTCATGAACGAATGAGGTTTAACCAGTGAAAACTAGTATTCACCACCTAGAAGCCATCATGAGTAGTCAGATGGAAAGGCGAGGCCATACAGTGTATCAATGTACATGTAGCACTGCAGTGCCTTTCTTCATTTCATGTCATGCTTGAAGGTTGCGACTTGAGAATCTAATTCTTAGGTCACGTTCTTCAAGATGTTCATCTACAAGAGATCATAGGATTGTTGGAATTAGTGCTGCATGCATTTGCATTATTGTATTGGGAAATTCTCTTCATCCATCACTCAAAATGAAGATTGAGTGTGGTGAAGAAAACAATATTTTATTTATACATTTCCAAGTAATATAAACTATTTCAAATATATTTGCCAATTTTATGCACAATTATGTATTTAAATACTAATCAATGGTGACCCTAAAACTTGTTTGGGATTGCCTGACTAGCAACTACATTGAAGATTGATAGTGCATTCCACGTAATGAAATTCAATTACTACCATTACATACAAGTGAATTAAATAACTCATTATTGTGCAGTGAAGGAGAAGTTTTTAATACATTATGAAATGAACAATGGTATGATACAGTAAAACAAAAACTACTTTTTCTAATAACTGTTCATTTTGTTTAATAGAACTTCTAATATCAAATGATGATCATGATTACTGATGACTCTAGCAAACTAACAACAGAAAATCTGAATTAAAACCATAATACAAAACACATTGAATCAAGGAAAAAAGAAGTGCAGAGACAGTATGTGAAAGAATACATACTATTGACAAATTGAGCAATGATTAATCAATCATTATTGCAAAAACACAAACTAGACAGTCACATTATAATTCTGAAAAAGCTTCAAGGTCAGCGTGTTTGACTGCACAATACTGCAAGAAACACTGTACTATAAGTGCAATAAATGAACATGACATTGTACATGTACATGTATGCACATGTATGTGGGCATACATTTGTAGCCAATACTGGCTGGTGCACAGTGTGTAATACATTATTTCCAGCCTGTAAATCACCTATGGGTTGAGGAGGGGCAGCGAAAAGGAGAAAGAGAAAGAGAGAGAGAGAGAGAGTACATATGTATGAGTGGTGTGAGTTTGTCTGTGTCTGTGCGTGTATATGTGTGTGTATGTTTGAGTGTATGTGTGTGTGTGTGTGTGTGTGTGTGTGTGTGTGTGTGTGTGTGTGTCAGTGTGTGTGTTTGTATGTGTTGAGCTGAAAGCCCTGTGTGGGGGAACTGTCAACAAGCAGTGATCTTGAACTTGACTTCGGCCCTGTTCTCACTTTTCCAGACCAGTGGGTTATCATCAACATAATGGCTTGTAGTCAAGTTGTAGAGGTTCAAATTGCTGTGTTCACACATGCACCTGAAACAGGGTTTACTTTTCATGTTCCATTGTTTATTTTTTTATACCTTTAAAAAAATGGTATATACACATACTGTGTATGCAAAAAGTAAGAAAAATGAAAAGTGAAAAAGGAAAAGTATAAATACAGTGTATTGCAGCATATCTGTTTTATCATACAAGGCTTGGAAAAGAAGCAAAACACTGCAAAAGTACTGCAAAAGAATGACAATTCTTCTTTACAGTGTACAGCATGTGTACGAAAGTTGCGATCATTGTGTACATAATTCATAAGCATTCTTGACAATCTTGAGGGAGACAACGGCATGGCTAATGGGTTGCTCACACTGCAGACATCCATCCTAGTACCCATGTGTGTGTATCTAGGTGAGCCGTCTCAAGTCTAGAGAGACCAATGAGAAATGGATCACCCTGGTAATCCACACTGACATGTGACAAACTCAACTCCTTGGAGGTCGCAGATGGGTAGTTACTGGGTGAGTGAAGGACCATGTTTGCTCCTGGACTTGACAACATTAACAAAACTGAGACAGGCTGGGGGAGCTTGTGCCTACATTAGCAAGAAGATATGGGTTATTGGGGCAGGAGGTACCCCCCCCCCTTAACTAGAAGAAGAATTTTTTGGTGTAGTGGTGTAATTTGCTACAAATATTAGGAAGATTGTTTCGACAATGTCATAGACGTCACGTATGGCAGTCATTGGTAATTGGTCCACACTCTAATTTCTCACAAATATAAGTCTGCTGATTGGATTTGCTCTTTGAATTGTAAATCCTAAATCATTCCGTGCTAAGCTATTCCATGTATCGAAATAAAAAAAGAAATTATTAATTCATCATCTTCTTCTGTTGCTACTGTATAAAAAAGAAAGAGGAGGAGGAAGAATTTGTAGGTAACTGAAATTACAAATGCTCCAATGTGTATATGAGTGATGGGGGCATATGGATAGCCACCCCCTCCTTAAACAACCACATACAATGCTCTCAATCTAAACGAAAGATGGAAATCACAGATATAATTTATGCAATAATTCTAGTTTACCTACAATGTATGCTGCTATTGTATTTAAAGGATGTGTGGAGGAAAGAGAAGAGCAAATAAGGAGGACAAGATAAATTTGTGGATGATGAGTGAAGATTTGATTTATAGATAATAATGCTAAGATACGTGTCCATGGTTAATGTTGTTATTTTGGTGGAGGGGCAGGGGGCTCACATGGCCAACAACCTTCCCATCGCTCCTCCCTGATAGTGCAGTGAACTGTCAGGTGTTCCTATATGTGGGTTAGAGGCAGATTCCAGATTATTCATTGTGGCAGTGGCTGCAGCAAAGGGCTTTAGGCAAAGAAGAGATCGGTCGTATTTGACATGCTATTGTCTGCCTGCAGCCTAAGTGGCAGAGACAGAGGCTACACGATAGGACAAGACAGTCCGTGAGATGCATCTTAACCTGCAAAGTGCAGAGACACTGAAATCAGTGAGACAGATGGATGGATGGATGAAAGGATAAATCTAAATGGACACCGTAGTACATGTACATTGACCTTAGTTTGGAGGCACAAACAGTCACGCATTCACTGGGTCTGAACTGCTTAGACTAACCTTATACATGCCACTCGGTGTCATACTGTAACTAGCAAGTCCGGCTGTAGTCTTTTCGTACAGACCTGTGTTATCGGACATCGTCAGTATTGAGCCCATCCATGCCTGCAGACTTGACTGTGTATAACCCTGTAGAGTGAATTGAGGAGTAGATGTAAAGAGGGAGGACTAGAGGAAGGGTGAAGGGGTGGATGGAAGGGATGTTGGACATCAGTAACACAGAAAAGACAGGTGAACATTTAGGGTAAGAACCATGATTGGGTGAGTGAAGGGAGAAGTGGACAATTTGAGTTTCTATAAATGTTTTACTTGAAAATAATGGAAATGAAAAAGGAGAAGCAAGAGGTTTCTTTGGGGCAGTTGGAAATGGGAGGAAAGGTAGTACGCAGACTCATGTTATGGATGGCGATTGATGATTATTTCTACTCTGGATATGTTGTTTTTCCTCCCCTAGAGAGTTGGAGCCAGTGTCACTTCAGTTTCAGGGGAGACAGACATTATCTGTTCACTGGTGTCAAAATTTGTATCACCTGTTGGTGTTTGTAGGAGCAGCAAAAACAATACATGAGACCCAATCTGATTGAATAGTTTTTTGACTGACGATAGCAGTTTCTTTTTACACAATTTTGTATTTTTTTGTTCTTATCAAGATGTTGAAGACATGTTATTATGCACAAGTAGCAGAATACTAGGAAAGATCGAAGAGGAAGCAAATTGGAAGTGATTGCATTATAATATGTGAGCAGATTGTCTACAAAATAAAGAGGCATCTTGCATCTTTGTTGATGAGGTGACAGTGAGGGAGTGTTCTCACAACCAACAGTCTCCTCCTTGTGAAGGAGAGCCACACAGTCTGGCTGTGAGTGAGTGAGTCTGTCTGTCTGTCTGTCTGTGTGTGTGAGAGTTAGCTGTGTGTGACTTATAGGCCGACACTCCAAACATTGGTGCAATGTCAGTGCAAACACGCCTTCCTGTCAGTCTCGGGCTGGGTGCTTATGACGTACATGTATGTCTGTATGTCTGTTTGTATGTTTGTATGTTTGTGTGTGCAGGAAGCTCAGTGTCACACTACAGATAAGACCATGGTAGGATACACCTGGGCCACTCAGTCAAAGATTGATACAATAGATTATAAGTGTATAACTGGCCTTTTATGCAGAAACATACATTTACAAAGTGTATCTGGCAGGTAAAGCTATTTTTGAGATTAGAAAGCATAAATGTACAGTACAGGGTGGTGTATGTGTTGTGATGGAAACATGATTTTGCCTATCCTCTGCTTATCCATTCCAACTCAACTATCTGTAAGTCAAAGAAATACATGCTTACTGTAGATCAGTGGGTCTGGGTATGTATTGTCATGTATGTTTTATACTCCCTAGTACTTGTTGGAACAAACCAAAATAGATTGGTTGAACCTTATACAAACAGGTAAATACGTGATTGAACATGGACATTATTCATCTAATGTACCTGCAACTATTGTCAAGTTATATTGGCAGGTACAATAAATTCAAAATGTCATGAGACTTGTTGAAAGTATTTTCATATGGACAGTAGTCACATAGAAAAAAAAGATTGATGTGTATATTTTCCAGCATATACTTTACACTCTGGATAACATTTATTGACAATCCATCATAACCATTTATTTGTGTATTAAAACCAGCTATCAAAAACAAAATATCTGCTGGTATGTTACAATTTAATTTTTTTGCCATCATTTTCAAAGCAACAGACATAAACTATTTTCATGAAAACAAATATTTAAAAAAAGGAAACCGAAAGCTATCCACTCTGTTTCTCACAAAGACCTTTAACATTAAATAGCGGCATTTTAGCTCACCATCAAAGACAGCATAAACCACTTACAGGGTATATTTACGGTCGTGACATGCTGTAAAAATTAAATTCCATAATGGGCGCATGACTAGACAATGTATGTGGAATGAACTTTGGTCTGTGAGCTTTTCATGATCGGTAATCATCATACTAACAACACTTGACCAAAGACTGTTGACTTAGCACAATGAATCATGATGCACTTATACAGAGCCCATTAGTGGCTGGTGGGCATGCTGTAGTTCTTCACTGTATTCAACTATAGTCATTGCTCTGTGCCTCACTTGAGAATTGATGCAAACACATTTGAAGAAAAACTCTTATTGTAATTATTGACTGTATTGGCTTGTTCCCATTGACTTTGTTAGCTGACTACTACAAGCTAAAATGTACATATGAAGCACCATCACAAACCGCAATGTTATTCTTATTCTCCAGGTTTTCCTCCATTCATTTGTTCCTCTTATTATTTGCTTAGTTATGATTGTTCTTGACACACTTTTCCGTTTTTTTTTCTTCTTCATAGCTTCTCCTTTTTTTTCTCATCTAAATTCCCCTTCTTTCTTCTTCTTCTTCTTCTTCTTCTTCTTCTTTTTCTTCTTCTTCTTCTTCTTCTTCTTCTCCTTCTCCTTCTTCTTCTTCTTCTTCTTCTTCTTCTTCTTCTTCTTTTTCTTCATCTTCTTCTTCTTCTTCTTCTTCTTCTTCTTCTTCTTCTTCTTCTTCTTCTTCTTCTTCTTCTTCTTCTTCTTCTTCTTCTTCTTCTTCTTCTTCTTCTTCTTCTTCTTCTTCTTCTTCTTCTTCTTCTTCTTCTTCTTCTTCAATTCAATATTCCTTGTTTCATTTTCAAAAACTTGACCAATATTTGATATTTCCCATGGCAATTGTACTACATACATGTATGTATACCACAAAACAACCATCCCCTTCAATCTTTGTTAGGCATGGAGAAAGCAGGGAGGTGCAATTGTTTAGATAATTGTTATCACTTTGTGGAAATAAATCCATATCTGGTTTCCAAGCCGTTTCTAAAGGCCCATTGCATTGCAGCAGTGAGTGACCGGTGAAGCACCTCAAGACTCATGTTATGGGTGTTATCATGTGGGATGGCCCTGTGTCAATATGTGCACATTCTTTGCATTGTGCCTAGCCTGGACTAGTAACCCACTGACTAGCCTGACCTCCAGGCTAATGGACATTTCTAAACCCAATTAACATATAGAGTCTGGTACCCTAAGACTAGTCACTGTACCATTCTCCTCTGTGCTCAGTCTGTACGTGGTGGGGAATCTGTAGAAGAATTGAGAATGATTAGTCTACTACTACCAGACCCCTATGTTAAATAGTTTGGTTTATAAATACCTGATCAGCCTGGTAGCCAGGCTACCCACTGACCGATTCTCTCCCATCTCCACACTAACACATACATTGTACACAGACTCTGATGAAGAGACAAAAATGTAACAACAATTTGTGGGTGGGGGCTGGGGGCCCCCAGGGAAGGGGAGGGGGGGGGGTAGCGACATACATGAATGTTGTTTACATGTACGTGATGTCATGAAGCAAATGCCCTCAGCTATTTTTTCTGTTATGAGGATTTGCACTGCAGTGCTCTATTGCCATATTAACTGCGGCCTTGTGTTTCAATTAAACTCAGAAATCTTTCTGGGAAGAAGTGGGCCCTACATGTAGGTTGTGTTGGTTTAACATCGCTTATACATTTACATGTATACTATTCATAGTAATGTGTAGATGAGTGCACGGTCCATGAATGCTGCCTACCAATGTGTAGTGTTCCCTTTAAACAAAAGAATTGCCAGAATAAACAATGAAAGTGGAAGCCCACAACTAAAAAGTCTGTTAGGGTGCAATAGACAACCTTCACATAGATCTATAAATGTCCATATGAAGGTGGCCAGGTCAAGGTGACGATCATAGAAAAGAGTTGTATTCAAATGGTTCACATGTCTGGGATAAAAATAACACCTTGAGAAATTGTAGTTATGCTGCTAGTGCCTGTCTCAAACTGTTAGCAAACTTTCCTATGTACCTTTGGCTGGCTCTGTGCCTGACACCAATGATGCGACATATATTTCACCATCTTCTGTCCTGGCACATCTGCAAACAAAAGTGTGTTAGTCCAAGTTGTTTGACATTGTCATGCTAGTCAATTTGCGTTTGTGAGGTAAGTGAGTTACCCATTGCAGCAGGACATGACCTGTACATAGAGCTCCATTATTCCAGCATCTCTCCTCCAGGTTTGGCCTTGAACCCAGGCAGAGAGGGACAACTAGGCCATATTTAGCCCTAGCTGGGAGAGGCGCCCATGCAAGGTGTTAGAAACGCATTGTGTGCTGGCTGAACATGTACAAAGGCATCAGTGATAGTCCTGGGGTGGTGGTATGTGGGAGGGGGGAGGGGGGCTCTGTTGAAAGTAACACTCATTGTAGGCATTAGTTCTCCCTCACAGATTTTGTTTACTTTAAACAGTTGCACACTTACATGTACATACAATATTCATCAATAAGCTATTGTGTACAAGTGTTCCTAACTTCCTGTTTCAAACAGGAAGAAAACTGTGAATGGAGTGAGGAAAATTACACTGGGCCTTATAGTGATTGAGCCACCCCCCCCCCCCCCCTGGCAACATAGAGCTCCTGTGAAAATTCTCATAGGATACATGTACATAAGCAACACAGCCCCCGTAAACAATTTGCAATATTTTTCCCTGTGTGAATGTTGTAGTCAATGGGCAAATGCATCTTCCTTAGCCATTTTAGTATAAATGTAGTGTTCAGTGTTTGGGTGGAGTATTGGGGGGGGGGGGGGGGGGAGGGGGGAGGGACTGGATGTTGTTCACGATGGAGGTTGGGATGGGGGTAGCTAAGCACTGTGGTAGACTAGACAGGTGACTAATGGAATTCGTAACTACATGTAAAATTGCTTTTCCATTCCCTGCCCCCTGCCCATTTCTTCCAAAGTGCCTCAATGGTTATTAGAAACTCATGAAAGTGGATGCAAGAGCATAGGTGAACGTCTGAGATGTCCAAGACATGGTTTTGTCTTCATGGCCCAGGGCAACAGTGAGATACAAGCTGAAGTTTGTTACAACACTTGATAACAAAGTTACCATTTCTTTCCTTACACATTTTTCCAGTCCAAATCTGTTGTGTCATGCATGACCAAGACATATTGATACTTTGATTGATTGTACATTAATGATGTCATGTTTGTCTCTTCACTTTTGTTGCAGCTCTGGTGGTGGTGGTGGGCAGGATAAGTTTGATGACACAGACACCTGTACAGAGTCTGAGAGGGGATCAAGAAGAGGTAGGTCACCACCCCACCTTGCCCCCCTAACTACCCCCTTCCCCTATCCCAGCATGCACCAGCTCCTCGTTCCCATCAATGCAAGCACTGCGTCTAGCTGTGCTCTGAGCGCACCTAATCCGCAAGAAAGGAAATCATCCCTGCTTCCTTTCTTTCTTTCATTTGATCTTTAATTTGTTTTTCTTTGTCTTCATCAATTTCTGTGATTTTTTTTGTTCTTGTTGCTGATTGTATCATAATGTGAAGTGATGGATGTGTGTGTGGAGTGTGGTGGTCTGCTGTGCAGGTTTGTTTAAATGTGATTTGGAATCATGATTGCTGAATTCTACATGTTCAGTATGAATAAGGATTATTGTAGCACCATCTTTTATGATTGGAAGTAATAAGTAAGGGTGCAGCAGTATTAATGACGTAGTTCATGTATGCAGTTTATTGTGATGAGGTACTCTTTTGATGCTTAACATTTTGATGGAGTAGCAGCAGCGATTAAAACTTTTTTCATTATGAACTCATATTATGAGATTTAGTTAATAATCTAGCAGACATACCCAGTATAACAGGCCATACAAATATGTTTGCTTGGACGAAGAAGAATTAACATGGGCTGGGATTTTTTTCCAGAATGTAGATTGGAAAACGTCAGGTGGAAGTAATCTTGTTCTTGAATCCTTGCTGAAGTGAAATAGATTTACCTGAGATGTGCAGTACAATTTGCCATTGAAAAAAAAAATCTGGTAGCATTTTACATTTTGGTTAATAGAAGATATTGGAAGCTTAAATTTGACATTTTGCAATATGAAGCAGACGACTCAATATGAAGCAAGTTTTGAGGAGGAAGCTCCAAGATAGCATGGAGAGAAATGCACGTCTTGAGCCGTCTTAGGCTGGAGACAAGTTTATTTTGTGGCATTATCTTTCCATTTGGCATATCCCTGCCCCCGCTCCTGAAGTATTGCAGCCTAATGGGAGTGGAATGCTGTGCTGCCTCAGCAAACCGAGGGGCACTCAGCTAAATTCGTCTGCTAGATTCCTGGCAGACCAGCGGTCTCAGTCACTTTGCAATCTCCCTGCTGCTGGGTCATTGCAGCTTCCATGCATAGACCTGACATGAATATGGAGGATGAGGCAGACCCTTCTCATCTCCCTTTTCTCCCAGTCGGAGCTCCTTTTTCCTTTTGTCGCAGCGTGTAATGCATGCCTCGGGTTGCCACGTCTGTAGCAATTTTCGGCCAAATGAATAAGAAATGGCGGGAAACTGAAGCCCCTGGTGTTTTGTAATGCGGTCGTTTGTTTTCGGTGGGAGGATGGGTGAAGGAGAGGCGGTTGCCACGTGCACGGTGTGTGGAGGAGATGGAGAGAGGAGATTGGGAGCGGGATGGAGAGAGGGATAGCTGTGGGTGCCGGGATGCGTTTGCACAGGTTGCAGATGGAACAGTGGTATTGGAAGCTCCATGGAGACGATGCAGGACACAGAGAGATGAAGGGAAAAGAAAGGAGAAGGAGAGAGAGATGCATGGAGAGGAAATGAGAAAAAGATATGGAGAGAAAAAAAATGGATAGAAATGAGAGAAAGAAGGCATAAGAGAATGTATGTCGAGAGGTTGAGAGAGAGAGAGAGAGAGAGAGAGAGAGGGGGGGGGGAGAGGGGGAGAGGGAGAGAGAGAGAGAGAAAGAGGGGTAATAGGAGAGAGGGAGAGAGAGAAACAGCCTTACTGAGAAGGAGAGGAAGAGACAGAGAGGGAGAGAGCAAGGGAGAGCATCGGTCGGAGTGGTAGGTTTCATCATTAGGCTCGCATCAGAATGACTCATCACACCTAGTCTTCATTCTCCAGACCCCAGTCTGATGGAAGCTGCTCAGGCTGAGTTTGACTGCATTGTTGAGTCTATGAATTTATGTTTATTGAATGGATTTGTCTCTTTCCTGTCACTAAATATATCAAATGCAGAAGAAAGTTAACACATAACTACAGAGAATGATGGTTGATGTAATGTTCATAGATGTAGGCTCATTAGAACAACTTCTTTTTATTGGCGAATTTTCATTGCACCAATAGTGACTGAATTTTTAGTCTATTTCCTGTGTATCTTTGAGCTGAGTGTGTGTACTAATACCACGCTACATCGCTACACCCCAATATGCCTGAGTGCTATCTGTAAGTCCTATGTATGTAAATGTATTATTTAATAATCTATCCACCATAGTCCCGATATAGTCATTAACCTGAAATTGGTTGTGCAGTGATGAAGCTCTCATGTTTATTAGTGCACTTGAACGTACATGTAATGCTATTCCTATATGTACTTTATAGTGTTAAAAGAAAAGCCACATTAGCATTGGATACATCTCATATCATTTTATTCATTTTCACAACCTCGGGTACATGTGCATTTAATACAATATTGATGAGAAGAACATTTTTTACAGATCCAAAACATACTGTATGTGTACATTTCGACATCTTATATTTTCCTTTAAATCCACAAAACAGAAACTATAAACAGTAAAGTAATTTTGTTGAAATGCTATTGAAGTAAAAGAAAGACATAGAGCTTTTTACTATTTTCTGTCTATTTCCTCTTCTCCCTTCATCTATGAGTGGTTGAATTATCAGGAAAGAAAAGTAGTACAGAATCACATGGTGCTACTTTTACATTTTAATCATTTACACATACATTTAATAGAAAGAATTGTAAAAGAAAGAAAGAATGAAGAAGTGAGTCAGGTCCTGAGAATGTAAGTATGAATGGTAATGTACTCATATCAAGCTTACATGAAAATGTGAACATTATCACAATATGGATTGATCCATGTGAGGTGTATGTCATAGTAGAGGAGAGGAAATGAGTTCAAAAGGATATTAACCAAGAAGATATCCTAGCTACCAGTTGTTTTTCATGCCTATTATTCTTCTTTCCCAAGTCATTTCATCACTCTCACCCAGTGTTGAGCAGAGGAGAAATCAATAGGGAGATGAAATTCTCACAAATGAATTGATCCGTGCCACATCGAATGAACTCTCTTTGGAAGATTAAAGAAAGAGAAAAATATTGAAAGGGAAATATGCATGCCAAAATGAAATGCACTGTCCGTTGTACACTACTTTGTGTGAGTGAAAAGAAATGAGTAAAGATATTATATTATAGGGCAGTCTATGTAAAGTGTAAAGCACACCTGAAAAAGAAGAGAAAGGGAGAGGAAGAGAGAGAAAGGAGGATTTGGTAGCAAGCTGGGAGAAGACAATTTATTTGAAAGGTGATGATGGGAGAGGTCGTGCTAGCAAGCTTGATTAAATGCCAGCAAGACATGCATCGCCATCCACAAATTACACCACCCAATAGGTGTGCACCAAACACCACCACAACTCCTTCCTTGGCACCGTCGCATCGCCAGGCAACCCTCCTCCTCCTCTTCATTCTGGTGTCTTCTGGTTATAATTTTCGCTAGATACTCAAGGAAAGTGACTA
Source organism: Arbacia lixula (assembly GCA_963669155.1). Classification (NCBI taxonomy): domain Eukaryota; kingdom Metazoa; phylum Echinodermata; class Echinoidea; order Arbacioida; family Arbaciidae; genus Arbacia; species Arbacia lixula. Next base: position 177,481 of record OZ022591.1, on the reverse strand, counting down.
AATAGATGAGAGATTTAGGAATGCAGGCCGACACAATACTGGAAAGTGCTGATCTTATCCAACATAATTTTTATTCTCTAAAAATAGTCTGCGTGTGTTTCCAAAGTTTACTTAACATTAGCAATCCTATTCTCCAACAATTCTTAAAGGCCTATCTAGAGTGCACGTGGTACACTTGTTTCATTGGCCTGACAAGTAGAAGGTGTAGTCCACGGACAATATCAATGTCTGTGTGGAAGGTGCTGCTTTTGGAATTTCTTGCTTTATCAAATGTCACATAATTTATAGAGTCAAACCTGTCAAAGCAACCACCTTATACCATTCAACATGTACAGTGAGTCATACATGATCCAGCAGTTAAAGTCACAAATATAATCCCTACCAAATGCATGTTATTTAAGCAATATCACCTTTACTACGCAGATTCATCATAACCTAGCAATGACATTCTATATTCTTTGAAATATTATTTTGTATTAGATTCAGTAAGCATCTTGAGCAAACAAAGCTTGGAGCTCGTGTTTAGATTTGAGTGTAGGTGTTTATATGCATCTGAAAGATCGAGTTAGTGTAGATACATGTACATGCAACAATATCCATGCAATTTGTAAACAACATTTTTCAATATGAATTTTAATTTTTGAGATTGGATGAGTGCAATATGTGATTGAATTAGATAGAGTACTTGACACGCGAGAAACGTTGGTGCTAAACTTGAAGGAAATATGACACCACAAAATGCAGCTTTCCACTAAAATCACGGTCTGACAGCTTGTGACAAGGCACTCAAACAAAATTGCCTTTTCAGTCTGGTTGTACAGTACTTGAACGATGGAGGGAAACTTGCTAGGGGAAACATGGGGAAAAGTGACTTATTGAAAAGCACTTGACCTCCAAGCACATATAAATATGGGCTTTGATTGGAGTGTGACATCTCTTTGTTATTAAAAAAATAAGAATGATAATATGAACACCAAAACAATAATAAACCGTGGTTTTAAATTGTGTATCACTATTCAGTCCCTATGCACTTCTGTAGAGAAAAGGAAGAAAAAAGGAGAAAAAAAGAAAAGAATGTCGCAAGGAATTAGAATAACAAAGAAAGAATGTAGAGCAAAGGAACACTATGATTATAACAATACTACTTATATCAGCAAGTGTGTGTTTCAATTTTTTTTTTAAATTTGATGAAGCAAAATTGAATGTTGATTTTGGAAAGATATCCACTAGATGCCCATCATGCATGCTGTAGAGCAGTTATGACTTTATATCAAGCACTCACTGCTTGCCTCTCTCTCACTCACAATTTCTCCTCCATCTAGGTTTACCTGTTATTATACATGCATACTCTTGAACTCCTGTTACATCTTGATTCCCTCTTTGACCCCTCTCCTCTAGTTCAGCTTGGCATAATTTCCCCCATCTCTCTATCTCCCCTCTCTTCTTTGCCGCATCCATTCATTTGTCAGCTATGAATTTTTCACCCTGATCGAATGCTGCCCTCAGGGCATCTGTAATTATCAGTCACTAGCTTCAACTCATGCAGGTAGATGCATGACACAGTATACACCATTTACATACACCTGCAACCCTGGTACATACACATACATACAAACATACATACATACATACATACATACATATACACATATACACATACATATACATACATACATACATACATACATACATACACACATACATGCACATACATACATACATACATACATACATACATACATACACACATACATACATGCACATACATACATAATTGTATGTACATACATACATGTACATACATACATACATACATGCATACATACATGTATACATACACACACACATTCATACATACATACATACATACATACATACATACATACATACACGCACATACGTACATGCATATATTTACATGGACATGTGTTTATGGAAATAGGCATAATATTGGTATTCACTTGTTCATTTGGAGAGTCCCCCCCCCCAACACACATCCTACTGCTTATTCTGTCACTCCTTTCTATCTTGAACCCTAATTTTATTAGTTTTAATAAACATTTGTTGTTATCTTTATCTCATAATTTACATTATTATTTATAACTTTATCGATTTTGTTGTCATAAATGCGACAGCCTTTGTCCTACACATATCCCTTAAGCAATATGTTTTTACTGCAAAGCAAATATGTCTAATCCTGAAAAGCATTTACTGGAATGGTAACAGTGGTTAAAGTTTGTGGGGCTGTAAATACATTTGTGTTTGAATCTGAGAACATTTAAATGCAATTTATGACATGTGAAATAGCTCTCAATTATGTGATCAAATACGTTCAGATGGTGGTATTATCGCCCCTAAAACTTGTAAATGGTCTAACCCAGATTGTAACCCCATACTGAAAAAGTGACTATAAACCATTTGGCCCTAGGGGTGTCACACAATATGAAACAAGAATGGAGCTCAGCATGACACAAATGGCTGCCTACTGGCTGGCTGTTCCTGTTAGTGTCATCACTCCCTCTGAATGGGAGTAGCTTTGTGCATAACACTTAGTGCACTACTGTGTAAATGTATGCAGGCATACATACTGTGTGAAATTGATTTGGTTCATGACTTTATTAATTATGCTTTGTTGGAGTTGAATTTTGTAAAGAATATACTCGAATAGATTTGGCTGAGATAGTTTTTTTCTCTCTTAAATATTGAAATAGGATTAATGTAAGACACTTCATTCATACATGTACATTGATTCCATAAGCTATTCAGTTTTATGATTTGTTTTATTTCTATCTAGAACTTCAACTTACACTGTAAGTCAAAGTAGTGATTTCCAATTTTTGAATTTAATTTCCCAACTTTGATATTGCGGATATTCATGTAATTTTAATGAAGTAGTACAGGTTAATGGAATTTGATGGATGTTTATTTTATCTTGCTATTTGTGATGGCTCTAAAAATGATTTCCAAGGTAAACAAAAAAAATTCATCAATCAAACATGAAGTAGAAAAAGGGAACCAAATTAAACAAATGACATTCTCTGTAATTTCATGTTCATTGGTACTGATATAATTCCATAATTTTGTTATTTTCCTCATTAGTTCTGAAACCCTTCTTTTCATGTAGTTGTGCATGCTACCAAACTGTGCAAGAACATTTCCATTGGCAGTTATGACATAAGCCTGAATGTGCATTTCTTGTATCGCTCCAAAGAAATGACATGTTTGTAAGTCAAGGCCAGCATGGAAGCATGGATGGATGGTAGTACATGTACTACTGGAGACTGAACATGTAAGTCAGTTGATTGCTCAGTGCATATACCGCTCTGTGTGGCCAGTGATGCATTGTGAGTCAGCGTCTACCAGATACAGACAGCATGGGAGAGGAACAGGGAAGAAGAAGAAGAAGACAGAGAGAGGGAGAGAGAGAGAGAGAGAGAGAGAGAGAGAGAGAGAGAGAGAGAGAAGGAGAGAGAGAGAGAGGGAGGAAGACATATTCACATGTGGATACATTGGATATTAAAAGGAGAAATATAGATAGAGAGATGGATAGAGAGGGTTACAGAGGGAGAGATACTGTACGTATAGAGAGAATCATTTGTTTGTGGATGTTGAATGATAGAAAGAGACAGAGACAGTCAGTGAGAGAGAGAGAGAGAGAGAGGGAGAGAGAGAGAGCGCAAAAGAGAGAGAGAGATAGATAGAGAGAGAGAGGGAGAGAGAGAGAGAGAGAAAGAGAGGAAGGGGAGGGGGTGCAGGGGATATATATAAAGGAAGAGATACAGAACCAGTTGTTTATTGAAAATGAGTGAGAGAAAGAGAGACATATGGACATATGTACAGTCAGAGAGAGGGAGAGAATGTCAGCCATACAGACACACATACAGACAGACAGGAAGAAGGGGGATCAGCAGGAGAGAGAGAGAGAGAGAGAGAGAGAGAGAGAGAGAAAGAGAGAGAGAGTAGATATTGGGAGGGAGAGAGCAAGTGAGGGAGAACGAGTGATTTGGCCTCCCATTGTCCTGCAACAAAGACATAACAACAAGGGAACATTGGGATCGATGCATTGTGGTAAATGGCCTGCAATGTGCATTAGTGTGGTGCAATGTGTGCGTAATGGCTCCCCTATTTGACCGTCACTCAGCATAGATCTGCCTCAGACCCAGCCACACTGATCAATCCCAAACCAATCATGGCGGAGCACAACCCAATTCTAGTTGAGACGTAATGTAATCCACTCAACTCTTTGTCGAGAAATATGTCCCTGGGTCATGTTCATGATGTGATGTGACTGAAAAGGCAGTTTGATATGGGGTAGTACTGGTATTCTAGGATTAGACAGTGATATGTGAATAGGGATATAGTTCACAATATCTTATGAACACATCCTTTTAAAAATATATGCAATTTGTATTACTCCAAATCCAAATAAAGCACAGGTTATTCTTTGAATGTAAAATGTAAAATGAACTTGCAATCTTTTTCATGCAGTTACCTGTACATGTAATACCATGATGCATTAAGGACTGGTTTTGACATTGGTTTTGGAATTGGTCTTGGTATTGAATCCTTGTTGTTGAATTGGATCCTGCATGGTAGAAGAATGTGTGATTGGTAGAAGAAGACATAAATATGTCTGTGCCTTGCAGCTGACCCCAGGCCTGACCTGCTCAGGTCAACCTGTGTAGGCTGGGAATGGGGGGATAACAGAGCTGATTCTGGTAGTCAGAGCACTACAGAGGTATGGGATGGGGGGGGGGGGATAACAGAGCTGAGTCTGGTAGTCAGAGCACGACAGAGGTATGGGATGGGGGGTGGGGGGGGGGGGGGATAACAGAGCTGAGTCTGGTAGTCAGAGCACTACAGAGGTATGGGATGGGGGGTGGGGGGGGGATAACAGAGCTGAGTCTGGTAGTCAGAGCACTACAGAGGTATTGTTTCATGCCCAGACATCCTATCTCATCCTAAGGTGGTATTCAAGTTCGTCTGGTAGCTAGAATTGGGAGAAAAAACAAATATCTCCATTTTCCACCACAGTAATAATTCTTGACTGATAGATATTTCTGAGGAAATGGGCAGATCTAGACCATCAATCAGGAAAAAAGATACCATGCACAACATGCATCTGTTTTGGGATGATCTTGGATGAACATTTCTGATAACATTTCTAAATTTATTCTTGTATATATTTTCTGAAAGACTTATTTGAGTGCTCACTGCTTTGTAAAATAAGATGATATTCATATCTCTTTTTAATAACAAAGCTTTTAAAAAATTAGAGTTGGTCACATAAATAGCTTGCTTTGTGATGAGTTCAGTACATTAGCTGTCTGTTTGACATCATACATGAATTAAATGATCCAAGAAGAGCCCCCACATATGAAGATTGATTCCATTTGTTGACTGGTGACATTCATGCACATGCTTTGTCTGAAGTGGTAGAGGAAACATTACATAACATTGTTTGTTTCTGCTCCACCAAACCCTCTCTAATCATCCTTATTCCTGGAGGCGTCTGCATAATTTATGCGCTTAATTGCACTCTGGGGAGCACGTTATTGACAGCTCGCCGTGACTGACTGTGTCTGCGCCGTGACGACAAATAGTCGAGATATCCGTCTTTTCCATTTTACTGTGTTTGTCGTCAGTTATTGAATTACTGTCGCGGTGATGAGCAATTAATGCAGCCAGGTTCTTTGTTTGTCCGTTATTGCCGCATTGCTGCAGAGCGATGTAGCTCAGCCTTGTTCCTCTATTCCTCCTTTTAGACTGTCATCCTCCCTTTCATCTTCCCTCGTTCTTCTGACATCATCATTGTCTTATTAATGCTTCTTCTCAATTACCCTAATTACCGGTATAGTATTGGTTGGGCCATTTTCCAAATGTGTCAAAAGATATAAGAGTTTCCTTAGCTTGATGTTGGTTCCCTTGCAATAACTTCAAAACTAGATGTTCTTATATAAAAAGCACCATTGCAATCATTTTGGATTGTAACAAACCTATAGGCCTACATGTAGTCAACCACTAAAACTAAAAATGTACAGGTATAATTACTGGTGCTACTAGGACTGACCCACTGTCCTATTACATTCTGTACACTAGTACTCTAATGTACAAGGTGTACTAAGTAATTTGCATGTACAGCATAATGTGCATTCTAGCAGTGTGTTCACATGGCTGGCCAAGCATGGGTCATTAGATGTTTGTTTCTGCCATGGTTTGCTTACTCTTTGGACTATGTTGTTTGCTAGTTAATTCACTGAGAACATTTTCTCCAGTGCACAGTGCATACAGTGTACACTGTAGGACAAGTACCAATGGGCCTTCAAACCACAGTGAAAAGGAAGTGGGACTTCTACTCATCTGTTGTGCATCTTCATCTGCAGTGCACTACATTTTGTGAGCAGATTAAGCTGGGGATTTTAAATATTTGTCTCATCAATCATCATGGCATTGGCAACATATCTCTTTATTTTCCAAACAAAATGAAGAATATTGATATTTGGGAACGATGGAACAATCTGCAGTTTTCTAACTTTTGAACTGGTCTTGCACACATATATTTAGCAGTATGCACAGGTAGGTCCTTGCATATTTGTAGCTGTGATAGGTGCTAATGTGTTCCCTGACAATCCCACAAGGGAACTCATGAATAACACTTCAGGTATTCAATGCCAGGAACTCTTTCCCCCCAAATACCCTATTTTTATCCTTAGTCCCACACAGTCCTTCTCAAAGAGGGCAGAAGAATGCCAAAGTGGGGAGTCTGCAAATACCCCCACTTAAAGGAGCTCAAGGTTTGTAGTTTGATACCACAAACCTGCCATGAGAAGACCTCCTCCTACATGTGTCTCAAAAGTGTGTAGGAATAACAACAATGATATTGTGTGGTTATTTACTTGTTTTGGCTTGGTATGATCAAATTAACCATTGTCAATTTCACAGTTCACTGCAGTGCCTCCTCATTATGGATTTGTTTTTCTTCTTTCGATGAAAAGAGGGTGAGGTAATGACTTTGATCTAATTAATCATCCCTTCATGATTTTCACCCTGCTGTCTAGTTCTCCCCAATATTTTGTCAATACTTTGCTCTATAAACTGCTTGCTACATTGTCAGACCACTGGTAGCCTTTAAGCCGGTAGTGTGGATGTGGGGCCCTTTTGTCCCCGGTGGTTCTAGTGGTAGTAGGAGGCAGACAATAGGGGCAGGCAGGGAGTAGGAGAGTTACCAGGCTATTGTGTGGAGGGGCTTGCAGGGCTTGATTGATGGGCCTACAATAGACAGCCACTCACTAAAGGGGAGGAGGAAAACCATTAGCACTCTCCTCCTATTCATTACATGCAGTTGTATGGATGGGACTGTGGTGGAGAATGTGGGGCAGCAGGGGTGGGGAGGGGGTGCATTACAGTTTATTCCTATTCATTACATGAATTTGTATGGATGGGGCTGTGGTGGAAAACTTGACAGAGAAGGAGGGGGGGGGGTATGAGTGTGATGTGAAGGTTATAGTTTTATTTGTTAGTAGTCAGAGGAATAAAGGATGAATTACTGAAAATTTATTGGAAAAGGAAATGATTAAAACATTTAAGTTTTACAAATTCTGTTAACATGTATTTGATATTGGAAAAATAATTGATATGGACTTGTATCAAGATGGTTATTAAGACGATTATTAAGAGTTCATGAACTTGTATGCTAAATAAGAGGTCAATGTACTAGTGAGTATGGGTAAGAATTTTAGACTGAAGAGAGACATTATTGTAGACAAAGACTCTGGAGTTCTTTGCATATATGAACTTGAGCGGTACAGAGAGATCCCCCAGTAATGGCATCGCCACAGGGTGATCTCAGTCATCAATAGAGAGATAAAGACTGACTTTTGTCAAGATGGATACAGTCATATTCCCTTTGGTTTGGTTGATGTGTGTACATGAATGCCTGTATGTGTTGTATAGGATCATGAACAGGAGGAGTGTAGTGTGATGCGCACTAGTTAGTGAATAGAAAGCAAGGAGCCTGGGGCCATATGCATGAAATCTTTCTAGCCTAGCTAGGCACTAAAAATACATGGAGCTGAATGCACTTTACCATCTTGCTAGACTTGGTAATGTTTTATGAATGGCCCCTGGTTTAGCCAAATGCACTGCCTAATGCAAAGAATAGCCTGAAAAAGTACAAGGAGTGACATCAATGATGAGAAATAGTCTGAAAACTTGGGCGTATTTTAGTCACTATTAAAACTAGAAAATTAATTCAAAACTGGTAAGAATTTAAAATCAAGACCGTCCCATTGGCCACATACAGCAGAATGCCATTTTGTGATCAGCATCATTTCCCATATAGAGAGTGGTGTATTAAAAGGCAGCATCGGTCTGAACAGGGAGACCTGTTCTGACATGCAGTGTAGCACATGACAGGTTTACTCGGGAACACAATCATACACCGTATGAACACAGCGACGGTCTGCATGTATCATTTAAGAGTGTTATCCGTATTCCCAATTGCAAGTCTCGTCTCCCATCGTAACACTCAACATCAAGGATTGGATAAAGCTCTGTAGGCCTCCACTATTGTATCTCATCGTTTGACGTCATTGGCAACAGTTACGACATTATTGGTGGCCCGTTTGCTGGAGAAAAGAGGGCTGGTTTGGTGTTGTTTATGCTTGCCTGAAGATCAGCTATTGCATGTGACAAGTGAAGCAAGTTTATGATGTATGCCTCCTGAGGCCCGCCTTGCCTCCTGCCTACCTCTTAGCTTTATAGCAAGACATCTGCGATGGGGTGTGCATGTGGTTCCTTAAAGCACAGGCAGGACATACAAGCATACTGTAGTATACCAGTGCAGAGCTACCAACAATTCAACAATCAGCAAGATTTGGGGAAATTTTATCAGAAATCAGGGAGATGTCTATCAAATATATGCAACCTAATGACAATAATCTATCAACAATCAGGGACATTGGGGTGATGTGACTTTCAAGGAGTCTCCTGTGAAATCAGAACGACTTGGCAGCTCTGCTAGTGGAACATGTATAGTATCTAGACTGGTACTATGATGAGAGATGGGACTAAAGAGTGAACAAGGTGTAAAGGAGCTTCGAGCTGGAAATAATAGACATGTATTGTACTAGTATGTGGTTAGCTCAGTCATAGTAGTAACAAACTTAATATCCTATGTACAAGACTATTTAAAATCATATTAGTAAGAAATTCTTTATTTTCCCTTTTGAACATACACATGTGTTTGTTTATTTGTGTCATTAAATGCAAACGTGTACAGGTATAACGAGGCAAAGGAGAAAATAACTGAGCAAAAAAGAATATAGAAATTAAATGTATATCATACATTCAACAATGAAAAGTTGCAGAAGGGTTTCTTTGTTGATGACCTTTAAAGAAATAAAATTTGAAATTCATATGAGGAGAGGTACCAGAGGAGTGGAGATGAGACAGGTTTAGAGGTAGAGAAGGGAAGAGGAGCAGAAAGGAGGAATTCCATGGAGCATATGAAACTCAATAAGCATTGAAGCGCCTTGAATTCAGATGCTGTTTGTATTGATTGTTGTCTGGCCTCTTCAACTTCTCACAGACCTATATGTACAACATGTATGGCATGGAAGTAGTCTGTTCAACCAGACCTATATGTACAACATGTATGGCATGTAAGTAGTCTGCTCAACCAGACCTATATGTACAACATGTATGGCATGGAAGTAGTCGGTTCAACCAGACCTACATGTACAACATGTATGGCATGTAAGTAGTCTACTCAACCAGACCTATATGTACAACATGTATGGCATGTAAGTAGTCTGTTCAACCAGACCTATATGTACAACATGTATGGCATGTAAGTAGTCTACTCAACCAGACCTACATGTACAACATGTATGGCATGTAAGTAGTCTGCTCAACCAGACCTATATGTACAACATGTATGGCATGTAAGTAGTCTGCTCAACCAGACCTATATGTACAACATGTATGGCATGGAAGTAGTCGGTTCAACCAGACCTACATGTACAACATGTATGGCATGTAAGTAGTCTACTCAACCAGACCTATATGTACAACATGTATGGCATGTAAGTAGTCTGTTCAACCAGACCTATATGTACAACATGTATGGCATGTAAGTAGTCTACTCAACCAGACCTACATGTACAACATGTATGGCATGTAAGTAGTCTGTTCAACCAGACCTACATGTACAACATGTATGGCATGTAAGTAGTCTACTCAACCAGACCTACATGTACAACATGTATGGCATGTAAGTAGTCTACTCAACCAGACCTATATGTACAACATGTATGGCATGTAAGTAGTCTGTTCATCCAGACCTACATGTACAACATGTATGGCATGGAAGTAGTCTACTCAACCAGACCTATATGTACAACATGTATGGCATGTAAGTAGTCTACTCAACCAGACCTATATGTACAACATGTATGGCATGGAAGTAGTCTATTCATCCAGACCTACATGTACAACATGTATGGCATGTAAGTAGTCTACTCAACCAGACCTACATGTACACCATGTATGGCATGTAAGTAGTCTGCTCAACCAGACCTACATGTACAACATGTATGGCATGTAAGTAGTCTGCTCAACTAGACCTACATGTACAACATGTATGGCATGGAAGTAGTCTACTCAACCAGACCTATATGTACAACATGTATGGCATGTAAGTAGTCTACTCAACCAGACCTACATGTACAACATGTATGGCATGTAAGTAGTCTACTCAACCAGACCTACATGTACAACATGTATGGCATGTAAGTAGTCTGCTCAACCAGACCTACATGTACAACATGTATGGCATGTAAGTAGTCTGCTCAACTAGACCTACATGTACAACATGTATGGCATGGAAGTAGTCTACTCAACCAGACCTATATGTACAACATGTATGGCATGTAAGTAGTCTACTCAACCAGACCTACATGTACAACATGTATGGCATGTAAGTAGTCTACTCAACCAGACCTACATGTACAACATGTATGGCATGTAAGTAGTCTACTCAACCAGACCTACATGTACAACATGTATGGCATGTAAGTAGTCTGTTCAACCAGACCTACATGTACAACATGTATGGCATGTAAGTAGTCTACTCAACCAGACCTACATGTACAACATGTATGGCATGTAAGTAGTCTGTTTAACCAGACCTACATGGGTGGCATGTAAGTAATATTGAGTTTAGAGGGGAAATGAAAAAGAGCATAATTACAATACCAATGTCTTTCTGTCACAACCTTTTAAAAAAACAACAACACTTCCCCGTATTATTTTGTAGGTCTACTCTAATAGACCGTTTTCGTAATGTATGCACAAGACCTTTAATTTTGCACATGGCCGCAACCTCGGACAAACAACCGCTGCCTGTCGTCTGCACCGAACGCATGCGAAGTACAAAATGCATGGGTCGCGGGTACAGAGCATTCGATTCACTTTTCTCTTTGAACTAATTCAGACCTCGTTGTGGACAATACATCTGTCAGATTTACATACCTGGCATATAACTGTTAGTAAGCTTATCAGGAGCTCATTTTTTCAGGGGAAAGTTTATTTTTTTAGAAGAAAGATCAGTAATAATCGGCGATAATCGGAGAGAAGCACTGCTGCTGGCACGGGACATGCACGGTACTCTCGGTATGCAGTGCAGCACGTACGGTCCTAAATGCACGGGGTAAGATTTCTTCCATTCCCAAAAGTCCAAAACAAACAAACAAATCGAAACGTGCAAACTCTGTGTCAAGGCATGTGGAAGAAAAGACTTGATGACAACAGCCAAATCACGAAAGACGGCTACATTTGCTCCAGGTATTTATTTTTTTATGGGAATGGGCAATGCACCCCCGTCAACCGGCCCGTAAACCCGACGTGCCGCATGTCTCTGCGAAACCCGTATACGTATCGTACCGGCCGTGCGGCCAGCTCCCCGAGAGAGAGTACACGGCCATCGGTCTGCTTCTCAGACGCCAGAAAGTTACCGAACACTTTATCAGTTTGCTAGGCACATACCCCCATTAAAAACAAGATAACATCGTGTAACTGCAACTTCATACAGTATGCCTTATTATGAGTGAGCGGTGTAATTTGTATGTAAATATGTGAAGCTATTCCTTTACATACGTTTGCATTTATTATTTTTTTAAGGATTTTTTTTTGCATCTTCACGTAGCGTCAGTTCCACGCTGGGGGACGGGCCGGCGAGGTCCGGGTCCGATGCAAAGTGTTCACGCTAGCTGCTTTTGCTCGCTTGCTGCTAAAGCCAACCCTTCGAATACACGGGTAGAAACACCCTTATCCTTCAAAAAAATCCTGGAGCTGCTTGACAGTCATGCCGTCAAATGTTCCTGTTGATGTTGACGATTTCACAGAATTCCCTCTTGTAAAAATTACGCTCTTTCAGGTAAAATAAGACTGAGAATAAAATGAAAACCTCGAAAGACCCGCTAGATTTGAACGCAGCGATATTCAGACAAGATGGCGGATAGCGCTAAGCTTGTCCGAGGTAACAACAGTAACTATGAATGACGTCATTTTGCATACATTACGAAAACGGTCTATTGGGAGAAATAGTATTCATAAAAAAAATATTATACATGCCAAGGAAATTCATAGCATGAATAGCCTGTTCTGGATTGTGTACTGTATGAAATTTAATGTTGCGTGATTTAATATTTTTTTATTAGTGTGAGACACAGTAGGGTCACGATTTTAACAACATAAAAAATGTTTTCCCTTGATATTAGATGAACTTGCAGCACAGTGGTGTGAAAATATTAATATTATCCTCGCCTTGCACATGTTTCTCCCAGTCTAGTAGCTAGTGTGTACAAGAAGAAGTGGGCTTGGTGTGTTTGTGGGCAGTGTGTATGGAAGAAGGCGGGGTGGTGGTAATCGCCCAAAGAACAACTCCGTCTGTGATCATATCTGCCTTGAAAATATCTGTACGCTAAGATATTGGCTTGTACTGTACAGTATAAAAGAAGCTTTATTGCAATGAATCTTTGAAGAAGGATGAATAATGAGAAGCCTTATATGAAGCCACATGCTATGACAGTGTTGCTGTAGGGTAGGGGATGGGTCTGGTTTGTTTAGATTGATGACAAGGAGTGGTGACCTCTCATCTCTCTCTGCTCTCCTCTGACCTCTGACCTATGACCTCTGGACTTCCCCTGTAGCTACATGGGTGCTTGGTGGTAGCGCACCAACCTGTTCAGCAGACAACATGCAAATGGAGTTCAATTTCACACCTTTGGTCGTTGATCTGCAATATATGAAGATGAAATAATCAGCACTCTTGTAAGTATTTGGTTCTGTGGGTTAGGGTGGGGCTACCCATTGTAGTCAGTGTCATTCACCTCTGAAGGATTGTGGTTTAGTCGTTGGTTAGTGGAAGGTTATCAGACTTAAGCTTAGTAAGCCTGGACTAATTTTATGGGGCGTGAAATGTTAAAATTGTATCAAGGGGATCCCTATGTAACATGGTGATTTTAACAGGCTAATGTTACTAGTAAAAGAATTAAGAGTTTAATAAGAATAAGGAAATTATTAGGACGGAAGTGACTTACTCCTCTATGTTTCAAGAAATTTGGTTTCCGGTCAAAAGAGAATGACCATATTTGGGCATAGATCTCGCCCAGTGTAACAAGAGCTGACCACTTTGCAAAGAAAGTCATAACAATGTGGGTGGACTTTCACTGGAAGACTCAAGGGCGCTTTTATGGGCTCTTATCCCTGCACAAAAAAGGAGAGCTATGACGTGGTGCAGATTATTGGGAAAAGGTGCAGATTCAGTGTGAGGGTCATCTCTTAGGAATGTCCAAAAGGCCTTATATTCAGGCAGTATTTGCTACGTTGCCCCATGTTCATCCCGGGAGGGAGTTGTGTGAGACATTCTCACAGCTCCCTGGCCCATTCCATCAGTATTGTGAGGAGGAGAAATTATCATCTTGTTTTAGAGCTATTGTAGAAGCTGGTTGAGTTCCCTACTCGCGTTCATGATCCAGCCGGGGTAAGTGAGCAGTTCTTTGTTGAACATTACGTATAATTGATTATAGGAATTAATTTAGATGCTCCTTGTATCTTTATGGTGATAATCGGTTTTATTTCAATTTGGATTGAAATGTTGATAGTGTTTGGCCCACACTGAGAGGATGTCATTATTGTCGATATCTGAATCGCAAGGTACACACCTTCCTCAGAAAATGACGTTTGAGAATGACATGTGATTATCAGTTCTTATATTAGTTAGAGGCGTTTGTAATAATACAAGGGAAAGTAAGTCTCCTCAGTATTACAACTGAGTAGAGAAAGCTATAGACTGTACCATTAAGCCTGGAATGTTCGTACATGTTTCTACAACGTTTTAGATAAGTTGATGATTGATCTCTCTAAGAATTGATGTGCTGAGAATATGATGGTTAGACGTACACTGTCGCCCCCCCCCTCTCTCTCTCTCTCTCTCTCTCTCTCTCTTTATCTGTCTATCTCCCCCCCCCCCTTTCCTGTTATTATTCGTCATTAAGTAAGACATGAATGGATTCTGTTAACTATATGAGAATAAATGTCAATGTTTGGTAGAGAAAGGATTCTCTGATGGAAATAGGTTTAGGTTACTCTCTGAGAGAATAACTCCATTTAGGAAGAAGTTTAGAAATATTACTTATGTTAATCATATTATCATACAGTATCCGTTTCATAGTATATACTGAGATGTATCTATAGATTGTTATATGATGTATTCATTATCATATTGGTTAACAGTGTTGATACTAGTTTTGGAGGAAACAGTAGAATCGTGTTATGAGTTAGAAACTGAGTCATGAGTTATGACACAGGCTACTTGAATGTACACTGGCCGAACTTTGGGTCAAGGTTTATTACCCTTAGGACCACTAGGAATGTTATGGTACAACATTTGTTGTTTCAATCATGTTAATGAGAATCAGAATTAACATTATGATTATATTTAACGAATGAAGATATATTGTATTAATGCGCAATATCTGTGATTATGTAACTCATCATTATGTTTATAATGTCTGTTTTGTTACAGGGTTTATTTTTGGTCTACAGTTTTTGGTCTACGGTTTTTCTTCTATGGTTTTGTTCGGGTTTGATCAGAACCTGCAATAAAAGAAACTGAAACAACATTGCGTCTCTTACTTAGTGATCTGTTGCTGTGTTACAAATTAGCGTCACGGACAGCTAGGATTCGCATGTTACAAAATTGGCGTCACGGACAGGATTGCAGCTCACTGATCAACAACCCATTCACCACCGACGGACAGGATTGCAGCTCACTGATCATCAACCTGCTCACCACCGATAGACAACAACCAATACCCCCGCGCTGGACGAGAGATCACGGCCGAGATGGAGATCAACAATCGGCAACGACATGCAGAGGGTAGCCCAGCTACGAACGGTGCAGAGGATGACGGCGCGGTGGAGGACCGAGGCTCCTGTATCACCACGGTACAGTCCCATGGGAACCCGAGTCACCGACCGACCCCATAGGACCTGAGGGAAGGCCGAGAGTGTCGATGACCACAGACCAGATCTGGGAAGCTGTTAAATCGAGCACGGTGCGTGCTCATGTTCCGACGGACTCGCTCTTCAACCTACGCTTCTAGGGTGCCCGTCAAGGGAAGAGAGCCTCGTCCAACGGGGGAACCGGGGAACAGCAATGGAGGTCTGGTAGGGAGAGGCGACACTCTGGCGCTCGACCATGATGTCGACGTCACCGGTACAGTAGAGAGGACCTCACCGACGCTACACGGGTAATGCCATCGACGTCAGATATAACAGAAGGATGGACAGCCGACTTGGGACAAAGCAGGGGAGCACCACACGTGAAGGTGCTAGGACTGATGCTCCCGCTGTAACATTCTGCGTGATCCCAAGGCAGGCCGCCGCAGATTATACGGAAGGAGATCCCGTAGAAAAGAAGTTCGACGTTTTAAGCTTCAACTTTGATGTAGATAAGTTTGCATGCCATTATTGTTTATAATCATGTTAGCGATATCTTAAATTAGTGTAATTGATTAATGTTGTGTATGTGTTGTCAGGGATGCCAACATTAAGCAGGGGAGTGTGTAACATGGTGATTTTAACAGGCTAATGTTACTAGTAAAAGAATTAAGAGTTTAATAAGAATAAGGAAATTATTAGGACGGAAGTGACTTACTCCTCTATGTTTCAAGAAATTTGGTTTCCGGTCAAAAGAGAATGACCATATTTGGGCATAGATCTCGCCCAGTGTAACAAGAGCTGACCACTTTGCAAAGAAAGTCATAACAATGTGGGTGGACTTTCACTGGAAGACTCAAGGGCGCTTTTATGGGCTCTTATCCCTGCACAAAAAAGGAGAGCTATGACGTGGTGCAGATTATTGGGAAAAGGTGCAGATTCAGTGTGAGGGTCATCTCTTAGGAATGTCCAAAAGGCCTTATATTCAGGCAGTATTTGCTACGTTGCCCCATGTTCATCCCGGGAGGGAGTTGTGTGAGACATTCTCACAGCTCCCTGGCCCATTCCATCAGTATTGTGAGGAGGAGAAATTATCATCTTGTTTTAGAGCTATTGTAGAAGCTGGTTGAGTTCCCTACTCGCGTTCATGATCCAGCCGGGGTAAGTGAGCAGTTCTTTGTTGAACATTACGTATAATTGATTATAGGAATTAATTTAGATGCTCCTTGTATCTTTATGGTGATAATCGGTTTTATTTCAATTTGGATTGAAATGTTGATAGTGTTTGGCCCACACTGAGAGGATGTCATTATTGTCGATATCTGAATCGCAAGGTACACACCTTCCTCAGAAAATGACGTTTGAGAATGACATGTGATTATCAGTTCTTATATTAGTTAGAGGCGTTTGTAATAATACAAGGGAAAGTAAGTCTCCTCAGTATTACAACTGAGTAGAGAAAGCTATAGACTGTACCATTAAGCCTGGAATGTTCGTACATGTTTCTACAACGTTTTAGATAAGTTGATGATTGATCTCTCTAAGAATTGATGTGCTGAGAATATGATGGTTAGACGTACACTGTCGCCCCCCCCTCTCTCTCTCTCTCTCTCTCTCTCTCTCTTTATCTGTCTATCTCCCCCCCCCCTTTCCTGTTATTATTCGTCATTAAGTAAGACATGAATGGATTCTGTTAACTATATGAGAATAAATGTCAATGTTTGGTAGAGAAAGGATTCTCTGATGGAAATAGGTTTAGGTTACTCTCTGAGAGAATAACTCCATTTAGGAAGAAGTTTAGAAATATTACTTATGTTAATCATATTATCATACAGTATCCGTTTCATAGTATATACTGAGATGTATCTATAGATTGTTATATGATGTATTCATTATCATATTGGTTAACAGTGTTGATACTAGTTTTGGAGGAAACAGTAGAATCGTGTTATGAGTTAGAAACTGAGTCATGAGTTATGACACAGGCTACTTGAATGTACACTGGCCGAACTTTGGGTCAAGGTTTATTACCCTTAGGACCACTAGGAATGTTATGGTACAACATTTGTTGTTTCAATCATGTTAATGAGAATCAGAATTAACATTATGATTATATTTAACGAATGAAGATATATTGTATTAATGCGCAATATCTGTGATTATGTAACTCATCATTATGTTTATAATGTCTGTTTTGTTACAGGGTTTATTTTTGGTCTACAGTTTTTGGTCTACGGTTTTTCTTCTATGGTTTTGTTCGGGTTTGATCAGAACCTGCAATAAAAGAAACTGAAACAACATTGCGTCTCTTACTTAGTGATCTGTTGCTGTGTTACAAATTAGCGTCACGGACAGCTAGGATTCGCATGTTACACCTATAATGAGGGATTTTATCCGTGGAATAATTACTTGGGGGATTGTAACCGTCTGCTGTTGTGATTCTGTGGATCAACTCCTGCATTGTGGCAGAATCACACATCTTCATTTGTTTCCCCATAAAGTTAATCCAGGCTAAGTATGCATACTGAGCTAAAACACTGTTGAGAATCCAAGCCTCTGTGTTTGTATGTATCCATTATTGCTAGGTTGGACAAACCCTGAGTACACTTTACAATCACTGGTAACTTCTTCATACACAGAGGAGGAAGACACCATGGATTCCTCCGTGCATACTTCAACTAATCATACTACAATACTATTTGTAATGTTGACAGTTGACAACATGAATGAATGAATGAATGAATGAATGGGTGGATGGAAGGATGGATGTGTTGGTGTCATGCATTGTTTCGTGGCATATTGTCATGACAATACATCCCAGATATAATCAGTGCACAATGGCTGGTGACTGCCCGCACTACTGCCCACGCATGGCAGGCCGTGGAAAGACCCCATGGTCCCATGTGGGGTTAACTGTGTCATGCTAGACGAATGAGGGTTGAATGGCGCAGGAATTCTTCAGCTTGCCCTCCAAACATCAACAAATCTATTGAGTGACAGCTTGTCTTGCATTGACCCCGCACTGTGAAAAGAAGACTCTTTAGGCGGATCCTCACGACCCTTACTTGGAACATGACCCTGATTAGCCTCCGATGACACTCTGACATCATCTACTGTGTAATTCCCCACATCATAAAACGTTGCTACCAGCTCTACTGATCATATTCATGTACTCATGCATGTGGTGCATTTAAAGAATTGTTTTCATGTTCCAAGATTTGGGTTGCATTAGGAATATTGGAAATAATTATGTGCAAGTGCTTCCTTTCAAGCCAGATGACGTGAAACATACAAATCAATGAGACAAGCAAGTTTCCACAGGGGCTGGTATGTTATTCATGGGAGCTCTATGTGGTATTTTGAGGGATGAATCACCGTGAATGGTCTCTTCACTGGTAAGGAACTGCTCGGTGATGAGAATAGGCCTGAGTCGAATCGATTATTAAGCCGGTGTTCGATCGAAGAAGTCGAACTCCGATTTCGTTTTGATGAATTCGATGCATCGATGAAATTACCAAATTGACTAGAAAACACAAAATCTTTTGTTTGATAGTCCTGTTATACACAATTTATCTTCATATTTTCACAATCTTAATTTGCTTACTTGGTTCCTACTCTCTTTTGTGAGTTTTGCAGGTAACGCATCAAGAGAATGAACAGGTCGCTTGATGATCAAGCAGCTACTACTATAACGCACTATTATATACAGCGCAACGCCACAACAAACAATTGTCCATAGACTTTGTACAACGGATAGCATCGTGTGTTGTGAAAACCCGGAAATACAGTGGCAATCGTGCGTAAGGCTCATTTGCATACACGCTGCCGACGTACAGACTAATAGAGCGTCTCCGTACAGCGATTCGGAGACCACTGATTGGTGCATCGCGTAGATCACGTCATAACCACGTGGTCGCCAAAATAGTGATAACGATATCCGGTCACGTTGTCCGAAACCCGGAAGCGATTTTTCGACGCATTAGGGTTACGGGAAAAAAAAATCGCAACCCGGAAGCTGATTGACTTTCTGCCCGTTGCAATTGACTCTACAGATTCCAACCTACATACATGTATACGATGCCATATTGACGCTAATTTGTAAGATTTTGACGGAAAAACAAGAAGTAATCGAAATTCGCTTACATGTGCAGTATTGGTGAGAAAATAGATTCTCCGAGAATACCTTTCATAATTCATATAAAATAAAGGAAAGTGAAATTCTAGGTCGATTTTGGTACGAGGTGATAGAGAATTGCACGCTTGTTTTGGTGGAATACTATGTGGGGAAATGGAAGGATTGCACACTGCGTATGCTTACTATATTTTCATTCATAAATTGGCTCTTGGCAGTGGCTGGGTGACGTCATGTATCGATGCATCGATGTTCGATCGGCGCAAAGCCATCGAACACCGGTTTCTGAAAAAATCGATATGACTCAGGCTTAGATGAGAACCAGTCAGAGAATTTGTGTATCTCCAGCATCGTGAAGACACAGCTCTGAGTGGATGACCTCCTGTGATCTCTGTTGTGGATGGAGGAGGAAACAGAAAAATACTGCCAGATGTACGAGTGTAAGACTGATGAGAACCAGGAGAAGTCTGCAGGAGATTGTAAGGAGCCGTGTGAGAAAGTGGTGGAAATTATCATGGTATATATGCACAATTATTGATGGATGTAATGTGATTAAAGAGAGGGACAAGTGGGTGAGAAGATAGGGGAGAGGCAGAGAGAGAAAGGGGGGGGGGGGTCTAATAGAGAAAGAAAGCGAGATTGAATATGTAGGGGAAATGGAAAGAGAGGAAGGTAGATTAAGGCAATAGAGTGGGAAAAACATGAGACATAACATTAACAACTCTATAACGTAGTTGTAAATTGTGATTCTTGTACCTTTGAGGTTCATATTCACATTGCTACTTTCCATACTTTCTTAGGATTGTCTGCTTGGATGGTACCCCCTCAGACATATTATCCATACAATACCCATCCACTTAACCTGTACCCAAACTTGTACCCCACCCTTTCACCTTCCCTTTAACTAGGGAGATGTGCTTTAACCACCCTTTAACCTATGTTGTGGATAATTCATGTGAGCTGCTGCAACCCAAACATACTAAACTAACCCATGTGGCTGCCAGCTGCCTCCTAGCCTCATCCCAAGACTCTGGGCTTTATTAACCAAGCATGAACAGACACCAGCTCTGACCCTTGGCTTGGACAATGTCTTTATGTGTACAGACTGACAATATGTGAGTATGGTACATTGGTGAACCCCTGTCATTAAAAAAACGGATAGCCCCTTAGTCAGTTTCTTGCCTACTGGACTAAGCTGGTCAAGGAATCTTAACGTGGATAGATTAGATGATACTCAGTGATGGGTAGAACACACCAAACGAGTATCGCCTCTCATTCTCCCTGTTTATGAAGCTAACATTGTCTTCATTCTGTTCAGTAAGAACCTCTTTCTGTGATTTCATCCTCCTGATTGATGATCGGTATGTATGGTGTATGAATTTGAAGTGAAGAGAATTTGTTAACAGAATTCCATACATGTTGTATATGGGCTACTATTGATATATATCCTGGCTTTAAGGATTGTGTTGGTAAACAAGATGCATAATTCATGGAAAATTCTAGAGACGTCAATGCAGATTGCTTATTACGATTTTATAGGGATGTAGTGTCCATTGAGTACAAACCCTGGTGATATTGGTGGAAAGGATGTGTAATGTATGGGCAGGGGGTTCTGATGTTGACAGTTGTTTTTAAGTTAACTTCTTTCCAAATCTGGTTGTCCCAGCTGTATGGAATTAGAAGAATATTGATGACCATGACCATTATTAGGTTGTATTCATGGAGTGCTGCATATAATGAATAAAATTAAATTGTATAGTCTACATAATGCTATTGTAGGTCGGTGATAAAGATGATGATGTGTTTGTGTGTTTCTGTGTGTGTATTTGTACATGATATGATGTATGCATGTACATGTGTAAGAACAAAGCTATTTTTTCATCACATAATTTTGTCACAAACATGTCCTCCAAACTCACTGCAAATCAATCAAGCCCCTCTCATTAATCCCCTCATTAAGCCCCTGTTGCCCCCCCACGACCCCCTAATTAATCCATGTGTCCTTCCCATCCTCCCTAGATCGGCATCGCATGAGGAGAGACAAGTACAATAACTGTGAGTTCTTTATGCTTTGGATTCATTTTGATTCATTTGTGTGTTGCACTCACATCGTAGTGTCCTTTCTGTTGACCACACCTCCTCACACATTTAGCTGATACCTGTAGTTACCACCCAAGATCTTCAGCCTCATCAATCACCATAGAAACCATTTCAGTCATGTCTAATAACCATGCATGTTGTCACTTGCCCAGTATGTGTGTACATGCAATTAACCACAGAGTAACGTTGTATGCAAAGTTGAATCCAATCTGTAAACCAGTGGCATTCAGCTCAGCAGCATGGGGCATGTAAGCTTCATGTAGTAATCTCCAGGGTCAAGGTAGGCAGTCTAGAGGATGGATTTCGCTATTTCACGTTTCATTTAGGGAAAGTAGTCCTTTCAGTCACAAAGATTGCCTCTTGGAACATGTCCAAAGAGCCCTGGATGCTATGCCTTATGCCTAAATCTCCTTCCCAGTGAAGGATAAAGGATCAGAACAGTGTTGTCATGGCAACAGGATATTTGGGAACATGTAGCCTAGGCTCCAGACTCTAAATGTTTCTTGAGGCTAATGCATTGTGGGAAGGTTGCATGTTGCTTTGGGCATGCAAATCATCAGCCTAAGCTTGAAGGTATGTCGTAGGGGAGATATGACATGGGAATCTATATTAAAAATGACAGAGATTGGCAAGCTTGGAATCTGCTGAATGAAACTGATATTTAACACTGGTTTGCATGAACGTGTGTGCCATTTTTTGAATGAAAGACAACCTTGCTCTTTTTTTGTGACATTGTTTAATGAAATCCTTTGTGACAGCTAGCAAAATGATATATTTGTTTGACAGAATTGTAAAATCAAACCAAATATTTATACACATTATTTATTAAGCTAGTGTAAAGCTACCAGTATGGATCAAGTTAGTAGTTTGATGTGAATGATATAGATACAGGAGAAATTAGATAGACACTTTCCTTTGCTAATTATCAGGCTAGTTAACAGTAGTAGAAACTGTAGAAAGGTCGCTTCCAAGCTCATCAGAAACATCCTTTTCTAATAAAAAAAAAAGAACAAGCTTGCAAAACTCTCCTTCTCTCATGCACTATGTAGATGCTAGTTTCCAAGCAAGGAAATAGACACAATAACCACCCTTACAACTTGTGTAGTGTCTATATGTGTCTTGACTAACATTGCCTGGTTTCATCAAGGATGTATGAAGTAGAGATAATAAAATTAACATTTATTGGCAGAGGCCTCTTCCAAACCTGATGTCATGAACCAAAACTCCCTGAAATGTTTTGCATTATACAAGGAAAGAGAAATGTTCATAGGGGCTTGTTTGCTCTTGATGGGTGCTCTTTGAATCTTCCTGAGATGGCTTCATACATCCCTGGTGACATCCCTTCTGTCTGTCTGTGTACAAGAGAGTTTGGACTTGTGTGTAGCTCTTAGTACCATAGGAGAACCAGTATTTATTCCATCTTAAATTGAACATGTAATGTATATTTCAGCTACATGTATTACAGGGCTTACCCTTAGCCGATTTAAATGGTGGCCAGTATGGCCACTTGAGCATGTTATTCAGGTCACTAAAAGGATTTTTAGGTGGCCCAGACTATGAGCAATGAGCCATTTTTTTTGGTGGCCAGCTGAGCCTTCACTTTGAAAGTTTGGGGTGGCCCAAAATCATTTGAGGTGGCCTTAGCTCTTGGGCCACTGTTAAGGGTGAGCCCTGAATGTAAGCCTGTTTCATGCAATTTTGGGCTTATGAATTTCATACTTTTATCGTAAACTCCTGCAAGATGATGACTGCATATCATCATCTTTATTCAGGCTTAGATTGTTCAATTCAAAAGTGATACCAGGTAGAATTACATCAATCTATTTCATTGCATTCATTGCCTGTAGACAATATGGCTATGATATTGTTGTTTTTGCCTATGTATTTCTGTCATAACTATGAAATAAGGTTGTAAATAAGAATTATGTGAAATTCATATTTTGGTAATTGCAAAAAACAAGCAAATATCAGGAATGTGTAAATTCAGTTGATGTTTACACATATCAAACTGTACTAAGGAATGCTACAGATGAACACTGTATTTCTGACAGTAAAAACATATTTCTTTCTTAATTTCTTAACAAAGTTGTCAGAAATATGCACAGTATATGTAAGTACTACGGTAGTAGCTGATTGCTCATGCTACATGCATATACTCTAACCTAATAGTAGACCCTCTTATTATGTTGGCACATAGAATACACACTAAAACTGTTCACCCTTTTGGATGTTGAGTTGTGATCATTTTATTCATTTTTATCTTAAATGCTTAAATAATTTTTGTTGTGAATTTATTGAGCCCTTTTTGCCATTTTGGTTTAGTGAAATTTATTTTACTTCCGCAAATATTGTTTTTTTTTAATCAAATTAAAACTTTATTTATGTTGATTTTTGTGTGCGAATATCAGTTAATAAGCATATTTGCACTTTTTGAAGATTTCATAGTTCATCCATTCCATGATGATATTTTAAATATGTCCGATTTGCAATTCTCATTCTCAGATTACATGTAAAGATAAAGATGCTTCATAATGAATCTTCTAAATATCATGTCATGCTATTGCAACCATGAACAAAATATGAAGTTCATATCTTTAAAGTGAAGTACCAGTATGAAACTGTGAATCCGCCTAGACCAATAAGCTTCAAACTAACTGGGAGTTTGGGTCAGTGCACATGTAAAACATACATGACAACAAGACTGTCTTTCTGAGAACTATAGGTGGAGCTATTGTAGGTCAGGAACCTGAACTCCTCCCATGCTGTACTGACTGCTGAGCAGTTGCAGTTCATTGTACACACGGATCATTATCAACACAGAATGGTCTTCAAAATATATCTTTTTGAAAAGTAAAATGATACAATACATAAATTTTATGTATTTCAGAACTTGCTTTTTCAATTGTTTTTTTTTATTATTATATGGCTCAGTATATTGGTATATTCAATACTTTATTGGTCTCACAACATTTGCTTTTACTGCAGTGGACATTTATCTACCTTTTGTTTACATTTTATTTTAATCTTCTTAACTTTTTGACTTTGTGAGACTTTTTTTGTATTATATAACATCTATACATATGTAAATAATTGTTATATTTTACTAGTTGTTGATTTTTGTCTGTAAATATTTCTCAATTTATTTCTTTGATTTGTGCATGTTAGTGTGGTTTTAATTTGATGTTTCTTTTTCTTCTTAAAAAAATAGCCTGTATAAGACTATACCAACATGTACCAATGAGCACTTATGAGTTTTTTGCACATCTACACCTACAGAACTGTTGATGTATTCTACCTACACATGTTCTATACCCTGTAACTTCATAGTATACCATTTACATACAATGGCAATGATATAAAACAAAAACAAAAACAAAATCATTTATTTATTGTTAACTAGTGTACAAGTGGTAATACACCCACATCATATCCTTGTAAAGATTTTGATGTTCATGACATGTACTTAAAAATGGTTTCAATGGTGTTGCTCCCATCAATGCACCTTTTAAAAAAATAACAAAGAAAATGAAGTGAGATGAATTAAATATTTCTTTTTTCCATTGTATTTATTTGCAGCCTTCACTCCAGACTTTTCAGAGGATTTTAGGATTTATATTTTTACCCACTGGATTGTATTTTTTCTATGGCGCAACATATAATTGCCTATTAGGACACATGTATTTGATGCTGTATGCTTCTAGGATTCCATTGTGTTTTCGTATATAGAGGGTTTAAGACCAAACTAAACAAAGCCTTTGAAACGGGTTGATTCTAGGGGATGGGGTTGAGGGGGGATGGGGGTTGGGTTGGGTTGGGGATGGGGGGGGGGGGGGTGTAGATGTGTTGGTATGAGTGGGAATGGGGTAGGGATAGGGATAGTGATAGGGATGGGGATGGGGATGGGGATGGGGATGGGGATGGGGATGGGAATGGGGATAGGGATGGAGGTGGGGGTGGGGATAGGGGTGGGGGCGGGGGTGGGATGGTAGATGTATGGGTATGAGTGGGTGTGGGGATGGGAAAGGGGATGGTATAAGGGTGGAGGTGGGGGTATAGATGGGATGGTAGGTATGTGGGAATTTGATAGGGGGATGGGGTGAAATGTTTATATGTTGGATGTGGTGGGGTTGGTAGGTGTGTGGGTATGAACGGGTGTGAGGATGGGAAAGGGGATTGGGTGGGGGTGTAGATGGGATGTAGGTGTGAGGGAATGGAATAGGGGATGGGGTGGGGGATAAGCAATGGGTGGGGTTGGTAGGTGTGTGGGTATGGTAATGGGATAGGGGATGGGGTGGAGAATAGACGATAGGTGGGGTTGGTAGTTGTGTGGGTGTGGTAATGGGATACGGGATGGGGTGGGGGATAAGCAATGGGTGGGGTTGGTAGGTGTGTGGGTATGGTAATGGGATAGGGGATGGGGTGGAGAATAGACGATAGGTGGGGTTGGTAGTTGTGTGGGTGTGGTAATGGGATAGGGGATGGGGTGGGGGATAGGCAATGGGTGGGGTTGGTAGGTGTGTGGGTGTGGTAATGGGATAGGGGATGGGGTGGGGGTGGGGTGTAGATTGGATGGTAGGTGTGTAGGAATGGGATAGGGGATGGGGTGGGGGATAGGCAATGGGTGGGGTTGGTAGGTGTGTGGGTGTGGTAATGGGATAGGGGATGGGGTGGAGAATAGGCGATAGGTGGGGTTGGTAGGTGTGTGGGTGTGGTAATGGGATAGGGGATGGGGTGGAGAATAGGCAATGGGTGGGGTTGGTAGTTGTGTGGGTGTGGTAATGGGTTAGGGGATGGGGTGGAATGTTTACATGGCCTGAAATGACTTCCTAGTCGGCTTCTCCCTGTCACTTGGACTTGAACTTTCAGAGCCACCCCACGAAGAACAAAACAACCCCAGCCTCTGCTTCCTCCTTCCCTAGAACAAACTCAGATGGGATGTTTTTTGAGGCATAATGCTAATGTAAACGCCCCCTAGCTTGTGTTCCTAGTGACCTGTGGATGGATAGGCCGTCTGTCATTAGGCACGCAAATGGTTTCATTTGTGCTTTCGATTGCTCTCTCTTGTTTTCTCAGTGGTTTGGTTGTTATAGTGATTCATGAATATTGATTGGACTATGATTGGATAGAGAGAATGTCAAAATAAATTAGGTCATTGTGATTTATGATAAATGGGCAAATCAGATTTTCTGGCACAAAGTTCTGAAGTATATTTAAGAAAATTGGTGTGCTTTTCGATAGAATGTAGAATATTTAGGAAATGCCTTATAAAGCTGTCTGTCTCTTTGATAAGAATATGTCCAGATTTAGATTCTAGTTTGTAAATGATCTACACAGTGAATTAATGAGAAAGGGAAGAAGAAGAAAAAGAAGCATTGAAGAGGTAGAAAGCTGCAATTTTAATAAAAGGTTTCAGCATTACGAGTCTCAATAAACTAAATAGGCCTCTGATTCAAATGAAATGCGTGGGTGAAAATAGGATTGAGAGCAATTAGATATGTAGCTGTTGGGCTTTGAGAGTGTTGAGGAATGTCGTACATGGCTCCTTGCATCCTCCACATCTCTTACCAGCCCCAGGGGTGCTGTTCATTATCTTCTCCCATCCCAGCCCATCTCAGCACCATCCCCTCCTCCGCCATCCCCATGCCAACCGTCTCCCCACCAAAGGAGCTCAAGCTCAGACACCTCCGGCTTATCACAACATTCATGTGACCAGCACCAGCCTGCATTATCACTGCAGGTAGCTCACACTCAAATTGGCTGTGACATGCATCTGCAGGCCCGTCACAAGGAATTAGAGGGAACTGTCACCACCCTCGCCACCCTCCCAGCAGTTGTGTAAATGAGCCATCTCTCTTGGGCGTCTGCCTGCCCAGTCCCATCTGTGGAAATCCGTGTAATGCCAAGAAACCCAAACTTCACTAGTCCCTAGTTGTTTCCGGTGATTAGATGTTGGTCTGGTGGTGAATAAACAGTTATTGCACTTTCTCCTGGCTGGCTTTGTCAGGGCTGGGTCGCTCTGCCCTGCCTGCCTGTCTGTGTCAGCTACCTCTCTCCACCCGATGGAAAAATGTGCAGATGAATATTCAGTGTTTAAGTTATTCTGGACATAAATAGGAGGAAAATATTTGAATAGTGAAACTAATTATTCTACTGAAAACACATTATTAATATATTTTTTGGGGGCAATTTATAAAGATAGCTCCAAAAAATATTTGGTAATTTATAAAGAAGGCTTGCAATACTTCTCGTCAATATTGGCTATGGTATCTTTGAAAAGCACAGAGCATGATGAGAATAGGGAGAGTGCTGTCTGAACGAACTTGTGTGGAAAGTGTACTTTTCAGACTCTGGAGGGTGAGGTGGTGGGGCTGGAGTCTCTAGAAATAGATCCTGATAGCTGATACGACCATCACACCAGCAACGTCTCAGCCAAATACTTGGCTGTAATCTTATCAAATCAGATCACGTGTTGGGAGAGGGAGGAGGGAATCTTGGCTGATCCTGAGTAAAGCTGAGTAATGGGATGTAGTGGATCCATGGGCAGCCAGGCAGCTCGGGATGAGCAAGCTAGAGGGCTATGGAGGAGGATGACAGCTCCTCATGTGAAGACAACTATTTTAATTGAGGGCTAGAGGCTAATCTTTGGCTTACACCGTGTTTACACGATTGCTGAATATGGGAATCTCTGATATCATATCTCTATTTCAGTAGTGATGACATAAGTCATACAATATTCGCAACAGTAATAGGTGCATGCTGAAGAAAAAAAATCATTCTTTTTTGCAGTAATATACAAACCTTGTTTCTTTTGTCAAACTTATGAAGAAGAAGAAAGAAGTGTTTGTTGATATTTTGTCCCGAAACATTATGCCCTCTATCTCGATTGCCTGATTTATAGGAGAATTTTGTGGGAACATTTCTGAATCTTGACAGGCATCCTTCTTACTTTCATACATCACAACTTAGATGGTGTGTGTCCTGATGTATTCAAATTGTATGCAATCTTTCAAACTCTTACTGCTTATCATGTCAGTGAGGATAAAGCTCTATCTAGGCATTGCATTGTTCATATGGTCATATTGAACTATTTCCATCATGAACAGACAATTTTTGCAGTTTTAAAGCCACATGCACATCACTGATGGATGACAAATGAAATGAATTAGGAATTCCATCAATTTGGATAATGTAGGTCTAAGTGTGGAAAGTTACAGGAGTATAGATTGAAAGAGAGGGGAAAAATGAGGATGACAAGAGTCAAATGCAATGATTCCTGTAGATACTATGAACTTGGTCTAGACCCACTGTGGTGTCCTACTCCCCCTGAGTTTGCCCATTACCCAGGCAGCGGGGGCTGGCAGGGCCTAGCAGGGCCTAGCAGGGGGCTCATGGATGCAAATTATGCAAATAATTGCTCAGCTTGGTGTGAGCTGTGGCTGGTCATGACTCATGCAGAGCGACTGGTAGTCTAGGTTTGCAGACCCATGTATGTCAGCAGATCACTCATTAATGTTAGGAGTATCTACAGACATTGATTCAGTTTCTTTAATGTTCATGAGTATCTACAGATGTGAATTATGTGTTAGAGTAATCAGTGAGTCTTAGCACAATCACATTAGGACAAAGGGATATGTGTAAAATATGTACACTGTAGTGCATGACCTGATGTTGGTATAGTCTGTACTCTGTGGCTCTTATACATGTAGCTGATATATTTCTGATCACATATTTCTGATATATACATGGCATGCAGCATGTGATTTAATTGATTTGCTCTTGATGATGGCAATGGTGCAATAAAAGTACTTGCAATGTTGAAGATATATGAAATGCCATTTTTTTGTTTAAAAAACCCTTCTTGGTGTTTTTAGTATAACTTTAATTTGCAGTGATACAAATACATTGCAGACTGAAATCTTAGCTGGTTAATGCTGCCTTCTAAGTTCTAACATTGATATAAGAACATTTTTTGTTATTCAACCTTTATTCTACATGTACATATAAACATACCTGCTAAAATACCAATCATAGCCATGATTTTCTTTGTTACTGAAGTAGCGACACTACCATTCAAACTATGTGTGTATGTAGCAATATATGTGTATATACTGTATGTTCCTTGGCAAAAGAGGGCAGTATATATGGCTGAAACTATAATGTATGGCTTAGAGCACACAGTAACAAATAAAGTGGCTGAAGCTGGAGACTAGATTGCATGTTCATGAATGATTGCCAATGTGCTGAGCAGACAAGCGGCAGAGAGCATGTTAAAAGCAGCCAATCTGGTGAATGATCAACCCGTCATGGACAGTCAGGATCGCATCATTGCAGAACATACAGATTTTATTCTGAAATTATAACCTACTCATTAATTTCAATCATACATTATGGCTCCTTTCCCCTCTCACTCTTACTTTCTTCCTCCCCATCCTTGATGACTCCTGCTTCTGTGTACTTCTATGAGTATTAGCAGTGATGGATGACTTAATGTAAATGCCACATGCACAGTCCCACACATGCACTCTGCTGTGATGCTCATGCATATTTTGTAAGTCTGGCGGAGCAACATAGGCAGTGATTTGTCAAGGTTTGGGTGATCACGCTGCTTGTCAATTTAGAGAATTGGATGTAGAATGTGCTTGGCTTACTGGGGTGTATGGAAGGGGGGGGGGGTCTTGCTTGCTTTTCAGACAAAGCAAAAGAGGAAGAGGAGTAAGGAGAGAAAGAGAAAAAGCTGATGGAAATGAAAGCAGGTAAAGAGAATGGGAGGAGAGAAGCAGGCTTGGAGGAGAAGGGACAAGAAGAGGAGGGAAGATCATGGAGAAGTCAAATAAGAAGAAGAAAAGAAGGAACAAAGGAGGTAAAGTGAAGATGACATTGTGGAGACTGAGGAGAAGAATGAGTCCAGGGGGAATAAGAGGGGAATAAACCTTTTCTGCATTATTGTGGCTCATATGTCTTAAGACATAAGGAAGGATTCTTGCATGTTCTTATCTCACCCTCTATCCACCCCATGGTAGCAATAAGCCTCCAATCCCTTCATCACCATTGCCTCCCCACAGTATGATGTGCACATTAAATAGCCCCACCAACTGAGAAGCTCGCTGGATGTCTATTGAGATTTAATTCATCGTCTTGAGTCACCTCTCCCATCCCACCCATCAGCCCATCACCCCGCCCTGGTTCCCCATTGATTGGGCTGTCAATCACTCAGGGGCAGACCAATGTGATTTGTCATGCACCAAGGTCACGTCTAATTGGCTGATTACAGTCTGACCTACAAACGTCGGCCTGTATAGCAGTACATGTACACTACATACAACAGTACATCGCTGTTTGAGAGAGGCATAGTGCATACATACACAGCTTGTCTTCCAATTACATCATAGGGCCTGTCTTGATTGGGTTTACTGGATATGTTGGCTTCAATCTGCCAAATCAAAGTAATTTGTCAACATTAGAGCTCAAAATGCTGTGCATGTTGAATGGAAATCTTCAATGATTGGTTTGCATTGGTTTGCTTTAGAAGAACAGTTCAGAGTAAGGGTTAAGAAGTGATTTATATTGAGTTCATCTCTTTTCCCCACCTGTTCAGTAAAAAGGGGCATGAGGTACAATATTTGCTGCTGTTTCAGGCATACTGCTACAATGTTTAATACAAAGACACTGTGGTGCTAATGAATATGCAGTTGGTATTCACCTGTGACTGCACTCATTTACACTTAAACATTTTATGGTAACATTGATGAGTGCCTGGAGCAGAGACTAGGCATGTGCCCAATCCCCTGTAGAATAGCAGTGGTCATCTGAGGTCAGGTTTGTGCAATGTAATCCACCTGCCTCCTTCTCAGGCAGTGAGTGTAGGAGAGGAGGAGAGAGGAGGAGAGAGGAGGAGAGAGGAGGAGAGAGGAGGAGAAGGGGAGGAGGAGGTGGTGGTGGTATGGTGGTGGTATCAGATCTGATGGGAAACAGAAAGCGTGCGCTCTTTCGTCAGACCTCTACAGTAGTTTGTGTTTCTTAACCCTGCCCCTTTTCAGTCACTTGTGTTTCACTTATTCTCTCTATTTGTAAGGCTCTCATTTTATCTCCTTGTCATTGACTCCTCCCCATGGCCCAAGCTGTCCTGAGGTCATGCTGCTTTTAGGGTTCATATGCAAGTAGATGTGGGTAATTTAGGGATCGATAGATGGGTGTCTGCCTGTATCTTCCACTTCTTTTCTTTCTCCCCATCCACCAACATAGTCACTTTACTACCCCCCCCAACATATTCACTTTTCTATACGACCCCCTCCCACTCCCAAGTCACTGATGATACACCTGTAGCCCTGGTATTGGTGCAGTCAAGGATGGATGCAACATAGCTTGGTGCAGTGGTGGGCCAGTGCTAGGAGTGAGTTGGTAGTGAGAGGTGCTAGGGTGGGTCTCTGGTCTCTGGTTGCTAGCTGCATCTCATTTCATGCTGAGCAGCGATTACTGCTACCATTCTTCTACAGGTTGTTCAGAGCAGGCCATCTGGATGTAGTATAGTATCTAGACCTCTAGAACATTTAATGTTACCTGGTTTATGGATTCATATGTATCGAGAGGAATCTGGATTGTTTAGACCTGTGTTCAAAGGAGTTGTACAGTCTGTGTCTAGGAGGGAGGGTGCCCATTCATGTTTTTCTGCCATCTTGTTGAAAGGGCAGTTTCATGTGACATTTAATGTAATGAGTTTGGAGTCGAGGCCAATACCATAGATGTACAGCTTTGGCTCATGTTGGCGTGCTCTTCTTGTAAATGCTTGAAGCGTGTCATTGGAGTTGTTTCTTTGGAGGAGAGATTTGCATGATGATATGCAGTCAAAGAAGCTCGGTGCCACACAACTCTGAATCGTTGAAAAGGGATTGATGAACATTTCTGCTGATTGGTGATTATATCATTCTACTGTTGGGTGATTAACAAGTACTTGCAGAATATCGCTGGTTTCTGTATGATCAACATCAATTACATATTTATTCAAGGAAGTAGATAATAATAATAATAATAATAAACCATGTTTATATAGCGCATAACACATATACATAAGAAAGTATAGGAGGAACAATAAACAAATTCTTTTTACATGATCGAAGATTTCGTGTTGGTTTGTATACAGTGAGTAAGTCATTTAGATAAGCAGGAGCTAATCCATGAAAACATTCATAGGCTAATAACAATATCTTGAACTTAATGCGAGACTGGACTGGTAACCAATGTAAATTACGTAAGACAGGGGATATTGAAGCATGTTTCCTCGTACGTGTAACAAGTCGCGCTGCTGAATTTTGTATAGTTTGTAGTCTTTGAATTTGGCGAAGTGGTAATTGAAAAAGGAGACTATTGCAGAAGTCAAAATGACACATAACAAATGCGTGAACCAAACGTTCAGTTGTACTTCTATCAATAAAATCACGGATTTTACCAATTTTGTAGAGTGCAAACGAAGCTGAACGGCATTTTTGTGTGATGAAATTGTCAAATGTAAGCTTATTGTCGAAAATTACCCCAAGATTTCTACATGTTTTGGTAGCTTTAATTTGCTTTCCGGCTAGATCCAAGTGAATTACTGGAGTCGTATTTCTAAAACGGGATGAAACATGAAGGAACTCTGTTTTACTGCAATTTAACTTGAGACAGTTTTGGTGAGACCATTCTTTGATTGCTTGAACACAGTTTGCTATCTGAGAAGAAACATTTTCAAGCCGTGACTGTTTGAATGTAATATACAACTGAGTGTCATCAGCATAAAACATCTTGAAAATGTTATGTCTTTCAATCAAAGATTCTAGAGGAGAGGTGTATAATGTAAACAGGACTGGACCCAATACAGATCCTTGCGGTACTCCTTTGGTGAGTACATGTCCTGAAGACCGATCATTTCCAATGACTACATTATGAGTACGTCCTGATAAGTATGACTGCATCCAATTAAGTGCTTCACCACATATTCCAAATCTTAGTGATAAGCGTTTAAGCAATATATCGTGATCAATGGTATCAAAAGCTGAGGAAAAATCAAGCAAGATAAGCATAACCTCCTCGCCCCTATCAAGTGACAACAGAATGTCATTTGTAACTCTCAAGAGAGCAGTCTCAACACTATGAAATGACCTGTATCCTGACTGAAACTTTGCATGTAGATCAGATTTACCTAGATATTCTTGTAGCTGATGTGCTGCCATCTTCTCTAGAATCTTAGCAAAGAATTTAAGGTTTGCTATTGGGCGATAATTCTTCAGATTGTCACTATCACAAGACGAGCCTTTCAGTTTTGGAATGATATTGGCACATTTGAACTTATCAGGAAATCTACCATTTCTAAAAGAATCATTTATAATATTCGTCATAATGGGTACCAATTCAGGAAGAAACTTTTTCATAAATGAGGTGGGAATAGGATCAAGATCACAGGTTGTTGAGGAAGACTCCTTGATTACATTAAAAACTTCATTTATAGAAACAGGATTAAATCTTTCAAATGAGAAGCCTGTTTGATCTTCAACAAGAACATTGTGAGTTAATGATGACCGTAGCTCCTGGGTGATAACTTCTACTTTCTCTGCAAAATAATTCTGGAAACGTTGTGGAAGGGACAGTTCAGAGTCATTATTTGTTGGCAGTGTACTAGAAGAGCATGGTCGTAGAAGCTGGTCGACTTTCCTGAACAATTCGCGGGAACTACATTCTTTCAGTTGGTCCTTGTGATAACGTTTCCTTGCAAACGTGAGTTGGTTATTATAATCATGACAGGCTCTTTTGAAATTCTGACGGTCGATTTCCAGCCCATGATTGGAGAAAGCCCTACGTTCAAGAGCTCGAAGTTCTTGCTTGCTACGGCGAAGTTCATCAGAAAACCAAGGAGAGTCTGGACGACATCTTACTGTCCGCGTTACTTCTGGAGCATGTTGGTCAAGAAGCGCAGATAAAACAGACTCATACTGATCAATACGAGCATTTATATCATCACATGGCAACAAAAACAATTCAGATCGTGTAATGTCTTGTCGAAACTCTTCAACGTCAATCGCATGTATTTTCCTTGTTTTAATCTGTAACTTCATTGGCTCAGGTTTAGTGATGTTGAAGGAGCATTTAATAGCTACATGATCGGATGGAAGGTAACTGGTTGAGCTGACGTCACTGACAAAGCTATCAGTTCCACGTGTTAAAATAAGGTCGAGAGTATGTCCGTCCTTATGTGTAGGAAAACATATATGCTGTTGAAGGTTAAGTGCAGTTATCAAGTTCAAGAAACGAGTCGAGTTTACATCATTACTTATGTTGACATGGAAGTTAAAATCCCCTACTATCATCAACCGATGTGAAGTCAATACCAACTGCTCTAAGAGGGTTGAAAATTCTCGAAAGAATGTCTGCTCTGTTGCTTCTCCTGTAGCTGTTCGCTGTGGCCTGTAGATTACAATCAGACGAATAGGAGCATGTCGATGGGATGTCAAATGTATATCCATATGTTCAAAGGAAATAAATTCTGAATGAGAGTTGTATGATTTTACTTGGAATGTCTTATTTATACATATGCCGACACCACCTCCCACGCGTCCCAGACGCGGCTTGTGATGCCAATCATAGTTCTTGAGGACCAATGATAGTTGGGCCATAGTGACGTTGTCGCGTTCATCGCCAGTAAACCAAGTCTCTGTTACAGCAGCAATGTCGATATGGTCACTGATGATGAGGTCACACAGCATGTGAGTCTTATTCTTCAAGGACCTGGCATTCCATAGAGCAAATCTAGTACAGTCCTTGTCAAGTATAGCAGAGGAAGACCGCTGTTCTTGCTGGTGTTGCTGGCGACGTCGGCACCTTCCACCCTTTCTACTTCGCTTTGTTCGACAGCGAGGACGACATATTCCAAGATGATTAATAGTTGACCACAGAGTCGCCGGTATTCGAAACTTTTGAGAGGAGAGACTATACAGTGTATTAATATCACATCTACCTTTGTTTGATAGATTGGAGCTAGTTTCCCTAGTACCATTTTCAGTGTCATATGCATTAACAGTAGAAGGGCCTGGATTAGGGTGGATGTCTCCACATTCTATTAATTGTAATTGAAAGGTACATGAACATGAACCTGTGGGATAATATGGTACTCTTTTCCCAACATACTTTCCATTTACACATTGAAAGCACCTTTCATGTAAACTTGTGAACATATATGTATTGGTATACAGTTCAGATGCACTCGTATAGTCTACGTAAGTACATGAACAAGAAGAGAGCACAAGGACAAGACTTACAGTCACGGACAGCATATGAATGAAAGCCATTATGGCTAAGTGCTTAAGTCTGCTATGAGCAGATTGAACTTTCAAGTAGAATCAAAGCATCAAAGAATGGTTTACAATAGCACCAATAGGCCTTGAGATACAATAGGCCCTGAGGTACAATACACTACCCTTTGGCTACACATAACACAATAGAGACATTGGCTGTGTACAAGTGCATTACGCCAACATGGCTACAGATTTCTACTTACAGTCTGGAGAAATCCAAAATGAAGTTCAAGTTAGTGCTGAAACAACACTCAATATTATCAGTTGAAACCAGTCCAGTAGAATCACTACCACATAATGATCAATCTATTACAAAAAATAACACTTGATAGGAACTCAGTACCAAGAAATATTAAGTACAGAGGAGAGAGCTGGAGCAGCTGTAACGCGCTCCACCAAGCTCCTCAAAGCAACACAGCATTAGTTGATTATCAGAGTTTGATATTTATCTTACAACATATATGCCTGGCAGAATGCATCTGGTTGTTGGTGTTTGAGTACATGTGCTACATTTTGTTGCTTCTTTATCTGTGGTGCTGTTTTCACTTGCCATTAAATTGTATGTCTTTGTATGTGGATGTTCCCATGCTATAAATGAATATTCTGAACAAGAAATAAGAGAGAGGGAAAGAGAGAGAGAGGGGGGGGGGGGGGGAGATATTGTAGAGAGAGGGAGGCAGACATATAGGCAGAAAGAGAGAGAGAGACAGTTTAAGAGTTTGACCTTTGCTGGTCATCACTCCATTTTGTGCTTGCCATCAGGGACCTACAGTAACTCACATTACATCTTTATCTGATATCTACAGTATAGTTGAATAAGAGCCACTTTGTTCATCTTGGTTTCTACATCTTTGGGTTCAAAGAGGACAAGTTTGCCAAATACACATGCTTGACCTGGAAGGACTGAATGTAAAACCATGCTTGTATGGAGTATTACAAGCCAACGGCTGAACGCTCATCAGTATCTATTGTAAGTTAGTAAATCCTTAACTTTCTTTGCATGGCCATCTTTTCAATTAAATGATTGAATTAGAGTTATGCATTATAAGTGTGACAAAAGGTTGTACATCCATTAGGGATATTGCCGTGGGGGAAATTGTCAGGAGATGAATAATCAATCCAAATAGCACAATACATAGAGCCAAAACACTGCTTTCTAAGTTAGCAACTGATTATTGATGCAGAGTACATGTGCATAGCGCCAAGTGACTAAAATCAATTGTGGGAGTGTGATATAGTGGTTGCCAGGTCACAGCATTTAAGAAGCTCATTATGAAATGGTATAGTGAGTCATGTCGAAGTATGACAATAAATAGGTCTGTCTATGGAATTGCAGTTGAGATTGATATGGCGTCTATTGATTCCCATGTATTGAATTGTTACAGTGGTTAGGGGTTCTAGTTTGCTATTCACAAACTGTTAACCATGACTGTAAAGGAGCACTGATAATGCTGTGCTTTGTAATACAGAAGGATCAATGCTATTGTAGAATAGCTATAGATCGTGTCCAAACTGCCATAGATCATGCAAGACATCCACTGGTACAAGTGTGATATTGAGATTGAGCATGTGTGCAAAGACACAACAGTTGTGCGAGTATCAGTGGCATGTAGACAGTGCGTTCATGTTTTCTTCAAATGCAATGAATCACATACTATTACTTTGAAAATAATAAGTTTTTACCTGATCTGTGACTTGATAGTATTCTGTTATGTGATAATTTGTATAAAAATGTTTACTGCCTCTTCAGATCTTGCAATTATCATATTAGCAATTTACATGTGAGATATTCTTACCCTCATAGTGCATGTAGGTACAGGATCTAATAGCATAATATAAGAGTATGTAGATTAATTAGCATAACCCTGTAGCCAATCACAGACAAGGGTGACAGGTGCCCGCCCCTCCAGCTGCCCATGCTTCGGGTTCACTCACCCCTCTATCTGCTGTAGCTCCACAGAGATGCTACTCAGAGGAGCCAAACACCTCTCTCTCTCTCTCTACCTGTCTCTAGGAAACACCAATCCCTCCAAAACCTGCTCAGAGTGATTGGAAATTTAACCCCCTGAACTTTTATCTCCATGGTAAACTACCCAAATTGTTTTATCCCACAGCTATTTGAACTTTTCCTTATGGATCTCGGGGTATTTGGTTGCTGGGGGATCATGTGATGAATTGAGCTGGGAACATGATGTGGCCTATGTTGACCCTAGTAAAAGGTTCTCACTGTGATTGACTGGTTCAGGAGAGAAGGATGAAGCACTATGTGAAGAAGCTGTCATATAGGAGCTGGTTCAGGAGAGAAGGATGAAGCACTATGTGAAGAAGCTGTCATATAGAAGTTGAGTAAATATGTCTTGAGGGTGAACAGGTGGATTCATGTCACTGTATACTTACTCCTAGATCCACACTTAACACTTTTCTGTAATATTTGAGATTATTCCAGATCCGCTTATGCAGTACATCATACTTACCCATGCCCAGACAGTATATTCAATACTTCGCTCTTTGCGCTCTTTGTTAAATTTGTATCGATTATCATTCCCTTATCAATCCCTAGAGCATTTGAAAAATTGCTATTCACTTATTCAATATTCATTTGATTTTTGGGCAAAAAAAATCAGTGTTACACATTATCAGGAAGTAAAGCAGGACATAGCTACCTGCTAGCCTCATTCACATCAGAATTTTGTTGGAAAAGACTTTTATACATTTTGTGAAGAGAGAAATATAGACATTTAGCTATGTTTCAACTAAGTTTCAACTCTCCAAAAGGGCTAAAAGATAATATCAAATCAGCCAATTAGAAAAATATTGGCCCAAAATGGAGAGAGATGGATTAAAAGACAAAAACGTGAGGTGATTTTTCTTTCTCTCATTTTTAAACGCACAGAACAAAAGGAAGATTCTGATTGAGTCAGTAGTTGCAGGAGCCATGTCGGTTCTCTCTGCTGGTGAGGAAGGTACACAGGCCTCGAAAGTCACCTGTTTTAGGGGCAGGCAACTTTTAGTTTTGGGGGGGCACTTTTTTCACTTTTTTCAAGGGCAGCAAGTTAGGTCAGAGGGGCACCAAGGCAAAAAC
The DNA here is from genome assembly GCA_963669155.1 of Arbacia lixula. Classification (NCBI taxonomy): domain Eukaryota; kingdom Metazoa; phylum Echinodermata; class Echinoidea; order Arbacioida; family Arbaciidae; genus Arbacia; species Arbacia lixula. Next base: position 138,345 of record OZ022591.1, on the reverse strand, counting down.
CGACAATTATGAAAGGGCACCAAGGCAAATCCCTAAAATATGAAAGGGCTCCCAAACCCATACCCCCATTGGCGGCTTAAACATTAAAAAATTTTGTTTTGTTTGTTTTTTCATTTGGCCGTAAGGCCAGGTAAAATTGAGTACATGTTGATCGTCCGGATTTTTTTAAAAAGAGGAGGAGGGTGTACCATATTATTTGATATTTGATAGTTTTCCCAAGATGGCTGCCGCATGTAAAATAGTATATAATACGATGCACATCAACCAACGTTGCTGTAGTGTGTATGATTTGCCCCCAAAATATAAATTTTTTCAACAGGTTTCTGTTTGTCTATTTTTAAATATTAAAATGTTGCCTTTATTCTAAATATGAAATTACATTTTGTTGATATATTGTCATTTTTGTCTTGATTTTGTAATTAATGTTTTAACATTTATGTGAACACTTTCATTGGAAGCCTTGTTTTTCCTCAAAATACACGGAACAGCAACAGAAATTACTCCAGAATCTCAACGAAATTCAAAGATTAGATGGCCACAAAACACGATCTCACTTCACTACAATCATGATAATCAGACTGCACTGGACTCCAGCGCACTCGATTGTACCCCTCACCCTGGCCTTGCGCGGGCCGGGGTCGGCCGCATGGAAAACATGCACATAGCGTATGTATACGGCTTTGAACACAGACGTGTGTTGCTGCCCTCTACGTTGCAGACATCGCGTTTTCGAATAATGGCGGATGGGAAAAAGTCGTTGACTGATCAGAACGATGTCAAAACCCCCCCAAATTACCCATCAACATTCCATTCAATCGTGACAAAATGCTATTAATGTGTAAGGTGAGGGTGTATTTATGTTAAATGTGTTTGTCAAAATATTTTTTGTGCGCCGATTGATCCGATTGAAGTGGATTGTAATGAGTTGTTGGTACAGTGGCTGATACAAATTTTAACATCGCTACTCAATGCGTATTGACTTTCTGTGTAAACTTTTTCATGTACAGCTACACAAAGTCTATGGTATGGGGAAACGGAATGTCCATTTTCACCTGCTGAAACGGGAAAAGACCATATGGCCTAATGCCCTTTTTGTCATGTTTCAAATATTTTTTTCGCTTCCTCGAATAAAGCCAGACAATTTATTTTTCTTCAAACGTAAATCGATAAACTCGAAACAAAATCATTCGCTCGTATTCATTCACAATCTAGATCAACGAGCCGAAACATCGCACTTGGAAAATAGCCGCAATGGCACATTGCGTGTAATGTAACATCCTGTATCGAAACTTTCCCCCCGCTGTAAACTTTACTTCGATGTACATACGTTGACACGAAGGGCACAATAATACGAGGGATTGAGTTCAATAAATGGAATGTCCATTGCATTTGTTTACGAAAACTCTCCCATCGCATTTACCCCCCTGAAGTTGTACTCGGGTACGTAACGTACATAGGCTATTCGGACGAAGGTACGAGGGAGTGAGTTCGGGTAATAGAATGGCAGCGTGTTTACAAAAAAAAATCCCATTCACTGCGGTGCGAGCATGCACGAGTCGAGTCGGCTGTAATCACGCTGAACGTTTGAAAATGAACCGACACTGCTCTGATGCGCTGTGAATCGAAGCTGTTATTAGTTTGGTGCGAAAGAATGTTGTTTCCGTACGTTTAGGGGAAAAGGGCATTACGGCAAACTGAAAAAGGGGACGGCAACAAGTTGCCGTAAGTATCATAATTTTGAGAGGGGCGACGCGGCAAGTAGAGGGGGCATTGCGGCAAATTGCCGTTTGCCGGTGGGTAATTCGAGCCCTGAGGTACAGCAGGGAAACAATAGATACTTCATCAAGGGGGATAATTTCCAAACCTGATGTCATGATACAGACATGTCACAGGGGCTCTTTTCTTATTGATGGGGGCTCTTTTATGCATTGGGGGGGGGTCGCTCTGATCCCCCTTGTATTTTATTCACTGATGTTGAGCTGCAGTGTTTGTTCTATGTGAGACATGAGGACCACATTAGGCAAGTCTCTGGAGACCTCTTCAACTCTCACTGTTGCTTCTTCTCTGACCTCACTGTTGTGGTGGTCTCTTCATCAAAGCTTGTCTGCAACTCTCCGCCCCATAGTGGCTGTGTTCTGACATAGTTGGAGGGACTTCAGAAAGATGATTCTTTGCTCTGTTTACACTTGACTAACAGTTCTACATATTTCCACACATTGATTTTTTGACATAGTTAAACTCACCGTACCGTAAATGCATATTTGTAAAACATACATTTCTGGTATTTTGGGAACGAAATAGAAAATTAGACATGGGTCCCTATACAGGAAAACCTAAAAAAAGGACATCCAGACCCCTTTAAACAAAGTTAGTGTGGGGGCCTGTATGCAATCATAAGTGTTGTATTTGTATTGTTTGAAACGACCCCCTATGGGATGCACAAGTGCATGTTCAAGTAATTGGCAGAACTGTACAACTTGTAATGTCACTTGTAATGTCGCACATTAAACACCTGTCTAAATCTTATGGACAAATGTTCCCATTCATCAAAATGTAAATATGAAAAAAATTGCTATGATCAAATTACAATTATTGACATACCTTCCAATTTATGAAATAGTGAACTTATTAGTGTGTCTCTAAACCATTTACTACTTGTCATAAAAGATTCCCATTGGTACCAATAAAATCTTTATTGTTACTAGTCTCCTTCACAGGCTCTGTGAGGGACAAGTTCTCTTTTTCCATAATAGCTATGTTGTTTGTGTTCAAAGAGCCTGAAAACAAGGCTATGTTTCCTGAAGAAATGATAATTTTTGTCTTGTATAGAAGCATGTAGATAAAATGAATTTTGATATGATTTAATCTGTCTTATTAAACTGGTACATTTGTGGTTCATGTGGGCACACAGACCCATGTCTATGAATCAAGACTATTTCCATTAGGTGTACTTCTGTGTCAAAAGGTCTCTCTCAAATATTCAATCATTTCTGTGTTTGTAGCAGTATTTTCCTCCAAAGATTTTATGCTCTAGATCCTGTTGTCCGTTTGAATTCCAGAACTAATTTGCACTGGGCTGATATTTCATCACTTGCAATGTAAGATCGCTTGGAGGTAGAAAGAGTCTAGTGAAATATGTCCAAACAGTTTGATCATAGTTAGCATTACAGTAGGCTGTGTGTTGTGATAGCATCAGTGCAGCTGTCTGGCTGACAACACAGCAGCATTCTAGGCCCTCCCTGGCTCCAGTTGGGTAGTTTCATGTTGCCATGGATTATTGTGATTATCAGCTTGATCATAGATTTATGATATGGCGATAACCATCATCACAATATCCATTCACTCACTCTGAAGTGATTATCTTCTACATCAAAGTGAAATTGTAAATGGGGCATTATTCTTTACTCCTCTATAAACTAGCCCAAGAAGACTATTGTATTTATTTACATCATTGGTGGTTGGCAAACTTTTTTTCTTGCAGTGAAAAGACTCTTGAATCTCAATAGGGGAAAATTCTGAATTATTTTTATCCAAACTAACAACCAAGTAAATGAAGGGAACTCAAAATAAACATAGGTGTATCATTTAAGTGAGTTTTGACTCGTATTTCAGACTAATTGTCATATTTAGTCAACCATTGTAGGCACCCGATGGGCTGTTTATGAGTGAAGGTAAACAATATGAAGGTGCAGCCTTGAAATTGACTAGTATGTTATTACAACCTGGTATCCCTTGCCAGTGAAGTTTGGCTTGTTATTGGAGTGGGGTTGATACCAGTCATCTTGTTTTTGTTTTGGAAACCCTTTGAGGTCAGAGGGAACTTTCAGAATGACTCTCATACCCCTTTCCCGCTGCCCGTCTCGGTGAACCACCGAGAGGTTCCCCGGTGAATTCACCGGGGAACCTCTCGGTGAAAGTTTCAGTGCCGTCGTTTCACACCGCTCTCGGTGAAACTTTCCCCTAGACGGGTTTTCTGCTCGCAACGTGGGTGATCCCAGCGGAAGTGTGTGTAATAATGCTACTAGTAATTAAACAATCAATGCACAGCACGATGCAAAACAATGCCGCCGCACTGTGGACGCCACATTGCACACGAAACGACAAACATTAGTGTCGTGTGTATGTTTACAAACACGAATTACCTGTACCTGTACGTGTGGATTTGGGAGGTCGAGTGCACGCTAGCTAGCTGAAAACGTGTGCATGACAGGAAACAAAACATGACCTTTGACATAATCTGCATATTTTCCCCGGTGTTTCACCGAGACGACCTTTCACGCTGGGCGCTTTCGGTGAACCACCGGGTGATCTCCCGTTGAACTATCGGTGTTCACCCAGGACGCTTCTCGGGTAACAATTGCCCAAAATTTCATCGGTGTTTCACCTAGGCTTCCCCTAGGTTTCAACCGAGAGACCTTTCACACTGCAGGGTTCCCTGGGTGCCCCCAGGTGCCCCCGGGGAAGATTTTCTTCAGCGGGAAAGGGGTATCAGATGCTGGAAGGTTTTTACCATGATCTGTGAATTAGGTTTTTTCCCTCTTAAAACAAAGAATGAAATGCGACTGGACGATTTCTTCCATGTCATTGTCATGATATTTTTTAAAAGGCTCAACTGCAAATTGTTACACCCCCATCCCCCAGAAAATCTGATATAACTGGAGCAGAATGAATATCGGCTTGGAGAAGATGCAGAAGAAGGAAGAGAAAACAGAGAAATGAGCAAGGAAAAGGCCTGTTGTCTCATAAATTTTGTGTCATTTTGTGCGGTAGAATGTCACAAAAATATTTTGTACTTTTAATATTTCAAGAGATAAGACATAAATAAGGAAGAGAGCATATTCAGAGCAATCAATATCACTGGAATTCAGGAAGATACATGAGCTTTTCTTGATGGGTTTGTTTTCATGACATTGACTAGCTCACACAGTAGCTGTAAACACACGTGACATGTGTGCAAATTTATACCAGTCCACTAATGTAGGTGCATGTAGGCCATGCCTGCAACTTCTCTCTGGTATTAGGTGAATCATGGAAATGACAGTATCTGTTTCTCTCGCACAAACTAGATCATTGCAAGATGTATGTAGGTGAAAATAGATTTCATGAATGTGGAAGTAAGTTTCTTTCTTTCACACTTTATGTCCTATACATTTGTTTTGAATTCTGGTATTTGCATGAAAATCCCTCATTCTCTTTTGGCTTCTCAGCAAACCAAATAATCTATAATATGTTAGAAGATGGGGCTCTCATACCACTCACAATCCAGGTGTGTCTAAGTGCCTATTGATGTGCTAATTGAGGCCGTGTTTGCAAGGGACACCTGTATGTTCCTTGGTATAAAGGATCCACTCCAACAGGGGAAGAAGAGCCCCCCCCCCCCCCTTGCTGGGACCTGGTGTAGCCACTTTAAACAAATCCATTGTGAGACACCTGTAGAAATAGTTCTTGGAAAAGAGCAATCTTTTACTCTTCTACTTTCTACTGGTAGGAGGGAAACATTCAGTTTTATTCAGTCTGTACAGCTTGAGCTCGCTGAAGTTGACTGACCCATCTGAGTAGTAAAACAGATCACACTCGTATGTCCATTATTCAGAGGCACAAATAACAAAGTTAATGATTTTATTGACAGATATTTCAATTGCGGAACAATCCAGTCTTAATTGCATTTCCTGTATTTTGTGGCTGATGGGTTTGCAGCTGAAGACAGTGACCGTCCATCCTGTCTCCCTCTCCCAGCCAAGCAGGCTAGCCAGAGCCTGCAGTGGCCTCAAGACAAATAATCAATACAGCTACATTGTGTTTCTAGTTCAGCCTTTGTGTAGTCCTGCCCCATTCATCTGGTGTTGGTAATGGGTTCCGGTCCAGGAAGGATGCGCATTGTGGCAGGCAGTCTATAAATACGGTGGTGAAAGGAGAGGTGGTAATGGACAGATGGCTGACAGGCAAACGGGTCAAGAGAAGACGGCTATAATGAATGATGAATGGAGAGGGAGAAGGAGAGATGGGTGAGATATGAAATATGCAGACACGGGCAGACGGAGATAGGGGTGTAAATCATATAACATGGATGCATACACATAGGTGGAGATATGGATGAACAGAAAGAAAGGAAAGAAAGGCGGGAGTTGAATATATTGATAAATTCCCAAGAAATATCCAATATTTACTTTTCTAAAATAAATGTTGACGCGGTAACAGAATAACAGGATACGATGCTGACAGAACTCATCTTCTGGAGCTTCAGACCACCAGATGCATTGTGGGAATCATGCACATGTTGTTGATTGGTCAACATTGAGAGAAGATTGAGTTTGGTCTGTGTTTACCGTTCATTTCAGGGATAGTAGTTCGGAGTTGTATGCCAAACATCAAACGTGAGACAAGATGAGTATTCTACTCTTCTTCTGTAAACTGGAAAAGTTGTCAAAGCCTGTCACGTACTAGAGGTATTTTTATGGGATTTATTCATCCCATTGATATTCATTTGTAAATGTTATTATATTAATGTTTGCACACTCTGTTTTCCTTACATCTCAAGTTTATTGCGGCTTCAGGATTAACATTGTACTTAACTAGATGAAATTTTTATAGATAATTTCAATTCAGAGACACTTGTGTCCTGTACTACAGTAGTCATTGTGTAGATCACAAGTTATGTTTCAGTATGACTTCTTCTGATTGCCTTCACCAAAGGAAAGTGATTTCATTCCTGAAATGGAAAATAGCAAAGAAAAAACTCCACAAATTATGAGGGAAGTGGATGGTAATTCTGGGAAATCTCTTTCACCAAAACAGTATTTCTCGACAAATTACAGGTCAAAGAAATTGGATCTCTAATGATACATATTGCTTACACAGTCATATTCTTTCAGCAAATATGATTCGACCAGCTCATAAATTTACTCCATATTTTTGAGACTATATATTGGGTCTCTAAAGACGTGAAAAGTTGTCAGTGACAATGTCCTACATAGCTATGGCATTGGTCATAGTGGTAAGTCTGTTACTCCATCTCTCAGCAAGCTCGTTGGCAGAGAAGGGCAGACGGTATGTCAGGCAACCCTCTCACTCTGAACCTGATACTACGTTACTGCAATCTTCTTGACAGACTTGGTGTCATGGTAGTACTAAAGCATGCAAGGAGCACACACCATTGGTTGGGTCCATTTCTAATGACAGGGAATTAAAGGAGATAGGGAGTTTTTTAGAACAAAAAGATTGAATTTCTGTATGTGCAGTGAAGGGCATGAGCAGTGTGAGTTGAGGATATTGTGAAACTTTCTAAAAATGCTAAAAGTGAGGCATTCATCTAGCTAGTATGAATCGAGAACTGGTTTCTTAGATGTATGAGACAATTAGAAAACATACTTCTTACAAGATTTATGTCTGAAAGATTTGAAATGTGTGAATATTTCTTCAGATAACTTTCAGGGTGTTTGGATGAGACACACATTTCATTTAGAGTATGGCCTGAGTAAGAGTAAGTCTGACATATAAAACTAGCTGCATGCTTTCCTTTAAGGAGATGTGTTGAGTAAATGTTTTGCAGAGAGGTGCAGGGATATGTCTCCCCGAGAAACAAGACGTCAGACTTGCATACCTTCAGCTTGTTTCTCACGACTTCACTTGTTTGGTGATGGTCATTCCATCTCTGTGGACTATTATGAATGATCCTTTGTGAGAGTCATGGAATATATCTGTTGAATTTATAATGCTAGAAGTTTAGAGAGAGAGAGAGAGAGAGAGAGAGAGAGAGAGAGAGAGAAAGAGAGAGAGAGAGAGAGAAAGAGAGAGAGAGAGAGGGGGTGGGGAAGAAAAAGAAAGAACGAAAGAAAGAAAGAGGGAGAGAGAGAGGGAGGGATGAAAAAGAAAGAACGAAAGAAAGAAAGAGAGAGAGAGAGAGAGGGGGAAAGAAAAAGAAAGAACACAAGAAAGAAAGAGGGAGAGAGAGAGAGAGAGAGAGAGAGAGAGAGAGAGAGAGAGAGAGAATATTTTTTGTTTTAACCCTAGCGCCAAGAATATCAACCGTTCATACTTGGTATTTTGTGCAATTCTGCTTCTGTCTATTTCTCCTTCTTCACACTGGTGTATGTACTTGAAGCTGTCATTTTCACACTGAAGAAGACAAACAATTATCTTCTTAGGATGTGGAGCTCCTTCAGTCCCGCCGCAAACAAGATTAAAGTATTGATTGGGTTTTCTCAACCAAGTTCTTAAAAAGAGGACATTGGTCATGTACATGTCAATCAGCATTGTCCCATGGAAGGGGTGTGAGTGTGTTTGCAGTGCTGAGAATTACGCCTTGTAGAATCCTATAAATGATCCTGATTGTCTGGTTAGCATTCAAGAAGGAGCGTGGACCGGAGATTGGGAGCAGAGTGTGTGTTAGAATACTGGAAGGGCAATGGAGAAGGAGAGGAGGGAGAGAGAGAGAGAAAGAAAGAGAAAGAAAAGAAAGAAAGGGAGAGAGAGAGAGAGAGGAAATGAAAAAAGAGGGGAAAGAAGTGAGTGGTGTGGGCAATATACATAAGTAAGGGAAAGAGAAAATATACCCAGATGGAATGAGGGATGGAAGGAAACTGAGAACCCAGCAACATAATGTGTGCAGTGAAGCAAAAGAAGATGAACAGAGACTAGAAAATGTTTTTTTGTTGCCATTGTGTATGTATCCAAAACAGGGTACTGACCCATTCATATCCATGTCATGCATTCCTGCACACAGCTCTATGTATACAACAATCTACATTTACTAACTTTGCATATTTCTTTGACAAGTGATTAATGTTCATAATTTGAGTTTTTGTATCAGGCTGTCATCAGTTTGGACTTTTTGTATTCAGTGCTTGCCCATTGGAGCGAGATTTATGCCAACTAGCAATGTACTATTTCAGCTTTATCCTATTACACCAACAGCTATGAAAGTACGAGCACTGATCACAGCCACACAGAAATCATTCAAACATTTGATTTCATGGGCCATTTATTTTAATCCTTTTTTTTTGTTACTGTCAAAATATTCCTCCATAAAATCAATAAACATTTCCATCTTGTACAATGAGAACACAGAGATGAAAGGAACCACTGTGAAATGCATTATGTGGATTATGTATCTCCCTTCAACACACGTCCAATTCAAATCTTCAGTTTGTTGACCTGCGGATGCTTAAAGGAAAAGGTTGTGATTTTACCAGACCACTCTTTTGGACTCATTCAACAGTATACAAATGATGCACAGGTTTGAGTGGGTCAGTAGGAATTGTGTACACAAGGTAGCTCTGAATTGCCTGAACCCACGAGGCGAAGCCGAGTGGGTTTCGGGCAAAATTCAGAGCTACCGCGTGTACACAATCCTACTGACCCACAAAATAAACCTGTGCATCATCTGTTTTATAGAATGGGCCCCAAAATCCTATAAAAAAGGGAAAAATCTCTGTCAACCTCATTTACCGGATGCATGGAAAAATCATGCGTCCGGTAATTACCGGATGCATGGTTATGACAAAATCATGCATCCGGTAATTACAGGATGCATGATTATTGACCAATCAGATTGCAGAGATCCATCTTCATCATCAATGATCATCAATGATTGGAATCATCAAAATCTGCCAAGACTAAAAATTATTGACTTTTCACATAGAGAAGTGTCCAAATAACACAGCTAAAATATGAGATGATTTTCTCCTTAGACCATGTCAGGTGGAGAAATAGAGTCTGCATGTATAGAATTACCAAGTTCATCACGCTTTTATTTGATAACAATCACTTATACGACGTAGTCATATCAGGAAAGACAGATTTACTGCAATTTACTGCGAATGTCCTGAGCGGCATTGAGTGCCCAAATCACGTATTCGTAATGCACAATGCATGGGCAACTCACCGCAGCAGCGTCTCACACAGTGCTGCGACAGCGTAGAATTCAGTCATGAGTTTGTCCACTTCTCCGTTCGAAACATTTTCAAAATTTACGTGTTTCACTTCTGCAAAACACTTAAATGAAGACAATGAGTATTCGATGCTTTGAGGTGAATTTGTACTTACTGACAGCGTCTGAATCGTCCAATGTTTGTTTCAATTCTTCATCTAACTTTATCGGAGTTTCTCGAGTTTCGTGGGTGCCGCCATTAGCGTAAGCAACATTGGTATCGATCATATTAATTCTCGGTATCGCGATATCGTATTGATATCGTGTTGATATTGCGTGCTGCCAGAAAAAAAAATTACACGGTAATTACGGGTAATTAACCAATCAGATTGCAGAGATTCTGACACCCATTCTATAATACTATATAAAAACATGCAGGACTGTTATCAATCTGATTGCATGTATTCAAGGAGCCATTCACTACTAATCTATAGCAATCCTAACAAGGAGCATTCTACATCTCATTGTGACACAATATCAAGAAGAGAATCTCTTGTGCTGAGAAGCAGGAGGGAATTTAATGACCACCGTGATGAAAAGAGCATTTCACTTGAGAGAGCATGGAGGCTGAAGCGAGCATGGTGATCTGAGTCTGATGATGATGATGACAATCAATCCATCCATACAACTCGTCATTTCTTTCTCTCTCTTGGTGTGCTGCGACCCAGAGAGAGAGAGAGGGGGAGAGAGAGAGAGAGAGAGAGAGAGAGAGAGAGAGAGAGAGAGAGAGAGAGAGAGGCAGAGAGAGAGAGAGAGAGGCAGAGAGAGAGAGAGAGAGAAGGGGGCGCTGCGTGTAATTGCCTTTGTATTTGAGGACAGATGAAAGAGGCAGCCTCTGCCACACTGCAGCACAATGGGCAGTCTGTATGGCTGAATGAATGCTGGGCTAATAAGGACCATTTCACCAACTCCTCTTTCTCTCTCAGGGCTGCAAGGTTTCTAGCTCTCTTCTCTCTCTCCAAACCCCAGAGCAGTTTAACGCTCAGTGTCAACTTAACTGGCTGTGTATCTACATACTCCATTGGGAATAATGTGGATATTGCTATTTGTTGTCTAGTGGATCATGCACATGTATTGCAATGTACATGTACATTATTGGTATATAGGAACTGAAAATGCAACATGTGTTATTATTGAACTTGTGTAGTCTGAGCTTCAGCCATATTATTCAATTATATTCTGATTGATTCTTCTGGTTGACCATGAGGGAGGTATTGCATAATCCTGGGCCCACTTCACTTTACGACTTGCCAGCCAGGACAGAATAGGAGCTCCTTCATGGCTGGACAATAGAGGCCACCTTCACTGAGAGGGCCAGGGAGAGTGCCAGGATAGAGAACAAGGGATAACTCCTCTAATCCATTCTGTGTTGTTGAATGGGGATACCTGGTCAGCGGTAGGGTGACTCAAACCATAAACCTATTCTTCTGGTCTGATTAAAAGCTGGACATTAAATGGACTGACCACTGCTCTCTCCTAGCTCCTGTCATTCCCCATTGGTGCGATCCATTCATTCATCACCATCATCATCATCATGGGCTTGAGAGAGCTCAGCTGAGCGTCTCTGCCTATTATCCTGGATTCATTAGTGTTTATCAGCCTGAATCTAGTATTTACCCTGGCTGCTGATACCACATACCAGGGACTCTGAGCAGGGAGACATTGTGAGGAACAAGTCAAAGTTGGAGGACAGTGGCTCACACACCCTCCAGCGTATTATGCTTTTCAACATCACCCCATGCACTGTGCTGTGCTCCTAAATAGACTCCGAGCCATCCCAGCGCCGGCTAGCTTCAACCCATCTATGTAACCAGTCAGTGTTAGGAGGCCACTGAAGTAAGCGACTTGTAGCTTGTCTTTCAGCTCCACCCATTTGTAGTGCTGGGTTTGGTGTCATGGATGTGTGGAGGGGTGACAGCAATCAGTGACTGGAGTCATGGTCATTCTCAGAGTAGGGTTTGATTCATGTACACGAAGGAGTTGCAGGAATCACTGACGAGAGTCACATTCACTACACAGAGTACAGATTCTTACCTTGGAGAGCCTTCTTCATTTGTTATGTGACGTCAACACCTCTTCTCCCTCTAGTGTTGGATTATAGTACTGTCAGGAATCTAGAATGTGTTATCTTCAGGTGGACTAAAAACGTTTGGACTTACAGGGTTTTGTCCATGTGCTATTATGAGGAGTATTTGTTGTGTTTTATATTGTTGCCACTTGTAGGGCTCTCTACAGTGTGTGGCTGCTGGTGATCCAGTACCTATGGTAGTTTCATAGGGGTGTTTCTGATCACCCCTTCCCCTTACTGCTTAGCTTTGGTTGCGGAGCTGCAACTACGGAGTGATCATTCTCTGAGATACTGGATCGTAAGAATCATCTTTTGGTGCTTTATCCAAGATGAGTGTGACATAGTACTCATCATGTTGGTCTTACAGGTGCATCATCAGCCTGCATGCATGCAGATAAAGACAAGACTCGCCAAGAGACACAGATTGTGGACAAATTGTGAAGTACATGTGAGAGACAGCAACCATATTCGATTGACAGCTGCCGAGTATTCATTACCAACATTTTGTGGATTTAAGTGGAAAAAGGACACAATCTGAACAGTGTGCTTGTGATGGAGGTAGTGAGTTAGCATCAGGTATATGAGAGACCATTGGTAGCTAGGTTGTATGGGGAACTCAGCCCTTCAGTCTCCCCGCTGTCTGTGCCTGCCTCCCATCCTCTTTGTGCGCTCCACACGTTGCCATCCCCAGCCAGACAACCTCTCCGCTCCTCGCTCAGCTGTACAGATGCACCTTGTGGCAGAGGCTTATGCCTTCTTTTCCTACCATACCTCAGGTACAACCCTCCCTTTATAAAGCAAGTTTTCTTTTCCTACCATACCTCAGGTACAACCTTCCCTTTATAAAGCATTGTTAAAAATAGCAAGTTTTCTTTTCCTACCATACCTCAGGTACAACCTTCCCTTTATAAAGCATTGTTAAAAATAGCAAGTTTTCTTTTCCTACCATACCTCAGGTACAACCCTCCCTTTATGATGCATTGTTAAAAATAGCAAGTTTTCTTTTCCTACCATACCTCAGGTACAACCCTCCCTTTATGATGCACTGTTAAAAATAGCAAGTTTTCTTTTCCTACCATACATACATACATTTTCCTACCATGCATTGTTAAAAATAGCAAGTTTTCTTTTCCTACCATACCTCAGGTACAACCTTCCCTTTATGATGCATTGTTAAAAATAGCAAGTTTTCTTTTCCTACCATACCTCAGGTATAATGCTCCCTATTTGATGCATTGTTAAAAATAGCAAGTTTTCTTTTCCTACCATACCTCAGGTATGATGCTCCTTATTTGATGCATTGTTATGACAGTGAGGTTCCTTTTCCTTTGATACTTTCTGTATAATGCATTGTTTTGATAATGCTCAACGTTTATTGAGCACATTTCTTTTTCATTTTCAGGTATTACCTTTCTTGTTTTTTCTTTCTTCAAACATTTTTTTCCTTTGCTTTGTATTTCTTTCAGTTACTTCCATTTTTACGATGTAAGACTGAACTCTGCAAAAATATCCCATCAGTGGTCATCCGTATCATATCAGAACTTTAGGCATAAAATAGGAGCTAGGGAATGTATCAAGCTGGGTATTCTTTGTAAGAATGACCCACCTCAATGAGAACCAGCTTGCTGTCCATTCACAAGTTGTTGAGAGAAGACTGAGCCATTGTGGGGAAGTAACTGAGTGGTGGTAAATCCTCATTGACACAAATCCTGCCTGTAAATGTGATCTTAGAATCAGGTAATGGAGTGAAGAGCTAGGAATGTTACCAATCTCTCCACTTTGTTTGTAGCCAAAGTCTTCATCAGTGTGGTCATTTGTGTCCTATTGCATAAAGAGAGGGAGAGAAGGGGGATGTTGCTGTAGTCGTAGTGTTTTTGGTAAGAGAAATATGGTAGGAAAGAAAGCAGTTTGTACAAAATTGCACCGTTTAATGGGCTATTTGAATGGAAAATCTGATTGGATTCTGTAAAGAGCATTACTTAGAATTTCTTCTTCTGAATCTCCTATCACTTGTAAGAGTACAGAAAGTAAAAATCTATAATTAGATGGCATTAGACGTTCATCTGTTGACAGATCTCTCGCAAGCAAATATTCAGTAGAATTAGTGATTTGTTCAGTCATTTGTAAGTTCTCAGAAAGAAGCAAATCTTTTCTTCTATGGGTTGTCATTAGTTTATTTCCGTCCTTTTCATTGAGAATGTTGTGTGGAAGAGTTTTCCATCTGAATGCAGTAGTATTGGTACGCATAGTGAAGAACATTGATCCATCTGAGATTGTGCTGATGGAATTGAAAGTGCTGTTACATGACCAGTGTCTTGAGTTGCCTTCATGAGAGAGTCTTGAGTGAACGATTTAATTGAGAGGCAATCAAGTGATCTCAAGAAAAGAACTTCTCTCCGCCATTCTTAATTCGCATGTAGTTATGTTATGAGAGTAAAGTTAACTATATATATCATATGTATAGTGTGCTGTTTACTGGGTAGAATGAATTGTTCTACAAACCCTTAATTTGACCTTTAAAATAATTAAATATTTGTAATTTGTTGATGAGCTATAAATGAATATCTTAGTATTCATGTAATGCTATGCACATGCTTTATTTCACTGATTTTTTTTTCATATTCCTTCACTCCTTCTGTCATATGCATTCTGTAAATTTGTTTTTATGTGATTGGTTATGGTATATTTGGTGTTTTCTTCATTTTTGTTTTGTGAACGTGTTAATTGAAGCCCATTGTATTGATCATAAAGTGGGTTTTAAAAACAAAGTATGCAGACTAGCTCCCTTGTGATGGTTTCATATTTACACCAAGTAGTTAGAATACAACAATCCTTGTCTAGTATTGTTGTTGATGTACGGTGCAATGATACTAGTGTGTACATTGTTTATCCACCACATTCTTGTTGAATTTGTAATAACCCTTTCCTCCTTTAGTAATTATGTTATTAATATGATCTGTAGATTAGAGCTTTTCTAATAATACTGTTGTCGCCAATAAGACATTTATCTATGTAGATATTTTCTTTAATTGTTAATGCTACTGAAAAGTGTCTCAATGAGAAACTTTACTTAATAGGATTGTATTTATCCATAATATTACATAATTTTTATGCTAAAAAATGGAAATAAATGTTGTTTCTGTAAGGTTTTTGAATGAAATTAGATATATTGTGTGATGATGTCATAACATATCCCTATATATGTTAAGACCATGAAAAAACATATGTCCATCGTTTATTTCCTGTTTTTTCTGCTCAGTTTCACGGAGCAAGCGTGACCACCATCACAGAAGTGGCCATGGTTACGAGAGTTCGTCCACGTTGATGAGCAGCGACATTGACTCCACAAGCTGCTTTGAGTCAACCGATGACGACAGCAGGTAAGAGTGTTCAGGGGAGGATGGGGGATGGAGGGGGTGGGGGTGGGGGGGGGGGGTTAGGGGTAGGGAAGGGGTAAGAAAATGAGGAAAGGAAGAAAGAGGTGGGGCATGGTTTGAAAGCAGAAAAAGCAGAAAATGAAGTGAAAGAAGAATAAAACAATTAATTAAAATATTATGCCCTTTGGCTCCCTTTGTATTTCTGTCAACAACCGATATCCCCCTACCAGTAGATATGGTCCCTATTGAGTATCATACAGCTGCATGGGGAATGCATGTTGTATGGAAAGCACTTATGGTAGCCCTTGGTCTTTGTCTTGTGAGATGATTGCATTGAGAGAAAGAATGGTTATCATAGAGGGTTTCTTCTCACTTCTGGCCCTGCTGCAAACAGACTCTGTGTCATTATTGACTTTCTTGGTGAGAGAAATTATTCATAATCTGTGTGCAATATCAACGTGCAGCCTTGCAGGGGGGTCAAATATTGGCTCTGACAAGGACGGGAGAAGGGCTGCATGCCCTGCGCATGGACAAAGAGGGAGGTGTCTGATCAGATATTAGAATAGAGAAGGAGAGAGGGAGGGAGGGAAAGAGAGAGAGAGAGAGAGGGAGAGAGAGAGAGAGAGAGAGAGAGAGAGAGAGAGAGAGAGAGAGAGAGAGAGAGACATCAATACAGAAGCACAAACCGTGAGATCTGTTTTTTTTAGAGAGCGTGAAAATTATCCCAAAGAACAAATATTTGACTTATAATTGCAGCAAGTAGCCCTGTTTACATTTTCATACCTCTTGTGTGCCATCCGACAGAGTGAGTAGTGCCATTCTCATTGGGCTTTAAAAAATCACCAAGTTATAAATATCGCGAAAAAGAAACAGATGGTCTTTATCAACCATTCCAATGACATGTAAACTGCTTTGACAGGATTCAATTTGAGTGGTCTTTACAGACAGGTGGTCTTTGTTCACAGTGGTTACGGTAGACAAGTTTTACTAAATATTATTAGTGCTGTTTTGGTGTGTGTAAGTGTGCGAGAGAGATAGAGGAGGGGGAGGGAAGAACTGTGTGTGTGTGTGTGTGTGTGTGTGTGTGTGTGTGTGTATGTTTGTGTGTGTGTATGTGTTTGTGTGTGTGTCTGTGTGTGTGTCTGTGTTTGTGTGTTAGAGAGAGAGGGGGGGGGGGTTCTAAGTTATATCCTTGTTGCAAATCTTTGATATGGTACCATTGGACTTACGAGATACCCAGTGCATAGGCTTGCCCTAGCAGGAAGAATTATAGATTCACAACTGTTAGTAACTGCAGACAGTGGTAAAAGTGTATTCTGTATGCTGTATATGACATGACAAATCAAGATGGACCAAGCAAGACTGGATTATGTAGATGGAGACAGTGAAGGATTTCTCCTGCTGAAGA
The DNA here is from genome assembly GCA_963669155.1 of Arbacia lixula. Classification (NCBI taxonomy): domain Eukaryota; kingdom Metazoa; phylum Echinodermata; class Echinoidea; order Arbacioida; family Arbaciidae; genus Arbacia; species Arbacia lixula. The sequence goes on along the minus strand of OZ022591.1, from coordinate 121,564 downwards.
TAGCTGATTACATGTGTGTAATTAGGGCCCCATTGTGCCATCTGCTCCCCCAGATAGCTGGCTAGGCTCATTTGGTAGATTAGTCATCTGAGACATAGGCAGTTTGTCTGAGGATCATGGATGGGGAGGGTGGGGAGATGTAGAGGTCATTGGCTGTGGGGGTTCTGTCTTCCTCTTTTTCTCTCTATATCTGCCTCCCTCTCTCAGCTTCTCACAAAACTCTATCTCCTTTCTTTCTTCTTCTCTTTTTCACTCTCTTTTGCTCTCTTTCGCTCTTTCAGCTCTCTTTCCCTCTCTTTCCCTCTCGGTCTCTTACCCTCTATCTCTTACACACCAAATTACACACACTGATTACACACACATACACACACACAAACATACATGCCACACTTTTCTAAATCAAAGGATGTACAGTCTTTCTATTCATTTCTCTCTCTCTTACGTAATGTGCTCTCTCTTTGCGACCTGTTGCTCCTAATGACACATTATTTAACTAGCTGTAACTGTGGAGAGTCGTGTTTGAGGCTCATTGCCATTTTGTACTACACACCCAATGGAGTAAGTTAGTCTCTGTCTATCCAGATGCGATTTTATTACAGATTTACTCATTTTTATCTCGAAACAACATTTGTTAGATGGTTGTTTCTTGATGAGTATCGCAGTTATCTTTGTTTGATTTTGTCAGGGAATGTGTTTCATTCAAAATGGAAGTGTTGGTAATGAGTAAATTACTTAATTGCTGTGTTTGGTGTTTGGCTGCTAGATTCAGCAGTGCAATAGTACTTACTTGATATGTTTAATGATTGGTTGGTAGGTTCAGCAGTGCGACGGAGCGGAGCAGCATAGGTCGGATGAAGGGGCAAAAGAGCAGGAAGAAGAGGAGACGACCCAAGATGCCTGCAGTCCACAGAGTAAGCAATATTCTCTCTCTTTCCTCTTCTCCTTCTTCCTATTTTTTTTAAAAATCTTATTTCTTTATGGTAATATATTCATATTTTTAAAGGAAATAAGGGACACATGTTTTTATGCAGATGTAGTTACTTGTTATTTCTCACTTTGTTCTCGCCCTAAATGTGGGAGAAGGGTATTTGGATCAGGAATTTTATCTTTGTGACACACCTTGACAGCCCTGAATTCTGTCAAACATTACATAAACCATATTGCTATTTTCTTTTTATTTAGTTTCACATAACTAAACAATGAAATTATAAACATATTTTTGCTGAGAAAGTGATATTGCATAGAGGCAGCATAATAAGAGATTGACGTGATGAATTTTTCACACGTGCACAGTGATTTGTCAGCCAGAGTGGTGTTGAGAGAGATTCAGTCACTTCAGGAAGGAAGTGATGGATTTCTAGGATTTGTTGAATTGCTTTCATTGCTCAGAATAGTTCTCACCCTGATAGACACTGCAAGTGTATTGTGCAGTACATTTTATGTGATTATTGCAGTAATAATCATGGTATCTTTTTTTACATCAGGAATTCTACTTTGAGATACCTTACAATTACTTGGATAAGTATAGTAGAGGAGACCAAAAAAATGTGGAAAATACGGAAAGAAGGCGAAAATAAAATAAAACAAAAGTTAGAGTAAGTGTGGAAAAGTCTTCAGAAAAAAGGGGAGATCTTGAACTTAAAGTGCTAGGAAACAAGACCAAGGCCTGCCTGCCCACAGCAGTCTTAAGGGTTCTTATAGGGATCAGGAAGTGAGGTATTTAGAAGTTCTAAGTTTCGATACACCGCAGTCCGCAGAACCCTCCTCTTGATGGCTAGAGTTTGTAGGAATGGTTGCAAGTCAGTGAGCCTGTGCCACAGCTCTTGTGTGTGTAGAGTAGGGAAGAATCACTCAGTGCAAGGGACACTGTGTCTGGGAAACAAAGGATAATTTCTTAAACTTGTTTCTAAACCTTTCTTTTTATTGCGTCTCTTTTTTGACAGGCTTCATCTTTCAGTAGTATAACAGACTCAACTATGTCACTCAACATCATCAATGTTACGTTAAACTTAGGTAAGTTCACTAACGTCATTATGTCTTTGGCCTCCTTCTGCAGGTGATGCTTCATTCTTTGATATCGGCTTGAAATTGAATTTCATGTTTTTATAAGGTGTCTTCATATCTTTTTGTATGCCTGAATGTGAAACATTTTACAATCATGACTATGTGAAGTGTCAATGTCCATACATGCCCATGTCTTACATGGGGTTAAAAAGAGAAGGAAAAAACAGGATATTGTATATGTTTAACCCTCTCAGTAACACAGGTACATCACGTCTTATAATTCAGTATGCTTTTTCATGGCCTGGTACTAAGAGGGCTATGGCTGACCCAAGTTTGTATAAACACAGTTTTGTTCTTTTACACAATCCACTCATCATATATTCTTAAGATAAATGATTATTACAAAATGTTGTGTCTTGACTGATATTGTTACTTATGCTCTTGATTTACTTTAACACCCACTATTTGTGATTCCTGCTTGCAGATAAAATCAATTTTCTGGGCATCAGTATTGTCGGTCAAAGTAATAAGGGCGGAGATGGAGGAATCTATGTGGGCTCCATCATGAAAGGGTAAGAACCAGTTCTCCTCTAGTTCAGATTTTAAATACATTTTAATGTAGAATGTTTGTTTTGTGCAATATGTCTGTTTCTGTTCCTTACATTAAGTGTGATTATTAGTATCAATTTGTCCTGTATGAAATGAAATGAAATTAGGATACCAGAAGGAATAACATTATACTGTAGTAAATAGGTAATACTAGTGACTGGTGCTAGCAAGATGAACTGGCAAGCCTCTCTCTCTCTTTTTTAAGGTGGCCTCTGCATTGATAATCCTTTTTGATGTTTAGGTTGTATAGCTAATTCACACTCAGAGCATATGAGTGAGAATTACTGAGTGGAATTTTAGCATTTATGTAAACCTTTGCCATGAGGAATATAATCACTATGCACTTTGGGGGGAAATCACTTTGCCCTTGTGCTATATATGTCTATTAACTCTCCATGTGTGTTTCAAGATGGCAAAAATAATCATTATCCATTTGGTATTCGTACCAATCACTCTGTATTTGAGATCACATGAACAGTGCATTGCAAATTGGAGAAAACACATGGAGGAAAAACATCTTAAGCATTTTTGCACACTTTGCTTTCATTTCCCTTTAAAGAAAACCCCCAAAAGTGCTCAGCTGACTAATGCTGTTAAAGAATGAAAGCTATCCCCACTTGCACTCTTTGAATGAAAGTGTGTCTACACTTCTGGCTCTGATGAAGACCTCTGAAAGTACATTAATTCAGTGGCTGCATGGTGGAGCAATCCCAATTTTGCAGGCATTTGATGATTTTTGGCAATTTCATCTGCAGACATTAGCATAGGTCTGATTGAATCTCTGTGCCTCAGGGCAAGTGCTAAGAAAGTTGATTTTGATAGTTGCGGCATGACGAGGGGTTTATTACAGTGTGACTCATTGTGATGACTGCACAGAGAGACTTGTGCTAGATACTGCTTGAGAAATGGATGAGTTTTTGTTCTGAAGACTTAATTTGCAATTTGAGAGACTTGATGTCTCCAATCTCCAGTCATTATGTAGAGTACAGTATGTGTGCTGCCTATTAGAGCCCAGAAGATGTACTTTAAGGGATGAAGATGGGAGCAGACAGAAAGGGACTTTTGGCTTACTGCTGCAAAAGGGCAACATATCTTGCATAGTATAACAAATCTTATTGAACATGTTCATGATGAATTAGGACTGATTGTGAATTACAACAAAGAGTAAGAAAAAGATGATGGATTAGGACAAATTGAGGAGAGAGAGAGAGAGAGAGAGAGAGAGAGAGAGAGAGAGAGAGAGAGAGAGAGAGAGAGAGAGACAGAGACAGACAGAGACAGAGACAGAGACAGAGACAGACAGACAGATAGACAGACAGACAGACAGACAGACAGACAGACAGACAGACAGACAGACAGACAGACAGACAGACAGACAGACAGACAGACAGACAGACAGACAGACAGACAGAGAGAGAGAGGGGGGGGGGATGGGTGGGGAGGGAGAAAGAAAGAAAGACAGAAATAGGAAACAGAAAGAAGGAAAGGGAGAAAGAGAAAGATGAAGAGAGAAAGAGAGAGAGAGAGAGAGAGAGAGAGAGAGAGAGAGAGAGAGAGAGAGAGAGAGAAAGAAAGAAAGAAAGAAAGAAAGAAAGAAAGAGAGAGAGAGAGAGGGGGGGGGGGGGGAGGGAGAGAAGGAAAAAGAGAAAGAAATAGTGAGGAAGTGTAGATATTGTTAATATGGGTGCAGAGCCCTTGCCTATTGGTGGATGAATATGGATGAATGTGGATGAATAGGTTTATGTACATGTAGTACCGGTAGTAGTTAGCTGAATAGATGTAAGCCACGTTTCTTTGATTTCTTCCATTCATGTGTGTGTGCAGGGGTGCAGTGGCAGCAGACAGACGGATAGAGCCAGGAGACATGATCCTTCAGGTAACTTATACACATGTATTTCATATATTTCATGATCCTACAGGTAAAACATTCACATACATACGCATTGCACCTTACTACGAGCTATTGTACCATGTATTCACTAAACACATTTAAATCTAAGGGGTAGTCGTGTTAAGCCCCAGATTTGGCTCAATAGCCTTTCATTTCATTCTTCTCCCATTCTAAAGATCTCTTATACACCAACTTATCAAATGAAGGAATCGCCTCAAGATGATTTATAATTTGTATGCTCTTGATCCAATTGCATGGTTACAGCCTGTAATTACTGAAGCCAGAGAAAAATGATATTGGGAAATCTACCAACAGATGGGCTTGGCTCGCTATGCAGCTATTTGTTACGATGCCATACGCAATTCAAGCTATTGTAGACGATTGAATAACAGATCTTCATGATCGCTAAACTCTTAAAGTGTAGCTTCAATCTGTAAAAAATTAAAATCTGTTTCAAAAGAAAGATATAATGTTGTGGATGTTTCATTGATTGAAAATCTATATGCAATATTATCCCTATTTAACCTGATGGAGCAGGGCCGCTTTCTTTATTTTCTTGATTCAGTATGTTAGCAGAACAGAGCATTATTGGTCCAATATCTAACACAATCTCTTACATGCTAACTTCTCTTTTTGTTTGACCTCTAGGTGAACGATGTGAGCTTTGAGAACATGAGCAATGACGATGCAGTCAGAGTGTTAAGAGAAGCTGTGCACCAACCAGGGTGAGTCTGTCGATCAGTTAACTCCTCTTATACCAGGCAAAGTGTCTCTCTATATAACCCTAGAGATCATGAGCAATGACGATGCAGTCAGGGTGTTAAGAAGCTGTGCACTTATGCCAGGCAAAGTGCAGCTCCACATGATTATGTGTTGATAGGGCAAAACTGCACTGATGTCACATGGATAATTAAGATGTATGTCTACAAGTGAGGTTTGATAATGCACCATGTATAGTCCTGGAAAGAAGTGTTCCATAGTTCTTATGTGGAAAGCTTTGAAAAGAGTTGTTCAGAGAAAGGTTTTCAAACATGTTTGCATACAATATTAGGTCACTGTTGATTGAAGTGGTTTGGTGTAGTGGATTGCTCCTCTGACTCTTGTTCAGGAGGCTTAGGATTCAAACTCAGCAGCTGCTACACACTGTATCTTCATTAGCAAAACCTGATGGGATCCTTTAATCCACTGACTGTGGTAATAATGCAGGGCCCTCATGAAAAGCAGTGCCCATGTTAATGAAACTACACTGAGTAATTGAGAGCAATCTCTGTTTCTTGTAGCATTAAAAGGCACTCAATGTTCTAAGGAAATCCTTGATTGATGAGTCCATGTCTTCTTTGCTTTCCTCCTTGGTTCATAGGCCCATCAAGCTGGTTGTGGCCAAGTGTTGGGACCCATCACCTAAAGGCTACTTCACAATTCCAAGAAGTAAGTGCAAACATTGTTCCTACAAGAAGTCACATCATGATATTGTGTCCAGAATACATTGTATTAGATTGTATTGATTGTACTGTTATACTGTATGGCCAGTTTAAGTTCCACTCATTGGGCTACATCCTTCTGTGGCCAGCTGCCCCAATGCTTATGTTGTCAGTGTCTGCATGTTTGTCCAGCTCTATCACACCAGCAGGTATATGGAAAATCATGTTAACACCATAATGTTAAGATTAATTTTTACTTTTATAGACAAAGCAAACAATGGTCAACTCTTTATTTGGTTGTGTTTCAGGTGAGCCTGTGAGACCCATAGATCCTGGTGCATGGGTGGCACACACAAACGCCATGAAAGGTGAGATGTCTGTCTGTCTGTCTGTCTGTCTCTTATTTGTCATGGTCTGTGGATTTGATGTTAAAACCAGTAACATCAATTCTTTGTAATACTGTCTTACATGTTGGTGTATGGTTCATTCAAGGTTAGATTTGAACAAAAACAATTTTGAAGTCATTTATTTACCTGTGCAATTAATGTTACTCTCCATTTTGAAAGAAAGTAGCCCATTTTTGTGAAGACTTCTCTGCAGTAAGTGTTGTTGAATTTGAAACTGGGAACACTCAAATTTTTGAGTTACTTTTGACATGTGTAGGGAAGAGCATGTATGCTGGAAATCATTTTGATCTGTATATGTCAGATCCTTACATGGATTTATGTCCATTCTTGTGACATTTGCTGCTGAGTGAAGACTGTCTAGTCGTGACCGCTCAAGTGACTGTTGTTTTCTTACTTTGATGCACTATGTATGTATGATATATGTATGAATCTTCTGTATTGTGTACTAGTTGCTGCTGAGATGCAGGGGCGTGCAGGGCCTATGAGTCCCTCCATGACTTCAATGACGTCCACCAGCTCTTCCATCACCAGCTCCCTGCCAGAGTCAGAAAGTGAGTCCAATAGTAACCTGTTCCTGGTTAGATTTTCCTTCTCTGTGAACCCTGGTCCAGTAAGGAGGTCAAATTTATTATGGACCTGCAGTAACCAACATACAGCAGTTTCTGTGGGAGTCACATGACTCAGTATCTGAGTGGGGAAAGCCAGTCCGCATACGGGCAGGCTCAGTAGAGATTAGGTGAATGTCAGGCATTGGTAGAAAATCTTGGCCTTCTTACTTAAGGTGAAAATAAACTTTCATAAATAAGTTTGACAATCATATTTCAAGCTACCAACCAGAATGTGGATGTGAATCAATGCTTAATATTTAAATTCATTAGGTTACCCACAGTAGAATGTGACTACATGAAAGAAACAACTATGAAGTTTTAGACTTTCTTGAATAGGCTATTGAAATAAGAGTTACTAGAATGATAATCTGTGGTCATGCAATATGTTATTTTTGCATCATCCCTGTAGAAAAAGACGGAGAGATTATATCTGCTTGCATTTCATTTTGTGCAGGCCAGGATAGAAGGCATTCTTTAGAAATATGAGCAATGGAACTTGTTATTCACTGTCTTAACTTTATATAACCTTTTATAAGGAACAGTAGTGAAATGCATGTAGTGGAGTTTCTCTATTGCTTTCAAGAATCCTTTGAGAGATTTCTAGGTCAAACTTATTTACTGTAACACTCTCATTAATGTCTGAAACCAATATATTTTCTCCTTTGCCCCTGTGTCCAATAGGGTTAGAGGATTTTGGTCATCTGACACTCAACACAGACATGACGACGATCGCCAGGGCGATGGCAGCACCGGACTCTGGGCTGGACATCCGGGACAGAATGTGGCTGAAAATCACCATCTCAAATGCCTTCATAGGTCAGCAGATCACCTCTTTGCTTTGGAATTCTGACATTCAGATTGCGAAAATCATTTCTGCTTTGTCAGACAAACATGTTATTAATATAATTTATTGCTATGTCAGGTAAGCCGTAAGCAAGACTGACTTATCATCATTGCCTCGATATCACAGCTCAAATGCTCCCATGGGTAAACATATACAAGTAATTCTCTATTGATGACTATTTTGCATGCAAATATTTGTTGTTGTATCAGGCAAACCACAGGAAGACTCAGAATCTGCACCTAGCTCCTAGTAATCAGAATGATTGACAAGGTTTGTTCTCTCCCATGTGTGTAGGGTCTGAGGTGGTGGAGTGGTTGTTCTCTCATGTGGAGGGTTTCCAGGACAGGAGAGAAGCCAGGAAGTATGCCTGTAACCTACTCAAAGCTGGCTTCATCAGGCACACTGTCAACAAGATCACCTTCTCAGAGCAGTGCTACTACGTCTTTGGAGACCTGTGTGGCAGTAAGTCTAGCCAACATTGGCTTCATATGGCTCGGGGTGTGTAGTCAAGCTTCAATAAGTCTAGCCAACATTGGCTTCTTGGGATTTGTTATTGTGTAGTCAAGCTTCAAAGTCTAGCCAACATTGGCTTCTTGGGATTTGTTATTGTGTAGCCAAGCTTCAAAGTCTAGCCAACATTGGCTTCATATGGCTCTGGGTGTGTAGTCAAGCTTCAACAAGTCTAGCCAACATTGGCTTTTTACAATCTTAGTATTTTTGCAAGCTGACTTTTATTATAATGGTTCATGCATGCATAGATTATTTCTGATTTAATCAAATGAGACATATGAGCATTATAAGCTATTTGTTGAGACGAAGGTTTCCTGATGGTGTTGTCTCCTCCTCCTAATGTAGACATGGCGTCACTGTCGCTGGGTGACGAGGCTTCTGAAGCAGACAGAGACACGTTGGCACCCCTCCCCCAGCAGGGCCACTGGATGCCCCCTCCCCCACTCCCCACGGCACCCCCCATGCCTTACCAGATGCCCCCAGGGGTGCCTGGCTATACCTCCTTTGACACCGCCAGCTACACCGCCAGCTACACCAGCTTTGGTGCCAACAGCATCGGCAGTGGAAGTGGAGGTATGACATCCAGGATTCACTGGGGATTAAATAAACCATTATAACTAGTAGCAAATTAGCAGTGGTAGTGGAGGTAGGACATCCAGGATTCACTGGGGATTTTACCTCACATGAAATAAACCATTATAACTAGTAGCAAATTAGCAGTGGTAGTGGAGGTATGACATCCAGGATTCACTGGGATTTTACTTTACATGAAAGAAACCATTATAACCAGTAGCAAATTAGCAGTGGTAGTGGAGATAGGACCATCCAGGTTTCACCGGGGATCTTACTTTACATGAAAGAAACCATTATAACCAGTAGCAAATTAGCAGTGGTAGTGGAGGTATGACATCTAGGATTCATTGGGGATTTTACTTTACATGAAATAAACCATTATAACCAGTAGCAAATTAGCAGTGGTAGTGGAGGTATGACATCCAGGATTCACTGGAGATTAAAGAAACCATTATAACCAGTAGCAAATTAGCAGTGGTAGTGGAGGTAGGACATCCAGGATTCACTGGGATTTTACTTTACATGAAATAAACCATTATAACTAGTAGCAAATTAGCAGTGGTAGTGGAGGTATGACATCTAGGATTCACTGGGGATTTTACTTTACATGAAAGAAACCATTATAACTAGTAGCAAATTAGCAGTGGTAGTGGAGGTATGACATCCAGGATTCACTGGAGATTTTACTTTACATGAAATAAACCATTATAACAAATAGCAAACTAGCAGTGGTAGTGGAGGTATGACATCCAGGATTCACTGGAGATTTTACTTCACATTAAATAAATCATTATAACTAGTAGCAAATTAGCAGTGGTAGTGGAGATAGGACCATCCAGGTTTCTTACTTCAAGTCAACCATTATAACAAATAGTAAATCGGAACTGGAAGTGGAGAGTTAACCCTCATAAGCATACATGAATATTAACTTACATAACATACACATGAGCATACATACAAACAACACTGGAACAAACACATGATGAATTAATTAATATGATTGTGCAGATTCAGTCATTTCTCAGTTGTTGTTTGATGTAAATGTTTTTGTTTAATATGGAAATTGTATGGAATGATAAGTTAAGTGAGTTGTATCTCATATATATTTCTTGTATTTTCCCCCTTTTCTTGCTGCCCCCTAGGGAGCAGTGACTCTGGCCACAGCCAAGACAAGATTGCCAAGGCAATGGCAGCCAAGGCAGGTTCTGGTAGTAAGGGCAGTGGCAGTGAGTCATCGGATCAAGCCTCCACGGTGGCTGGTGACATGCCGCCTGCCTTGATGGGCAGTACCCAGGGCATTGGGCCCCCCTCCATCACTCACACTGGCTTAATGGGCCCAGGGGGACCACCCCCACCCCCTCCACCACACCAGGGCATTGGCCCACCCACACAGGGTATTGGTCCCCCCAGCCAGGGGCCTGGTATGGGCCCTATGGGCATGGGGCCAATGATGCCCATGGGTCAGATGGGTCCGATGGGCCCTATGATGCCTAGGCAACTCGGCAGTGTTCCTGAGGACCTCTCTGGCAGCAGACAGTCTTTCCGCATGGCCATGGGCAACCCTTGTGAGTTCTTTGTGGATGTCATGTAACAAACAACAACAATCACCCATCATACAGACAGATAGTTCTCACATATTTTTTAAAAGACATCTTTGCGTCCGCCTAATACATCTCTTGCTTGTAATATATGAATATATATTATATATATTTACCATTGTGTGTTTTGGTTATGTGTATACAAGCATGCAATTATATATTTTTGTTTTTGTTTTGCTGATAGTTTACTGTTTTAAGTTCAGCTTGAAACTGCTAGATGAGATAACATACTAGAGCTGTTGTGCAATGTTGGATGTTCTAGGTTAAAAAAGGATAAGAAAGAAAATTCTTGCAAACTTGTCTTAGCCTTACAAAATGATAAGGGAGAAGGTAAATGATTTTGAGGTATGAATGATAATACTGAAAGTATTAAGAACAAGCTCTGTAATGCTTCCATGCATTGGGTTCCCAATGTTTCACTTGAAAGGAGAGTACAATCTCTTAGTGACATTTCTTTGTTAATATGCATTGAGGTACCTGAAGTGATTTTAAAATGTACATTTCAGTCATAAAAACGTCATATATTTTCAGGTTTTAATGAAGCTTTCGGGAAAAAAAGAGATAAATTATCAGAAAAAATGCAAGACTGTAAATGTAAACTCTATAGTAAGATATTTTGTGTATTCTTGTTGAAGATTTAAATATACACATTAATGAATGATAAATATTGAGATATTTTCTGCATAGCTTTTGTAAATGAATTAAGAAAAATGAGACCGTCTTTCATGTGACAAGACCTGCAGTGATTAATCTTTGGTTTCCTGACTCCTAGAAATAAGACTTATACTACTGCTGCTTCTTTTGTCTGTGTTTGACAAAATTATGCATTTTTGTAAGCCTTCTTTTATTTGATACTACATTGCATATATTTTTGTTTTGTTAAGGTGTTCATAGGCAGGCTAAGATCTGAATTAGCAGAGGATCATTACAGATTATGGTGTTGTGTTTTGTTTCTAAAAGTAAAGCATGACTGGTCCCTTTCACATTGATGTGCTGAATTTGAGTTTGTTGTAAGTAATTAAGAAGTTAGGGAAAGTGTGTCTTTATTATGGGAACCTTTGATCAAACTTGTAAAGCATGTTGACTGCCATCTTTTCTCAGGACCTGAGACGCAAATGTTGCATACGTTGATTGATTAATAGTCGTCAAAGACATTAAAAAAACACACAGCACACCTCGAACTGTTATTTGAGACCAGTGTTTGTTTCTCTTGACAGCCTTTGCTCTGTGTATAGGGTGAATACATGTCTTGCATTGTGTTGTACTTGATGTCATGCCATTATGTGTTATAATAACTGCTGCTCACTGAGTAGTGCATGTAGAGCCTTATGTATTGATATAAGCCTATGCAATGAAGCATGTAACTTGCATGATGTACATATACTGTACCAACAATGCTATAGAGCTTTTGACCCCATGTTTTACCATGACAAGTGCACTTATAATGTATGCATCGTTTACCCCACCTGTATGCACTCGTGTGACCCCCCTCCCATCCCATGTTACACCTGTACCCCCACCTCTCCCACACATACATACACCCTACCCCCTTACCAATCACAGCCCCCTCTCACATCCCAGTCACAAATCTCAGCCGCTCCCTGTATCGCCTTCACTGTTCCTTTAATCCTCAGCTCCACTATCATTTCACATGTAGCCCCATCGCAGTCCCCCTCTCCTCCTCCAAAAAAACAAAACCCCCAGAAAAATCCTCACATCCTCACTCATCCATGAATTCCCCCCTCATTTCTCTCCAACTATTCCCTTCCTCAAACCTAAGTTCCTCCCTCTTCCAATTTCTCCCTCCCCCTGGTTCCTTGTCACCCATCTTCATCAGCCCTTAGCTTCACCCCACCCCACCCCTACCACATCCCTCCTCCACCATCCCACCCACAGCCTCACACTGTCCCCCTTCTTGCTTCTTACTCAAATCTGGGAGAGTAGAGACAAAATCTTGGCAGAGAAAAGCAAATTACAATTAAGATACTACTGAGAAGCATTGCTTGTAAATGACCTGGATGAAAAATAGTCAAGCTGCTTGCAGAGGGTTTCAAACTGGTTGTAGATGAGTAGAGAATCAGGACAAAAATGCATCTTTTCTATTATATATATCCATCTATGAGACCACTTGAAGAGAAAGACTGATTTCCTTTGTGATTGAATAGATTCTTTCTTCTCAGTTAAAGTTAATTTTAGAATTTTTTCAGCAAACTGCAGAGCAAAGGAGATTTTGAATTGTGAAGTCTGATGTCATTGGTAACACCAAGTCTTACAAGCACCAGGTGTTACTGACAACACTTATGTGTTGAAGCAGTTTGCAGTGGGTGTAAATGGCCAGGGAGTCAGCACCAAGTGGTCTGAGCACTCTACACCCATGTAACGTGTCTGGAAGACACTGCAAGGTATATTTACCATCTGCTTATCAGCAACCCCTGTCCTTCCTTCTTTGTTGCGTAGCTTCAGATCTGTATACGTATCTCTCCTGTTCATTCCTTCTGCTTTTGTTTCGTTCTGTCTCTTTCCCTGTCGATATATAAAAATTCGCTCTGTCTCTATCTATTATTTGGAGCGGTGTCTGTGCCCATTTTGATACCGACACTTATTAAGGCATGAGTCCAGTTCACACTTTTCAAACGTGTGAAACCATCTATGATTCCCCCCTCTCCCCCACAATCCACATTCACACGCTTTGCTTATATATGCTTCAGTATCAAACCCCTGTTCACACGCACTGCTTGCACATGCTTTAATATGAATCCCCTATTTATCAATTTTTGAAGTCACTCGAAGCTTGCATATTATTTTCAACAATTGATTTTGCTCTTTCTTATACCAAAAATTAATACCAGATAAACATGTTCTTTTGTCAATGAATTGAAGGATGTACTGTTTCATTTTGTGCATGAGCAACAGTCATTTGCATTGAAACTCCATATTCAATTAACAACTGTCAGAACCAATCATGTTGTTAAACTAATTCATTATTTAAACCTTGTAAGATCATTTGCACACATGTATCATGACCAATTTCCATTTTCATTAATGAATTATTTGCATTACCTGTGTGGACTTCTAATTCTGTGCAGTAAAATATAACACTGTCTTTTTACCAAGAATACCTGTTTTATCCCCATGCACTTTATTTACTTGCATTAAACTGCACCCCATTGGCTTAATATCCCTGAAAAAAAGACCAGACATAGTCAAATTAAAGACCTCTTGTGAAATGCTAGAAGCCCAAACCTGGTCAGGACGTGTTAAAAGAATGATGTCAGTGAGCAGAAAGAAGGGAAACTATAACACGCAACACAAAACCATGATCTCTATTTTGCCTCCTCCTTCTTCCCCCCTCTCCCAGGATGCTAAATCTTGCGAACGATTTAATTGGAGGCTGCGAGTAGATGGAGTAGGTGAGGGAAGATGAAGGGGGTAGCCCCCTACCCAACCCCCCAAGCAACCTAAGACATGCCTGCATCTCTAGTCACACACAACGCGGTGAGCGCTGCACAAGCCCTGGGTCTGTAGAGCACCGCTGGTCCCAAGTTAGACCAGAAGAAATCAAACAAGCCTCAGTTGCAGTAGTCTGTCTCCCTCTGCTCGCTGTCAGTTTGGCTTTCTAGACGGCTCAAGCTGGAGATGGAATAATCATGTCATCTCTTGCTTTATGTCCCCTTCTCTGACCACAACTCTTGCTTTCATTCATTCATTCATTCATTCATTCATTCATTCATTCATTCATTCATTCACTCATACATTCTTTCATACATTCACTCATTCATTCACTCACTCACTCACTCACTCACTCACTCATTCATTCATTCATTCATTCATGCGGGGTACAGTGACGTGTGTGTGTGTGTGTGTGTGTGTGTGTGTGTGTGTGTGTGTGTGTGTGTGTGTGTGTGTATGCCACATCTTTCAGCACACGTCTAACCATGCCATGTCATGGCCAGCCACCCCATCAGTCCAGTGAGGCTGAGCTGTAGAATGATGTATGTCCTCATTCACTCATCTTTGTTCTCTTGTTAACTTACTGCATTGCTCAAATACATTTCTGGATACTGCACAACACTCTATATGCATCAAATTGTTTGTTGTTCCTTCTCACCTTCTCTGTCTGTCCTTTGTCTTTCTGTTCTCTCTCTCTTTTGTCTCCCTATCTCCTTTCTCTCTTTATTCTCAGTCTAGTTTGTATGTCTCTCAATCTGCCCTGTGTGTCCACAGTATTCCGCCATGAAACTGAAATGCGTGTAGCCCTATGCACTCTGTGCTGAGTTGCTGTGATGTGTGAACTCACCTGATGATGTCATCTCTCTCTCTCTCTCCTTGCTCACTGTCCCACTCAACCATCATGCACCATCCCACTCAACCATCATGCACCATCCCACTACTGACCATCTCCATGGTAACAACCATAGTATTCAACAGAGCATACAATTTGATTATTGTTGTAGCGAGACAGGCTTAGCATGTATTCAGTAAATCCTTCAAACTAGGTTCAATCTAGGTTGTCCTTGTTCAAAGAAAAAAAATGTCATTCATATGTGTATTCATAATTATAATATATTCCTAGTTTCCATGATCACCTTTGAAAAGGATTCAACTTGTCAGTACTATGTGACAACTTCTCCAAAGATATTTATTGATCCGTTGAGTGGAAAGAAACACTGTCCTATGGGATTTCTGTGTAATGCTAGTGAACACATATGACAGTGGTATGTTAAGATATAGAGTGAATATCACCTCATATTGCAAGTATCCAGCTGTCCCAGCATGTAACACATGCCTCCACTTTCCTTCTAAGAGATGTTCATGTTTGAGAAACATAAGTCAAATGGAAGCACACACCACAAGTTGTCTGATATATTTTGTACCTTTAATTTGAGCTTTCTCTTGTATGGTGCAAACACTGTGGGATCGGTATACTGTTGCCCAATGAGGTCTCTGTTGTACAACACTCCTACACATGACTGGTATTCCAGCTTGGTACTGGGATGCCTGGGCTTGAATACAGACATCATGTGTGAGTGTGTGGGTGGGCGTGGCATCCATACTGCAGACTGGAAGCACCATGCATGTCACATAGAAGGACTGGAACACAGACACCATGTGTGAGTGTGTGGGTGGGCGTGGCATCCATACTGCAGACTGAAAGCACTATGCATGTCACATAGAAAGACTGGAACACAGACACCATGTGTGAGTGTGTGGGTGGGCGTGGCATCCATACTGCAGACTGAAAGCACTATGCATGTCACATAGAAAGACTGGAACACAGACACCGTGTGTGAGTTTGTGGGTGGGCGTGGCATCCATACTGCAGACTGAAAGCACTATGCATGTCACATAGAGGGACTGAATGAGTGTGTGGGTGGGCGTGGCATCCATACTGCAGACTGAAAGCACTATGCATGTCACATAGAGGGACTGAATGAGTGTGTGGGTGGGCGTGGCATCCATACTGCAGACTGAAAGCACTATGCATGTCACATAGAGGGACTGAATGAGTGTGTGGGTGGGCGTGGCATCCATACTGCAGACTGAAAGCACTATGCATGTCACATAGAGGGACTGAATGAGTGTGTGGGTGGGCGTGGCATCCATACTGCAGACTGAAAGCACTATGCATGTCACAGAGAGTGTAGAGGACACCAGTCTGTGACTTGCTCCTTTTAGATGCCTTCTGAGCATGCTCAGATCTAAGCTGTGTCTCGTGTGATAAATTGTTTAAGAAGGGGTTGTCATGTGTCATGTGTGGCTGTAACAGTGTGCAGCCAATCACTGGCTTTGGGGATATAGTGAAGGAACGAATCACTGCTATGAAGCACACATTGTCAGCAAGCTTTGCATTCAACACATTGTATGGAAGCCTTTTAAGATGTAAGATGTCAAGGGATGTTGAAGGCATGATGGGAAGGGAAGCCGTGAACAATCTGATGTACAGAAAGAATGTGAGTGCAAGAACATACCTGTATATCAGAACAGGCTACTCTGCTTCTTTTGTAATCTGTATGGAATTTGAAATTTATAACATTCATCCAATTTCACTGTCAAATCATGGAAAATATTTCTTAACTAGATAACAAATGTCTGAAAAATTACAAATGATTGATTGAAGAGTGTTATTGCTTGTGGAAAAAAAATTGCAGTGAAAATATATTTCTCTCTTGATACAATTGCTCTGAGGATCTATTTTATTCATCGCATGATAATAGCACATCATGGAAAAAACAAACGATATATACTGTAAATCAAGATATTTATTCAACATTTTTAAACTTGAAATTGCCACGCTGATCACCATTGAATATTGTATCTCTTTGTAGAATGGAATCATGTCTCTAAATGTTTATTCCGTTTCAATGGCATAATAACCACAGACACTCTAGGAGAGTTGATCTTTACATCACTTTATGGTTGTCATGGTGATCTTACAACTTCTACACTCTCATAGCATGGGAAATGTGAGAAACTCTCCCCTTGTTCCTTCCCATGTTATGTTAGAGTGGGAAGTTTCATTGGGGAAGTTTCTGAAAAGACTGTCCAAACTACCAGCGTTAAAATGCTGGCAGGTGGAATGATGTTTTGTGATTTCTGCTAGTCTCATTTACCAGACACCAACATCTGAAGACAAAATTGTGCATGGTTTCTGCAAGGTGTGACTGCAAGCCCCATGGCGTACTATGTCCATAGTAGCTCACATCTTACTTCTTTCTTTATTCATGCATGCACTTATAGCAGGTCAAGTGTTTGTAATTATATTTTCAAAAGTGTTGTTACTATTGTCATAGCTATTGTTATAATTATTATTACTATTATTATATTTATTCAGATTATTGTTTTTATTTATGTAACTTCTGGATATCATCACAATCATTCTGATTGTTATTGTATCACATTTATTTCTATTTTGTATATTTTGCTTCTTAAAACCATATTCCTTCCTAGCTGTGTTTAGTGGTGACCTTAGTTGGTATACTGATACTAGTAATATGCGACTTGCACATTGTCAAAATGCCACTACTTTGGACATATATTTTAGTTGCAACATTTTGGTCAACAGTGGAAAAATCAATAAGTTATTGTATAAGGGTCATAAGTATGTTAGACTGTTGATGACGGATGTCCGTTTGTTAGATCAGAACTGCAATTCAAAGAAAGATGTACATCTTTTTTTATAGCGAGATATTTTATGTCCCTGTATTGAGATTTTACTGTTTAATTCCACTGATTGTTTCTCATTCTCAATGTTTCCTCCCCTTTTGATGCTGTTCAGTCCTCAATGTCAGCAGTTATTTGTGTTTGATTTGCAATGGTTTTAAGCTTCCCTTACAAGTTTGCAAAATATAGCTTTGCTTACTGATTGCAAAGTTGTAAGATCCAATGATGGGTATGCCTCGGATGGGGAGTCTAGAATCTCAACATGCAGTAGCAGAATCATGGGTGTAATTGTTACATTAGCAAAACATCATTTATATCAGCTTCATTCAGAAAGCGCTTTACTCTTGATGCCGTGTTACTTTGTGTTTGTATTGAACTGCCTGTTGGCAGCTATTTTTTAGGTAGAAAGCAAGTGGTGTTACAAAAAACTCATGTATTGATACTATTTAAGAAAGAAACAACTTTGTATATTAGTAGTCTTCTTCATTTATCAAAGAAAAGTAATTGTGCAGAAATGAAGATAAAAGGCTCTGGATTTGTATAGTGTAAATTGACTAAATAGCCGTGTATGTTGATAAAGTACTAGTGACAAATGTACTGCGATGTTGTCTTGTATTTAAATGTGCTGCCTAGACCACAGGTACTCACAGCTTTTATTTTCGTGTACAGATTCTGATTTGTTTTTGTCTTACAAGAATTCTTGAATTCTTTTGATGCCAAAATGTCACCTTTTTTTCACAATGAATGACATCATTTGTAGCTGATTTTTCATTGTGAATTTATCCTGACTCAAATAAAACGTAGATGTCAACAAAATTATCTTCCTATTTTTAGACTTTCTTTGTAATATGTTTGTAGACAAGCGTGCAGCACACACACACACACATACACACACACACACACACACACACACGCACACACACACTTTTTGTTTTTCAGTAATTTTGATTTTGATTTCATTCAAACAAAATCATTTCAACAATCATAGACCTTGAAGTAAACAAAGTATTGAATTGGAAATTAAATACACACACACACACATACACACATACTCAGACACAGACACAGACACACACACACACACACACACACACACATGAACATGTTTTACTGATATACCAGAGCAAGGTTGCTTCATCAGACATACTTTTACTCCATCATATCAGAGACTAAGAGTGAAAAGAAGAGGTAACAAGTAGAAGTGAGAGATAAATGGGGAGAAAGAAAAAGAGGGAGAGAAAAGAGAGTTGCGTAGAGAGAAAGAAGAGATAAGACGGAAATAAAATGAGAAAGAGAGAAAGAGAAAAGTGTACCTGGAGAATGTGGAAGCCAGGCAGAGAACAGATGATAATGCACAACCTTTGATAATGGAACAAAACCCAGTCACAATGCCTTTTATTTCTTGCTAAATAGTCGAACATACATTAGGTATACCATGGCAAAGATCATATGATGGGGCACTAGGGAATACAGGCTGGTATGTCAATATACATCACATCTTTACTGCCCTCCTTGGACAGAAGGAAGCAAGTAACAAACCATTCAAATCTAGGGATGTTATTTGATTGTCAAAGCAAATTTGGAAAAGACATTTAATGTTGCAATGACAAACGCATACTGCTCAGTTACAAGAAAAGTTTTTTTGATTTGCTTCTTTTTTGTCAAAGGAGGGCAGTACATGATAAATACCACCCATGTACTTACTCTGTTCATAACTCCCTCACCCATCAATGTAAAATTAAAAACATATAGCTCCAACCATTATGGAGTGAAGTCAGTGGTTTCATATTGATGTTACACCCTGCATTACAAAGACAAGCTACCAACCTGAATATGACCCAATACTGTACACAAGTTTGACTATTACATAGACAAATGAATCAAATTACATTTTCATGAATAATTGTCCAAACTGCCATGCATGATGTACATGCGTTTGTGTTCAAAAGGGCATTATTTTAAGTGTCATCCCAAAATGTTTTCGTTCTGTGGCCAGAAGCTTACTTATACATGTATACGTATGCGTATATATATTTATACCAATATATGCCATTTACCTATGTTATTTCATCTCGTGCCATTCATACGACAGGGGCATTAATGTCCTATGTAAACAACAAGCCCTTCATTATTGCCGTCATGACGCAAATACAGATATGTCAATGTATGTAAGTCATATTTCACCTAATATGGACATTGTGCTTTCTTGCAGTATCAGAAACTAGACTCTGTGCTCTATACTATAAAATATATTTCTGTTTTTCTCAAAATACCTATTTACAATTGTTATCCTCTAAGAGGGTTGGCCTATTGTACCTACACCTGCACTATGCAGAATCAAACAAGACTGTTCATGTATCACTGATGAACCCAAGACAGGGTAGTCTCTTTGCAAAAGTCATCAACTTGGCAGGAATCAGCGGTATGCCCTAATGACATGGTGTATGAAATCTCAGTCATAACTTCACAACCCTTTTCAGAAAAAGTTGACAACTATCCTTGTTTGTGTTTGAAATGAAGCGACCATAGTCTACATTCATATACAGTATTGTGGATATTGTGGACAGCATGGAGTGGAGAACCATGATGTGTGCTAACTGGTCTTGGTCTCTCGGCTCCACAAATCACTGAGGTTTTAGACAACCTGTTCAAAATCTACTCAAATCTAGCAATCTATATAATTCCTCTCAAAGTCAGTTTCCAGTTCTATTATCTGGAGGAAAATTCTAATTCAGTATTTTCTTCCTTTTTCTTTGGGTTTTACCATTTTTTACAATTATTTTCAGACTTGCAATAGGGCTACCCTGTCTTTACTAATGCACTGATATGTACTTGTCTACAATTGCAGATCATACTGTGAATGAGCTTTGTGGAATGCAGTTTCCTCTTTCATTCATTGGTCTTAATGTTACCTTCAGTATCCTCAAATGCCCCAAATGAGCTGCAGCACATAATATCACATCAAACATTTGCTACAACTTAACAACACTTGCATGACAATCCAAAGAGCACAACGTTTTTCTTGAAAAGCAAATAATACTTGAAGGCTTGGCAATGAAGTTGATTAAGACACAGAGATGTCAAGTTCTTCTGGTGATACCAATATTTGCTACTGGTATGCTTGGTGCACAGAACAGGGTCAGACTTTTCCCATAATGCACCATGGAGGATGCATCATTACTAAACGGTCTGGAGAGAGAACAACATTGCTTGACAATATCAAGATTTTCCTGTAAACAAGCCTTCTCATTGAAATCCTGTACATAAAGACCATCTCCTTATAAATACTACAATCCATGCTCCCTCTAGTGGTCATTATATACCAGTTTTACTGTACGTCATGCTTGATTTTATCCATGTTCCCTCCAGTGGTCATTATATACCAGTTTTACTGTATGACATGCTTGATTTTATGTAAGAAACAGTAAAAACAAAATCCCCTCTGTTTGTAAGTTATCTCTAAGGGTATCAATTAAACACAATTTCATGATGAAAATACTGTGCTGCTCATACTACGAACATTCCTAATTACATTTCAGCCATAAAGAGTAATACTGTCAACATGAATAAACACAAATGCATCATCAACACACACCATATACATGTACACTGTACATAAAGAGATGCATGCATCATAAAAGCAGCATAGTATGCATTAAGACATAGTGCAAACCGCTACAGCAAAAGTAAAAAACAACAACATAAACTGTCATTCAAACAAAAAGCATGAGGCTGTCTACATATAAGGCTGCCATTGCAGCCATGTCTTGTTAAAAAATGAAGATTAAAATCCTGGTGCAAAAAACAATGAATGAGTAATAAGCCATTTGACAAATAATTTAGTATAGATTTTGTAATTCATGTTAAAACCTTACTATGCAAATGTTGGTGAATCAACTTTCAAGCCATTGCAAATGTTTGTGCACACATTATTTTGTTTCTGTAAGAGCAAAAGAATGCAGGAACTTGAAGGATATAGTACGTAAGAGCATGTTGGTTTTATGGATTCACTACTGCTTCTTCAGTTTGATATCAATATAGAAATACATGCACAATTTGCACTGGGGTATGATATTCTGAAAGTAAACCTAAATGTAACATATCAGAAATAATTCAGCATTCTGTCAAATGCAATTCTAGATCACCTGTAAATAATAAAGTTTCTTTTTTCTTTATGTACATGTTGATGTGGATTGCCTGATAATTCTCTGTACATGTCATAAATATTTGATTTCTATTTACATTATATGCTTTACAGATCAATATATACTTTCTGCACACAGTATACATGTACAAACCCTGAACAAATACACACATTGTCACTTACTCGTATCAAGATACATGTACATGGAAATGCACGCATGCATGTACATTGTACATGTGAACAATAGATCTGTATTTTCCTGAAGACTTGAGACTGATTGTCTGTGGTGGTCCAGGCATGTCCATGTACATGTAGCATGAACAACAGATGAAGAACATTGAGTGTGGAGTAACAGTGGGTACAAATTATACACTGCAAATATTTCCACATTCCAATATTTGACTCTATCTGTAACAATACTCAAACATGTTTGGCACAAAGTCATGCAGATACTTAGCAGGCAACATATTTTGCAATGTTGTCTTTAGGTGTGACATGAACTGGCTTTTCTATAGTCAAACAAGAGAAAACTTTGATGAATCTCAGATCTGGCTGCTGCAATGAATCAATGCATTGATGAATCTGCTGCAATCTATGTAGATGTATGGCACAATGCACACAATTTACCATGTTTGTGTATGAATGTAAGTACATACTGTAGATACACTGAACAGAACAACCACATTCATGTAAACAGTGTGTACATCATCAATGGCATGCATGCAAATCATACATAACATGTAGGTCAATGAGGAACCCATATTTATAAAGCACATCATTTTGTACAAAATAAGTTATTTATAGATATATTCTCAATTATTAAATCATGTTTGCATTATTATGTATATGCTCTTGTAGAAAGAAAATAGAAGTCATATTATACACAAGTATAAGAGTGAATTTGAATAAACTTTGGAAAGGAACGTTCCATCAGACAACATCACAATTTTAAGATTTGACATGTAACATTTCTGGCCTTCAAGATTCTCAATGAATAGTTTGATAACATATCTATAAAAAAATATGTAAATGACTATTGAGAAGGGTACTAACAAAAGCTTCCCAGAGTAGCCCAGAGTTTGTGACTGATATAGTTATCACTAGGCATCGCCACCCAAAGAAAGCATATCTTGACCTACAGTATCTAGGCTTGGACTACACAAAGACATCAGAGTAAACATGTTGATACTTAGGGCAAGATTTTCAGGGATTCTCCATACATCTTTAACTTGTGACTCTGTGTCATGTATGCAGGGATCATACAAATCATGCAAATACACATAAATCTTTTAAAATACAAACATTTCATTATGTTTAACTTTACTTACTTGTGCTCGGGTTAAAAAGTGCTAGATACAATCACATGACATATTTCCTAAGCACAAACATTCACTGCTCACAGAGTACTTACTGATCTCATGCATTTCCAAGGATGAAGTTTTCAAGGTGAAATACTTGTATATAAATATAGCAATTCTCAACATGAGCTCCAATCTACCACAGCTCTCATGAAAACAAATGTACCAGATACAAGAGCATGGCTCTCACTAGGATAAGTGGGGCATAAAAAGGGCTGATTCGTTGTCTGATCTCTGTACACCAATGTGTGTTGGTAAGGTTGGCACATGGTGCTCACACTGCATGGAATCAACACAGGCCAGAGCCCTGCTGTGGAGACATAGTAACAATGTGCTTACAGCTCCATGTCAAATTGTACACCATACAAACTCAAATCATGTATACTGTGGTTACTGGGCTTCACATAGGAACTGATAATGTCATGCTTGCCTCCTCAAACAAATGTCTCCTCCTCTTCCACAAACAGCTCCTCCTCAGGTGACTGGTCTTCTGTGTCTTCTTTGGTATCGCCACGTTCCTTCTCCCCATCCCCACCTGCTCCCTCCGCCCCCTCCTGAGGGACAACCTCCTTGCAGTGCTCATCTGCAGGGTTTGCCACCTCTGGCTCCTCTCCTGCATCCCCTGCATCATGACCTTCAGTCTGCCTGTCCTCTCCTCTCCCATCCTGCTCCTCCTCTATACACTCCTTCTCCCCCTTCTCATCTTCCTGTTCATCTCTTGTGCTCTCCTCTTCCCTGTTCACATTGTTTGTTTGTTCTGTTGGCTCTTCATGAGCTGACACTAAGGTGCTGCCCTCTCCTTCCTGCCGGGCACTGTCATTGTTGCTAGCTGTCACTTGATTTATACTGTCCACATCTGGCTGGTTGTGGGCTGTTTCTGACCGGCTGTTGTCTGTCCCTGGTTCTATACTGACTGGGTTTGGTTGGCTGTGGTCTGTCGCTGATGTAATCTCCTCAGCTGTTTGTGGCCCAGGAACTCTGGCCTCGTTACCTTCCTCCTTAGCACTACAGCACTCCACTGACACCCTTTCCTTTAACACCTTCTCCTCTGATACTGATCCAGGCACTGGTGCTGACGCTGGTACTCCTGCCTTCTCCTCCTCATTCAGCTCCTCTGTCCCTGTGAATATGATAGAGCTCATGGTGCCTGATGGCAGAGTGTCAAGCCCAGAGTCAAACTCCTCCCCATCCTCTAGATCAAGGACTGGCTCTGACTGGCAGCTGATGGTGTCTGACATGGTATCAAGGTGATCGGTGGAGTCATACATGGCCATGATGAGGTGTGGGTCTTGGGCGGGGCAGGTCAGGCTCTCTGAGTAGCTGAGGGGGCGTTGAGGCAGCGGGTAGACCTTGGGGGACAAGGCTGCCATGTCATCCTTGGACCGCTGCATTGGGGAGCTGCTCTCTCTGTGCTGTTTGATCACCTGCAAGCAAGGGAACCAGCGGACTGATGGTCAATGCCATGTTTTCCATATTTATTGTGTGTGCATTAAACAGATAGTGTATCCCTGACCTGGTCTATCTTCCTGACCTAGGCTATCTCTTTCACCTGGTCTATCTTCCTGACGTGGTCTATCCCCCTCACCTGGCCTATCTCCCCGACCGGGTCTATTTTTCTGACCTAGTCTATCTCCCTGACCTGGTCTCCCTCCTTGACCTGGTCTATCTTCCTGACCTAGTCTATCTTCCTCACATGGTCCATCTCCCTGACTTGATCTATCTTCCTGACCGGATCTATCTCCCTGACCTGGTCTATCTTCCTGACCTGTTCTATCTCCCTGACCTGGTCTATCTTCCTGACCTGTTCTATCTCCCTCACATTGTCCATCTCCCTGACCTGGTCTATCTTCATGATTTGGTCTATCTCCCTCACATGGTCTATCTCCCTGACCTGGTCTATCTCCCTCACCTGGTCTATCTTCCTGACCTCCATTGACAAGTTACGTTTGTGTCCTGGTGAGAGCAGACTCTCACTGATAACCGGGGAGGCCTCAGCCCCAACCCCAGACTCCCTCTGGCCCAGCCGGGAGGCAGACGCCTGCCGCTGCTCATGGATCTCATCGCTGATCTGCTCCAGCTTCCTCAGGGCGTTGGAGTACACCTTCTTGGCTGACGTCACCTCTCTCTCCAAGTCACTCACACGTCTCTTGTGTTTCTGGATGAAAGAGACAAAATCATACATCTTATTAGTCATATAATACAAGGAGTACACCTTCTCAGCTGACGTCACCACTCTCTCTCCGAGTCACAATTACACTTTTCTTATGTATATAGGCAATTTACATTCTAAAAATCATTTACACAATTGGTTTTGACAAACCTTGTATAAACAAGCCTCACATTTTCACTGAATATTTTATTGTTTCCTTGTAGATAAAATGGTGAAATACTATATACAAAATCTCCACAGTCAATCTATTATCCAAACAAGGTAATTCTATATCAAGAAACCTACAAATACAAAGCACCATGTTCAGATGAATAACTTGTTGGAAGTTGATAGTTCAAATAAGCATTCCACTCAAGTTACACAAATTTATCTTTATAATAGCAAGCAACAATTTTTTTTGGTAAACAAGTGAAACACATTTGTAGAACTTTATACAGTACTGTATGAGCATAGTAATCTTACCTCAAGGTTTTGGTTGAATGCGGCTTTCATATCAAAATAAGGTCTGCAAGAGAACACAACAACTAATTGGATCAGGTCATGGTAAGTTTATTAATGCCCTCAGTAGATGCACAAATAAATGCAAAAATGGAGAACTACACAAATATCCCATTCTTTACCATCATTTTTTTTCTCCACAAATTTACACAACTTTTGTTTGGATTTGATCTCCATTCTAAGTATGAGTGTTAACAAGAACAACGAACGCTCTGACAAGAATCTGAGTTTGCTTTGTGTATGTATGGGATTAAAAACTTCCAATAAGGTCCACATATGTCTAAATAATTTCTAAATATTTCTAAATTTCTAAATAATAAGTTTGCATACTATAATTAAACACTTGCTCTGCCCAATGCAACATCACCCATCACCATGTTTAATACAATATATACATGTAGGTATGTTTAGACCACATTCATTCAGGCGCTGTCAGTCCTCACCTTGACTTGTTGATGGAACTACGTAGTGACTTCTGCAACCTCTTCACCTCCGTCTCTGCTTCATTGAATGTGGCAGCCGTGCTGAGGTGCTCATGTGAGCTCAATGTCCGCTCATTTTCTGCCTCCCCCACCTGCAACCACAGCCAAACAGCAGGGGTTAAAGGTCAGTTAGTAGGAGTGCCTCAGGTATAGGGAATCCAAACAAAGCTATCCTACATACAGCAAGTGTTGTAACATTCAATCAAGATCCCTTCACTGGAGAATACATGATCAGTACCAAGACTCTCAGAATCAGAATCAATGTCACCATTCACTACAACAAGCATTATATTCACAAACCATAAAGTATGCTTCAAGGAGAGTTTTAAAGGACCTTATATTACCATTTAAGAAATTGTACTAGTGCTAACCTTCATGGTTGCATGGTTGAGCATCTCCTGCCAGTTGGCATCAAAGGTCCTGCCATCCTGAAAAAGCCCCTGCTCAGCCAGGTCCACCATCTCCTTGGCAGCGGTCAGCATGCTGCAGGCTCGCTCAAACCGCAGCGCTGCTCGCTGGGTCTCCAGCTGCACCTGGGGTTGGGAAGGGAGCAATGTAGGGATTGGTAGGATTGGTATGGGTGGGAGATGGACAGGGTTAGGGTAGGGGAGGTGAAGGGCGCATGAGTCATGGAGAGGGAGGGGGGGGGGAGGATAGAAGATTGGTAGGGATGGGAGAGGGATAGGTTGGTAACAGGGTGGTGAAGAAAGCAAGAAGATTCAAAAGGGGGCATATAGGACCAGGGGTGGGAGATTGGTAGGGATAGGAGAGGGATAGGGTGGTTTTGGGGTGGGGGTAGATATGGATTGACATGGGCAGGAGTAAGAAGATAGAAAGAACTATTTAACATGTTTACATTTTTGTGGCTCTTAATGCTATATTTCTAAACACCCACACTTAAATTTGTTTCATATAGAGAGATGAATAAAGATAGAAAATATAGATAATGATAGCAGGGATCCGAGAAGGGACATAATCAGAGAGATAACTAGGGGGAGACAAAGACATACAGATAAAGAGAAATAGAGAAAGAGGCAGGGAGATAACAATATACACAATAGAATAACAACAATATATGGGACATAAGAAACAAGAATCACAAAATAAGGACAAGATTGATCAAGAAAGAATATTTAAAGTAAGTGGGGGCAATGAGCTAAACTATATGCAGAGTGTTACAATACACAAGACAGTGCAACACACAAATATGCCTTGTCATTTGTGTTGATCTGAGTACATGTACATGAACAGTATGCAATCCCAGGGTCCTATTGTGTTATTCAGAGCACCGAAGTGGATATTTCAATGGAGATGTCATAATGACCATCTGAATTGTATGCCTTATGAAAGAGAATCAACATACAACACAATAGTGCCAAATATGCATGAGAGAGCACAACTATTTGCACAAATATATCCCCAGAGAGCACACAGTACAGGTACATGTAGCAATAATATGACAGGTCCATTAAAGGAACACATCAACTCTGTTCCATTTCCTACTCCAGAGCTGCCCTTCTAAGCCAACTCAACGTTTTCAAAATATATTCCAACAAAAAGAAAAAAAGCAGCAAACGTTTGAAATAAGAGACAGAAGATATTGTACACTACAGATCAAAATCATAGCCTCCTTTTGCAGCACTCATCACAAATATTCAAATACATGTACATGCATGTACATGAGCATAGCATGCATGTATCTTCCAGATAAATACATTAATATAAAGACAAATCATGATTTCCCTCTCCACCAACACGCAATTCCTTCAGCACATGTAAACACCATTTCCTTTAACATATGTTCAACCTGGCTTTGTGTGAAAGGACTCTATTGTGTTCTGATTTCAAAGAGATAGCAATGTAGGTCACTGCATTCTCTCTTTATGCAAGAACCAGCTACACAACTACAATGTAAACATACTTCTTGGTGCATATATACACAGTAGGAATATATTGCGCAAATTACAATGTACAACGTACAATACACTCATATGTTAAAAAGCCTCTGACTCAAAACTGTTATAAATGATCAAGGTGCAAACTGATTTCAAGTACCGGTACATACTACATGTACATGTACATGTAAGCTCAAACATAAATATGTACAAACTATTACATGTACATGTGTATGTATGTCGATAACGTAACCGATGCGGAAACCATAGACTCATTCACCAAGATTAACACTGAGAGCGAATTGTTAGTTCTGAGAGCGAATTGTTAGTTCAACAAATGTATTTTTGTTCAAACTGGTCTTCAGCTTTAAAATACAGGTACTTATTGCTATTCTATCATTGCTGCATCATATCATTTGTTTTTTCCAATGCAATAAAGTAATTCTACTGGTTCACATGAATCTGTGTGAAGGTGTTTATAATAATCAAGATACAGAAGATGATCCTCCTTCTATTTGAAATATATGAATACAAAGGATAACTTCACCAAATAAGTGGTAGGACATAATGACCTTTAAAATATGATATAAATGAACAAGACATAACTGAAGTTCACCCTACTTAAATATATGGGGTTAAGCCCAGTTAAAATAGTGGCCTAGTGACCACTCACTGACCAGTGACCCAAGACAGTCTTGCACAAGGACTATACTGTTGTATATTTTGACAAAATAAAGTAATTCATAAAATATATAACCCTCAACTACTGCATCTTTGAGGTAAGACAGTGTACACAATCAATGGAAGCTTACTGGTCACGTCTGTATACAATCTGGTTAGAAATAGAGATAAGAAGCATGCAGAGAAAGGAAGCTTGTATCCTTACGTCTTTCGCTCTCTGCCTGGCCTCATAGTACGGCCGAGCCTTCTCTATTGCACTGCCAATCTTCTTAGAAATAGCATTCAGGCTGTGGGTTGACTCTGTCAGAGCCTGCCGAAACGTGGCTCGAACCTCCTACATGAACATTCACAAAAAAGGAACACATATGAGATTCAAATCATGTACTTTACTACTACTATTACATGCATGTTTGGCTTCCAATTCAGTCTAGATCTCCATATTTCAACAAGTTCTTTTTTATTTATGAATGAATTCATTTATTCAGTCAAAGCTAACACTGGTCAGAAGCACACACTAAAATAATCACCATCATTAAAATGACATGTAGGTTACTTTTGATATTGAAAGAACAAAGATATGATGTTAACATCACTGATCTGTACAACATGGTCCTATCACACTTAGAGATACATGGACATTGGACATACTACACTTTAATGTACTTACATCAAGTTGCAGTTCTAGAGTATTGATCCGGTCAGTAGATGAATTTAGTCTCTCAAGTTCTTCCTGGAAACACACAAATCCCAAAATACACAAAAGACATATTTCAATAACATGTATTTCATCCAAAGTGACTGAAGAATAAATTAAAATGATTGAAATGTAATTAACATGTACCAGTTTAAACATGCATTCATTTTTCGTATACTACAGAGAATGTTGATGTTAGTGATTTTACATATCAGCAGTTGAGAGCAAGGTGCTAAACATCACAGACTTGAAATATATAACAAAGTTCATCTACTTAACATTAAAAAAAATATTTGTACAAGTATATCATTTAAAATTTACGGGCATTGATTTTTCATTTTTTCCCATAATACAATATTTTGCAAAATATATTTTATTCATTCTTTCTCATTTGAGGTTTGTTTCTTTTGCAAATGCTGAACTGATTTTGTTAACATTTGAATCTATCAAGTATCATAGTTACTTAGATTAAGGGGAATAATGTAAATCATATCTCAATGTGTTTGTTTCAGGATATTGCCTTGCAAATCTTGAATTATTTCTCCGCAAAGAGAAACCCATGTTTCTCCCTATTCATCTTTCAATAAAGGCAGTACCAAGATCAAGCTATAACTCAACCTTTTGGGAAGTATTACAAGAATGATGTTATTTGTTTTAAGAGAAGGATAGACTCAAAGCTTCACACTTTTTAATGGGAGTAATAAAATGGCCCTTGTGGAAACTTTCTCATAGGGTTCTCATAGGGTAGATTGAACAGCAAGTTTAAGTGTGTAGTCACGTCTGGTGATGTATTTCCCCCATGAATTGTACATACAGGATAGCCTTTCTAAAGCATTTTTCAAACAGCATCATGAGTAGGTCCTACAGGCGACGACATGGACTACAAACACTGGGAAGAAGTGATCAAGAACTCACACAAAAGACTTGATGCTGAAATACATCACTTCCTGTGAGAACAACATGCATTGGCCACAGGTGCATTGTAGAGCACAGCACAGCTCATGGTTTACTTGATACCGCCTATATTGATTTCCTGTTGCACAGGTGATGAGCATTTCTTTCTCATGAGTAGTAAACTCCCCCCTTACCATGACTCATGCAATCAATACAGGTGATTGTACGCATACAATGCGAGTCTGTGTCCTTACAGAGGTCAGGATATGCTTACCAGTACTTGGTCAGTTGTATGGTTCTATCAACTTACATCACAGCAACTCATTACAACTGTAATATAAGAAACACTTGTGAGCTTTGTCCTAAGAACTTTTAATGTCTTATTTGTTATGTTTTATGTTATTTATTTTTTATTTGTTTTAATAACCCATAATACATACTATCTGAATGGTAATATATTTTATACTGTACATTCACATGTACCAGCCTTCTGCTAGCTTCTCGCAAAGAGCTATTTTGAATATTTATTTACATGGTATGTTTCTATCAATCACATTTGTTTAGCTGGTCTTAGTTTGTCTGTTGCGCACATAGTTTACATGTAAACAGATGTGTCAATGTAAAGCATTATGGCAATATATATTTTTTTAAAGATTATGTTGGTTGATAAGGAAAAACAAACAAATCTAAAACAATTTGGTTTGAACATGTACAACACCCGAGGTGCATGCCAAATCATGATTCAGTGGTGTAGCTATTTCCCTCTAATCTCTTGATCTTTGATCTCAAGGAAGAAGATACTCAACAGTGCCATATTTCTAGATAACTGCATGCATAATGCATACATGCAGAACATGGAAATATGTGGATATCAAATTAATTATTTACAAACACAAGAGAAGATTTGCTTGAGACTAGACCTTTAGAGAACTTAGGGTGATCATGTAGTCTGAGTGCTCTGATCACACTATGCACAGTATAGTTTTAGCACTGCTCATAGAAGTACTGAAATTGTGACTCATCCTGTAGACATGGCATGTACATGTAATCTAAAAAAAAAATACTTGTCTAGCTATAATGCAACAGCACTTGAAAGTGGCAGTTCCCCTAAGCCTTACTACAGAGTGACTTCCATAACACACACACTGTTGGCAACTAGGCTAGCTTGGTTCTGAGTTAACATGAAGCTTTTCCAGCTTAGTCTTAAATTGCTTTATTGATGATGCATTCACTGCAGACTCGGGTAGATCATTCCAGTTATTTATACTGCGAACTGAGAATGACATCTGTCTCAGTCTTATACTGCAGTGGGGCTTTCTCATCTTCTGCCTGTGTCCTCTGGATTCCACATTCAGTTGGAACAAGTCATCTCTCTTGATATCTTCCAGTCCATTCATGTTCTTGTATCTGAATCAGATCAGCCCTCTGTCTGCGATATTCCAAGATGGGTAACTCAATGCCCTTAACCTTTCTGGATAAGTGAGATGTTTCATGTCAGGCATAAGTCTTGTAGCTCTTTGTTATACTTTTTCAAGTAACTCCTCATCCTTCACATATTTCAGTCTCCAAACTGAATTACAATAGTCAAGTGTAGGGCGTACAATTGACTTGTAGAGTTGGAGCATTCCATTTGTTCCCAGTGATGAAAAGGATCTTTTGATGATGCCTAGTTTCATGTTAGATCTTTTAGCTACATCAGCTACATGTGGACAAAAGGATAGCTTTGAGTCAAACAGCACTCCCAAATCTTTCTCACCAGATTCTTCATCTGATGACACAGGTCTCTTTCCTACCATCGTTACCTTCCATTGTGAAGGTGAACTTTTGATTGCGTTTCCCATAGTGGATCACTTTACACTTTCCTTCGTTAAATGGTAGTTGCCATGCCTGTGACCACTTCACTACTTCATTCAAGTCATCTTGAAAGAGGTTAGCATCTTCTTGGGTGTCTACTACTCTGTACAACTTTGTGTCATTAGCAAACAACTTCACGGTAGAGTGTTTAATGGTGGATGGCATGTCGTTGATGAAGAAATTAAAGAGGACTGGTCCCAGCACACTGCCTTGCGGTATGCCGCTTGCTACTTTGCAGATGCCTGATGATTTCCCATTGACTGACACTCTTTGACTACGCCTTGCGGTATGCCGCTTGCTACTTTGCAGATGCCTGATGATTTCCCATTGACTGACACTCTTTGACTATACCCTGGGGCTACCCTTACAAAAGCTTTCACTGTTCTTGCATTTTTATTCACAAAGAAGGTATCAGCGAAGATGTGAGACCAAAAACTACTGTGTGCATTTTTTTTGTCAAAACGATTACTGGTAGTTGTTCTACATGAGCCATGAAAATGTTTGATTATTGGAATCGTGATCATATCTAATGTAGGAAAGTGATAAAATTTATTTCAAGGATATAAATATTGATTTTGACTTATACTTAACACATTTTGAAATCTTGATAAAAATTTATTATTGCACAATACTGTTTTTTAATGCCACCATTTTTCATGTCAGCACTATGTGTAAACGTTAGCTCACCCGGGAGCTCTACTGCAAAGCAGTGGCGGCATAGATTTGTGGGTTAACCTCTGGAGTTTGCATGTGAATTATGACATCATTTTTAAGGTCAGTTCGGATCTATTGTTGGTCACAAGATTTTTATATGTCCTATTGATGTACTGTACAATTTCCGTTACCTAAAAAGAAGTGCTTTGCAATTTTTAAAATGCTGTAATTTCTTCAACAACAATCTGATTTGAATAATTCAAAAAGTACTGCACTTGTCTTTCTTCGACCTTTCAGTTGATACCAAATTTGTCTAAAATTAATCAAGTCGACATTTTAATTTTACGTACCTACCCCCGAGACACTCTTTAAAAGCAAACACAGCGTGATACAGTCCAGAAACGTAAAAAGATATAAATGCATCATCAATTATACCAATAAGCTTGAAGTTTGCTTGTGTTAGTGACGTCACTCATGCCAACTAGGGCAACATCATGGCCTGCGCCTTCCAACATCAACAACGAGCAAGCTTGCAAACCCCCGGCCGCATCACTGGCAGTCAGTGCCAGTGCAATAGTATACGAATAACACACGAGCCAGCGTGCGATTGTGTAAGTGCAGTGCACGCGAGTTTTCTTTAGATTGGTGCTGCCCCCGCACGAGCCGCAGGCGAGTGTGCAGTGCGCACCATCTACAGTACCCGAGCGTAAACTGCACTTAAATGGTCTCACAACAGGGCAAGTGCGATATTTGTTTGATAAAATAGCAACACAAGTTTTTGATGAATAGAAACAAAAAAAAACAGAAGTCTAATATTTGATCTAAAATTCCAGGTCTAGTAAACCAAACACATTCAAAAACCCACTCAGAGAGCAAAATTTTGTACTGGCCCGTAGATGGAGTCGCGAAAACATCACGAGCGTGCAATGTCAATTATCTTGCGCACCATCTACACTCCCGTGCAATGCGCGAAAAGGTGAATGACATGTGACGTGTTTTGACCAATTACCATGTTTAAAATGATACAGCTATGTTATAAAAATTGATGCTACTAGTACCATTGACAATTGAGTATTACAGTACCACTGCACTGCATTGGCATTGCCACTGGCTGCGGCTGCACAATTTAAAACCGGTAATTTTCCAATGCAAAAATAAAGAAACTCGTAACACACTGCACTTCAAAGCATGTTAGCAGCATACTCTATGTAATGGCCAAATACATTTAAATTGATATATGACACAAACATTATCTTACCTTTATTCTTGGATCTATTTCCTCTTCACTACATAGATCAGCCATAGCAATTACTGCGATCCCAAATAAATTAAATGTCAGCTATCGATATCAATCAAAACAAGAGATACTATTTACAGATGGCGCTCTTCATATTACGGACGTGGCGGAGTGAACAAAATGTTGGCATAGTAGTCCAGTGGCATAGCTGAATAATTGTTCACTTTTGTCTAAAAGGACCAAGATTGGCACACATGTAGAATTGAATTATCTAAGCAAATTTGGATATTGAGCCCTTTTGAATTTTGCCCAGGGAGGCAATGGCGGCCATTTTGAATAATGGCCGCCATTAAAACATCGAAAAAATATTTGTTTTCATCATATAAGCTTATTAAATTCTTTACAAGATGATATCAAACTCATTTGGCTTTGAGGTAATTTTTTATGAAATTTTGGGGCAAAAACGTAATTTTAAAAAAAAAATCAAAGATTTAAAATTTCCTTCAATTATTTTTCCATATTTCAAGAATCTTGCACACTTGTGGACTGAAACGTTTTGTAAATTTACCTATGGATATGGTACATATGGTGTGTAAAAATGAATTACCTTCCATTTCATGATATAAAGTTATAGTATTCCTAAGGTTGAAACTTAAATGTTTGCTAAAGCAGCATTTTGCGCATATCGGTCTTCCGCCATAATGTTTAACACGCAACCATCATGAACATGTGTATCGGATCTAAACGTCCCTATTTACTGGCTGAATGTGCTTAAACTCGGAAAATTTGGTACCATCGTCATCAAAGACTAGTACATTATTAATGAAACTTCAACTCCCACCCACCTTTCTCTGGGGGTAAAAGGGTTTAGTTGACCCCCCCCCCCCCACCTCCTACTATACACATGATCTGTAGAACATATCCATATCCAAATAATTATGCTTAAATCAATGGGCGGAATACGAACTAAGCCAGAGAGAGGGGTTCGAAGGGAGTGAGAGAAAAGCTAGATGAGGAAGAAAGGGAGGGGGTGGGGGAGGACGAGTGTTAGGAGGAGGGGTAAAACAGGAAGAAAGTTTCCCATTTCAGGAATGTAGACGAAACTAGTACTACTTAAGATACGTACATACGTATGTATGTTCATTGCACATATCCTGTGCACCAAAGCATGCACACTTTGCGCTTTTGACCTGTGTCAGGCTTGTATACATACCGATTTTCTTTCATTACTATTAGGATGACCCATCTCGGTAGCAAACATTGATATGTTGATGGAGGCCAAAAGTAACTTGTGTTTTGCGAGAACATTTGGATACAATGGGTCATACTAGACACAAAAGGCATGCAGACCCAATAAGCACCGTTGCGTGTAAAACACATGACGGGGACAAAATATGTACAAGTGCTGCTTTAGCTAATATCAAAGTATAAACTTTGGAGAGCTATAACTATGTATCAGGTTGAGTAATGAATCCATTTTTTCAGAGTTCATCAAACGGATATCCTTTCAGTTTTCCAAGAAATATCTATGTATTAGTGAGACGAATTTTTGAAATATAAAGAATGTGTAATTTATGAAAATTCAAACTTTTGGTGGAAAATTGTTAAAAATCACATTTGTTACCCAAATTTCTCATAAAAACCACTCCAAATCCTGATGAATCGGATACTATCTTGTAGTAAATTTAACCTTCTTTGATATGACACCTTATATGATGTGTGAAAATATACTATTCAAATTCTATCAATAAAATTGTTCAATTCTACTTTTCAATGGCAGCCATTTTGAAAAATGGCCGCAATGGCTCTCCTGGGCAAAATTCAAGAGAGCTGAATATCTAAATTTGCGTGTAATACATCATTTACCAATTTTGGTGCTTTTAGACAAAAGTGAACAATTACGTCAAAATATCGAGCTATGCCGCTGGACTATTGTGTTCGGCGTGTCATCTTATTGTGTCTGGTTGTGTGTCAGGAATTGTGGATGCCTTTTCTCAGGTAGCATGGATGTTAGCAATTTCTTAGCACGAAATGTAACCAGCCTTGTATAAGGAGTGCATAAATGATGTATTAGTTGTATAGCGGTGCAGTGTATTTCCCGTACTGTATCTGCCACGAGCAATGCATCTTAACCGGGGGCCTCAAAATTTTGCACAGGGGTCAAGAAGTATGAAATTTTACAACCTTGTACGAAAAATCCTTTCTTTTTTATGTAATTAATTTATGCTAATTTATGCGAGAAACCATAGATTTTGGTATTTCTCACTAAATAAAGCTCCCGGAATAGCAATTTTCGGTACAAATGTCTTTCATAACTCCCTCATCAATTCCTGAAAGAAAAAGATAGGTTGTGGTAATTATTTCTTATGTATTTTATTATTTTTCAATTTTCTTATGTATTTCTTTGTTACACTATTTAAAACAATGATACTTACTAGAAAAGTATTTACATAAAATAGAAAAGCTCCTGATTTTGCCCATAGGGTTATACACAGTCTTATAGAAAAATAGCGAAATTTCAGTTACATGTGTTTGGTAAACGTAATCTGACACCCGCGCGGTAGGTCCGATCACCATAATTTTGGTATCAAAATGTGCGAGAAGGATTAGAGAAAAAAATCATGGGAGAATGATAGGGGAAGAAGAGAAAGAAAAAAAAAACACACGAGAGCGCGAGATAGATTCTGAAAACATATATAAACAACAATGATGTAAATGAATATGTGATGAATGATTTCAGAATCTCTCTCTCCCTCTCTGTCTTTCTTTTTCTGATTCATCACTACCATCATCATCATCTTCCTTTTCTTCCTATCTTTATCTTCATCATCACAATCAACATTGTCTTCGTATCATCGTCATAATCACTATCAGCATCACCATCATCATTATTACGACCACCATAATCATCATTACTATGACCATCATCAGTATCATCATTACGATTATCATCATCATCATCATCATCAGCAGCATCATCATTACGATCATCATCATCATCATCATCATTACGATCAACATTATCATCATTACGATCACCATTATCATCATTACTATCACCATTATCATCATTACTATCACCATTATCATCATTACGATCACCATCATCATCATTACGATCACCATTATCATCATTACGATCACCATTATCATCATTGCGATCACCATTATCATCATTGCGATCACCATTATCATCATTACGATCACCATTATCATTATTACGATCACCATTATCATTATTACGATCACCATAGTCATCATTACGATGACTATCATCATCATCATTACGATCATCATCATCTCAATTACGATCACCATTATATTACGATCATCATCATCATCATTATTACGATCACCATTATCATCATTGCGATCACCATTATCATCATTACGATCACCATTATCATTATTACGATCACCATTATCATTATTACGATCACCATAATCATCATTACGATGACTATCATCATCATCATTACGATCATCATCATCGCAATTACGATCACCATTATATTACGATCATCATCATCATCATTACGATCACCATTGTCATCAGTATCATCATTACGATCATCATCATCATCATCATCATTACGATCATCATCATCATCATTACGATCATCATCATCATCATCATTATGATCACCATCATCATCATTACGATCATCATCATTACGATCACCATTACGATCAGTATCATCATTATAATCACCATCGTTTATTAAAAAAATCACACTTGACATAATGATATAACTGTGGAGCGACGAGAGTTAAATATTGTTTGTGTCTCTCCTTGACTGGAGAGCTTAGCTTTAAATGTGACCCAGATTTAGATAGAAAACGTTATACATAGCGCCACCGTACTGCTAGTAGCTTGTACATTTACCGCACAATCCAGTTCATCACTATCATTAATACAGTAATAAACAATCGAGGCACATTAATAAGTTTGCATCCCAATCGACCGTAGTTGAAGGATCGACTTCTGTCTTATCTGTGACACTCAGTCGGTTTCCTTTCCGAGACTGCATAGGATACAATGAGAGCAGAAGAAATAGGCACCGAAGTACAACAGCAAATGGGATAATAAATCAAACAATCAATGCTGTGACATGAAATCTGATAATATGTTCTCTAATTACATTGTACTTCTACACGTACTTTTGTATAAAAAATGAAAGAAAGAGAAAGAGAGTGAGAGAGATAGAGAGAAAGACGGACAGAGAGAGAGAGAGATAGAGAGAGATATCCAGTATATATAGAGAGAGAGGGAGAGGTAGATAGAGAGAGAGAGAGAGAGAGAGAGAGAGAGAGAGATAGAGAGCAAGCACACGTTGTAAACCATTATTTTAAAGCTTCATACCATGAAATATCCACCCTATTAATGGACAACAGATTAGAGATATATTAAAGATCTCATAGCTATTTAGTCCTCTTTGATTTAATTTATTCCCCTTTCCCGTTCATTCTCAAGTTGCAATGGTGTCTCACTGTCTTGGTTTCCAATATTCTATTAAAACGGTGTTTTGCAAAATGTTTCGAAGTACACTTACAAACGACATGAACGGTATCATTACATTCAAGTGGAAATAAGAACAGTTGCAAGCGGCAAAATGTAAAATATTCCTAAGAAATGCAAGCCTAATAGCAATAAAGGGCCAAATAACTCATTTATTTTAAGTCAAGGAAATGATGCACGTATGGATTAGCAAAATGTTTGACAAGGTTGTAAGCACGAACATCGTGTCAGTTTATCACAACAAGCAGTGTCATATAGTCGAGGCAACTATACGAGATGTCATTACCCGAGCGTTCCAGATCGAAATCGACATTGACGTCGAGGCCTATATCGAAGGAGGTCTGAGCAAGACCGCAATTGCTAAAGCTTAGGGAAAATCCTTGTTGGAAATAGTGAATCGAGAACGACCTTACTGCACGGTATTTGTTCGTCTGCCTGTTTATATATATATATATATATATATATATATATATCTCTCTCTCTCTCGCCCGCTCTGTATCTGACCTTTCTCTTTCCCTTTTCCCCTAACTCCCTCCCCTTCGCTCTGTATGCTAATCCGCATTATGTGTACTATAGTGTCAAAAACTTTCTAATGCTTCCTTTCGTCGTTTGTTGGTTGTGCGATCTTTGAATGTCAGCGCTTTATATAGAGCGTCATATGTTATTATTGTGTTGCCATATCACGGCCTTTACTGAAAAATAAAATTCCTGTCTGACCAAGAGCTTACTCTGTTGCTACTCTTCGTTTTTCACGATAGCCTCCCTCATTCTACCGTTCATGTGTCAGTCTTCCTATCCATATTTATCTGTCTACACCTGATGTTTGTCTGTATGTCTGTCTGTTTATATCTTTGTTTATCTCTGTATGATTCTATGTTCCGTTCTCTATGTCTGTCCGTCTCACTCACTTTATCACACATTCACACACACACACACACACACACACACACACACACACACACACACACACACACACATTATAGATTTTTCTCTTTTGCACTCTCTTTTTCGTCGTCATCGTCTGTCTCTCTGTCTCTGTCTGTATGTCTGTCTGTCTGTCTGTCTCCTTCTATCTTTCTCTCTCTTTCATTATCTCCATTTCCTGTCTATTTCTGCCCCTCTCTCGCTGACGTGCGTACCCATCTCTCACGACACGATGATGACTGCGCATCTACACTCCGCTGCTTACATTCCAGCCCTCATCATCGCTGAAATCACTATCATCACTGTCAAACTCCTCCTCCATTTCCTCATCTTCCTCTGTAATAACCTCCGGATATTTGTTCACGTTCTCGTTTACTCCGCGACACTGTTGACGACGACGACGATAATAACGACGCCCATGATCATTTTCTAACTCGTCGTCGTAGAAACCAGTCTGCAAACACACGTAAATAACACAGATGACTGCCGTAGCGAACAGTAAAAGGCACAGGAGCAGGACCAGCAGGTTGGTCGACGCCACGGACTGGTCAAGCGGCTGCATAAACCGATAGAGGTGAGCCGGCTTGTGATCGGACGCTGTTTCGAATAGATTTGTCACCGGGTATTCCGGAACGAAATCACCAATACTCCCCGGGACCTTGGTCCTATAATCCAGCAACTCTTCGGCGCACTGAAAGGGGATCGGGTCATAGTTGTAGTGGAGTTTGTTCATGAAGAGATGACTCCTTGTTACTAGGTAAGGCAAGTACCCAGTCCCAATGATACACACAGACCGAACCCACTTGCCAACACAGGGTGCGTACTCGTCGGAATTGGTCCATTTGATGAAGCGAACATTCGACGCCCAGGTGGAGTGCGGGTACCCACCCGGCACGCCTGGGTATCTATTGACAGTGACCCAGTAATGTTCGTCTGGACTCATGGAGTCCGCCAGGTAGGCAAGCAGGTCATGTGCGACCTTATCGTGCAGCACGTACTCAACAAATGTGCGCGTCGCCGCGTAATACGCGTTGCCGAAGTACATACGCGCGTGATGGGGTGGTGGCGGTTTACGCACTAGCGTCTTCTGCCACTGGCCATCCACCATCTCATGATGCGTGCGCGTCCGGCCGACGAACCACGGAGACTGGACAGGGAACACGCCCGGGATGTCGTTGCGACCCTTGAGAGCTTTCAACTGCCGAACGATCTCCAGATTGGTCTTCAGCGGGAAGTCCTCCCCGCATAGGTTGATCACGTACTTCCACTCGTATGACGTCAGATCAGAAAAGCAGTTCAAATCCGCCTGTAAGCGCGTGAAACCGCCGTATTGCACATCCTCGAGTTTAGAGGCCACGAAT
The DNA here is from genome assembly GCA_963669155.1 of Arbacia lixula. NCBI lineage: Eukaryota > Metazoa > Echinodermata > Echinoidea > Arbacioida > Arbaciidae > Arbacia > Arbacia lixula. The sequence continues at coordinate 80,573 of OZ022591.1, read as the reverse complement.
GCATTTCTGAAGCACTTCGTCAAGCTTCGGATGGCTCTTTGGAATTCCTCGGGGGCCTTGGTGTCGATGTGGAAGCAGTAGAGGTTCTGAGGAGCATAAATAACCCGAAAAAGCCGCTCGACCTGCGAGGCATGTTTGTGCACAGTGAGGATATATGCGATGGGATATGCGGCTTCTTCTGCAGATGTAGCCTTTTCCGGATAGTGCCGAATATGGCGATACGTCAGGCAGTCCTCCGTCCAGTCAATCACATCTTTGTCCTGCGGGAAAGCGATTGACCCATTTCCATGGCGCCCCCTCATGGCGACCAGTAACTGGTCTGCTCGCTCGATGGACGCATTGAGCCCGCGGATAATGGCCGAGCAGTTCACATCGTAGTGCGTGTGGAAGCGGGACACGAACTCAGAACGCCACTTCCCAGCTTCAAATAACTCTTTCAAACGATTGTTGGAGGCACCCGTTATTTCGTCATACACTCTCTCAGCAAATCCTTTGCCGAAACCGACATCGGGACCGTCGTTCCCCGACCGCACATCGATTCCCTTCTCGTGAATGACGGAATCCTTCTTGCCATTTCCGGGATTGAGATATGCTAACCAGGTCATAAACACCGCGTACACAGCACACATCAACATCAAGTACTTCAGTGAAACCTGGCGGAAAAACAGCAGAGATGTAGGTAACATTTCGCGTGTAAAGACCACACATCGACGTCCATTTGCCTGTCCTTGCAAACCATAATAACACTCATCGACGATGTTGGTGATTACCAGCCTCGTTTCGCGGCAATATTGATATGTATACATATAGTCACAATCTGAATACTGATTGTGCACATGTAGGGAAGAAATATAACCGGTATATATTGCTGCCCTGCAGGGCCGTGCATTCGGGCATCGTGAATACACATCATGATATTGACTACCAGGCATTATAGAAACACAGATCATGTGATTGTCAAGACCCTTATCAAAGTGAAGTACCTGCATACTTCGCTGGTCGATGATCGATGCGCCGTGTACCATTAACTTTGGCATATGCGCGCACAAAATCATGTTTCATTATTGTATTCATTTACGTGGGGTTACATATGAGTGTGTATGTGTGTGCGTGTGTATGCTTATGTGTGTTAATGTATGCAAGTGTGCGGTATGTGTTGTGAATGTGTGTGTAAGCGCGTGTATGTCTGTATGTCTGTGTGTGCTTATGTGTAGCTGTGTGTGTGTGTGTGTGTGTATGTGTGTGCGCGCGTGTGTGTGAATACTCTGTAAGTGGGTGAGATGGGAGGGGATTATCCCAATTTAGCTTTCTGCGGATATTATATCTACGGAAGGCATTCTGATATTACGCTGCCATAATTATTGTGTAAATGCAATGTATTGGCCCTCTGGTTATTACATAGTATGCTTCCCTCATTAGAGCCCTATGATTGATTCATGTGTGCATTGTTACATTTTTATCGGTACGGGTAAATTAATACCGGGCAGATGGGCTGGTTATCCTACAGAATTAAAAGCAATATAATAATGGATTATCACAAATCTGACAAGAAATATCACTGATAAGAGCATTGATCTGATTGGTGGCCCAAAGTGATGTTGAGAATAAGTATAATGGCCTGCACTTACGAGACTGTATTGTTAGATGATCCAAATGACGACTCGTGAATAATACATTTTTCAGACCAAAAGAAAATTTCGTGAGAAATGATTTGAGGGGGAAAGCAAATTATTTGTCCTGTACAATATAAAAAAAAACAAGAAAAAAAACATTATTATGGTGATAGTCTGTAAAGAGCCAGTACAACTCTGCAACACATTACTCCATCAGGAAATCCGTCAACTGAATTATTTCGGCCTCTGTCGACAACTCTCGTACAATTACAGTCGCTCGGAATATAAACTGATGGAAAACACAAGTCATATTATGTTAACATGCAGATTATTTCATATACTGATTTTGTTGTTGTTTGTTATTGTTATTGTGTAATTGTTTGAAAAAAGCAATGAAGAAAATAAATATTGAAAACAAAACAAAACAAAACAAAAAATACTGAAACCCTATGGCCCGTAATGTGAAGGCTGGTTTGACCAATGGATGTGAGTCTAAAGTTACACTCAAGTTTAGTTAATATGGAGCATAGAGCTACATTAAGACAATTATAGCTCTATGGTATGGACTAAGATCATTATTGCCATTAAAGACAAGGTAGAGCTTTTGCAGGGATTTTTTTTTTTTTTTTTTTTTGGGGGGGGGGTAGAAAAACAGAAAATGGGGGTAAATATATTGAATAAGAACTTTCCTCCGAATAATAGAACTGGAAACTGAATTTGAGCGGAGTTGTACTGATTGCTAGATTTGAGTAGGTTTTGCGCGGGTCGTCCAATACCTAGCGATTCATGTAGCCCGGATTCATGAGACCGTATCACCACACATCGTAGTCTAAGTTCCAGCTGCATTTCTCATAGATGGCAATGCTCGGCGATCGCACAATCACTAGAATCGTTGCGTTAAGTTCCGTCGGGTTCTACTAAAAGGAAATTCTTCTAAAATAGTGATTAATTCACAGAACAACAATGTTAAGAGTCCTGTAGAGGTGTACCGTGTGTCTTCGGTGTCTCCTGGTGTCTTCTGCTGATCTTGGCAGCTTCTTCGCTAATTTTGGCTACTCTTGGCTGGTCTTAAATATTGTTGCTCTAGGCTGCCTCTTGGCGGCTTTTAGTAGGACCGCACCGCTCTGCGATGACACGTTGAGGCGAAAGGCGCACTGCGATGCACTCTTTCGTGCAATATGATATATGAATATAGACTATGATCGCTAGGAAATGAGCCATCTCAAACGTAAACAAGGATTTTATTTACCTTTCCTGGGGTGTTTCACCAAGCTATTCGTATGCTACGCACGACTTTACGCATGACAGTTGACCTATTCTCGTGCTAAATGAGATACGTGTACCCCAATTTGTTCCTGTTGATACATAGTAGGAGTTGATTTTCTGCAATCTTAATCAAATTTGGCAAATCATAAGCTTTGTAACAACAAGAATATTAATTGACAATTATCAGATTTCCATTTTAGCTGATGGAAATCAAAATAATTGAGAATCTGATTTGGCCCCCATGAACAGGTGACCAGTCGTGCGTTAAGTCGTTGGTAGCTTACGAACAGCTTGGTGATCCCCCTTCCTTATATAAGGCTCGTAGAGCTTCCAACATGAGATTTCACACACGTTATTGTTAGGGTACAGTATGATGCTGATTCCTGTCGAGTTTCATTACTTTTGCATATGGGATACCCTGTCTGTATTATTGCGTAATGCTATGATAAAGTTGAGCTTCTAAGAAGGGTAACAAAATAGTTTATGAATGAATCTCTACGGTATCCTGGATGACCAGCCGCCCGAAATTTTGGGGGCCTTCAACCAAGTCAACCCTCACGACAAGGACTCTGCTGCTCACCAGACCGCCCACCGCCCCCATTCATATTCAAATTCAAGTTCGCCCGCCGAAATGAAGGAACTCCTAATGAGTCAGGTGATGAATGCCCTGCAATCCCCGGCCGTCGTCAAGGGCATTGTTGACGCTATATACAACGAGATCTATGAAAAGATTGTTTGAGAGCTTAATGATTCGTTCAGTATTGAACTTGCCAAATCTGAGCGCAAAATCGACAGCTTGGCTACTCAAAATGCCGAGCTCACGAAGCGTGTCAAGCACCTGGAAGACACCATGGACGACCAGGAGCAGTACTCCCGCCGCCAGTGTCTACGAATCTACGGCATCCCAGAGGTTGTGAATGAAGATACTGACCAGCTGGTCATTGACCTCGCCGCCAGAATGGGTGTGAAGGTTGACCCACGTGACATCCACAGGAGCCACCCTCCAAACCCCTCCAAACGCACCATTCGTTGACCGTCTCGCCCACCTCGTCCAAAAGCGCTCATCTTCAAGTTCGCGCGATATCGGCATCTCATGTACTCTTCGAAATCTCGTTTGAAAAATACCGGTGTCGTTTCGTATACAAAATGAAAAATATAAAACCAGTTTGTAAAGAATAAACCTTCAGTACATCGTTTCATTTCCTCTTAAGAGTCGATTTCCATGGCATTATCAGATATAAATCAGATATATTTTATCATGACTGATGTAGCTGAATTGGTAAATGTGCGTTTATAAGCCAGCTTTCATCTATACAGCATGCTCCTAGTACAAAGCTGTTTTTAAATTTGATTTAAGTCGGGTAGTTCATATCCGCTGCTCGGCCACACTAATCCTAATAATGCGAATGATTGCCAATGGATTATTCGATTGATTACACTCGGCTTCTCATGTGCACTTTTAATACAGTGGAACACAATGGGCAATGTTTGCCCCACTTCTAAAACTGGGCTTTAGAGTTGAGAGAAAACTGGGACGTGAACGTGGCGCTCTCACACATATTTGGACTATTATGTCCATTATGTCTTACATCTTTACTGGTTGTATTGTCGTAGAGAAATATAAAGGGGAGTGCGTATCTTATTGTGAAGATAAACTATGTGGAATGTAGTCATGCTCAATATAAACTTGAGCTATACATTGCGTGGTCGGACAGATTTATCTTCACAATAGCTGGCAGACAGCATTGTTCGGTAGAGCACAATACATGTCGTACACCTTTCCCATCAAAGGTTTGATCAAGACCATGTTTGCCCTGTGCAAACGTTGCGCCCAGCATGCATTAAAAGTGGACGCACCTTGCACGGAAGCCGTCAATGTTAGAAATAAACAATACGCTTTGAAATAAATAAACACTAAAGAATTTTTCTAAATACACCCAACACATGTTATTTGTATGGTTGTTCGTCACGAGAGGAAGGTGTGTGGTTAAGGGGAGGCGGTGAGGGTGGGGTGTCCTCAAGTTCGGCTCCTGACCCCCCCTCCCCCTCCTACACACACACACACACACACACACACACACACACACACACACACACACACACAAACACACACACACACACACACACACATACACACACACACACACATTGATCACTATTAATCTTGCACTAAGATGTGACAAAGACTAAAAAAATTGTACCATTCCCCGATGATAGTGTTTGATAGACATGTCAGCCTATGTAAGAATATCATGAAGATTTATGAGGGTCAACGGCGATGGGAATATGGCTGTCAGACCCAGTCTGCCGCACCTCGCCCGACCCCCCCCCCCTCCTAAAAACGTCTCTACACAGGGGAGTACTCAGGCCCACTGATATTGATTCCCTCATCTTACCTTATACAGTCCTTTCGCTATACCAGTATTACACGCTGTCAGTTACGGTATCCCGAGAGTCAAACGATTGAAATACACTAAATCATGCTAATCTGAAAAGATGGGCCGCTTTGGGGTAAAGATGAGCCGCTATGAGGTAAAGATGGACAGCTATGGGGTAAAGATGGGCCGATATGAGGTAAAGATGGACCGATATGGGGTAAAGATGAGCCGCTATGAGGTAAAGATGGACCGCTATGGGGTAAAGATGAGCCGCTATGAGGTAAAGATGGACCGCTATGGGGTAAAGATGAGCCGCTATGGGGTAAAGATGAGCCGCTATGGGGTAAAGATGGACCGATATGGGGTAAAGATGGGCCGCTATGGGGTAAAGATGGGCCGCTATGGGGTAAAGATGGGACGCTATGGGGTAAAGATGAGCCGCTATGAGGTAAAGATGGGCCGCTATGGGGTAAATATGGACCGATATGGGGTAAAGATGAGCCGCTATGGGGTAAAGATGAGCCGCTATGAGGTAAAGATGGGCCGCTATGGGGTAAAGATGGACCGCTATGGGGTAAAGATGAGCCGCTATGGGGTAAAGATGAGCCGCTATGAGGTAAAGATGGACCGCTATGGGGTAAAGATGAGCCGCTATGGGGTAAAGATGAGCCGCTATGGGGTAAAGATGGACCGATATGGGGTAAAGATGGGCCGCTATGGGGTAAAGATGGGCCGCTATGGGGTAAAGATGGGACGCTATGAGGTAAAGATGGGCCGCTATGGGGTAAAGATGAGCCGCTATGAGGTAAAGATGGACCGCTATGGGGTAAAGATGAGCCGCTATGAGGTAAAGATGGACCGCTATGGGGTAAAGATGAGCCGCTATGGTGTAAAGATGAGCCGCTATGGGGTAAAGATGGACCGATATGGGGTAAAGATGGGCCGCTATGGGGTAAAGATGGGCCGCTATGGGGTAAAGATGGGACGCTATGGGGTAAAGATGAGCCACTATGAGGTAAAGATGGGCCGCTATGGGGTAAAGATGGACCGATATGGGGTAAAGATGGGCCGCTATGGGGTAAAGATGGGCCGCTATGGGATAGAGATGGACCGCTATGGGGTAAAGATGGGCCTTAGGCCTCCGCATAATTCACTGCCTCCTTTCTATGCTTGGAAGTTGTAGTGGCTCTGCAACTACCATCTTAATACCGTTATTCAACGGAGAAGAAAATAGCTGAGTTGCCGGATTCATAGACCCATGAATATTTTATACTTACAAGAATATTTATGATAAAGAGATAGTGAGATAGAATAAGGCAACTTTATACGGTTTCTTATTTCTTGATGTAATGTTTGCTATTATCTGTTTATTGTTTTCTGGATACCCCGAAATAATACCTGTACCACGTTGGCACTACTGAGTAGGGCCTACCCAGCCGAGCACTCACCTTCCATTTCGATTTACCTTCATGTGTTGTTCATTTTTTCAAGCAGAAAGAAATTAAATCAAATTCAACGCAATTCAATTCATTTTTTTTTTTGGGGGGGGGGGGGGGGGAGGGAAGAGACAGAAACATAGCGAGAGAAATAAGTAAGATCAGTTTGTCGATTAGGGGAAGGTGGGCGGTGGATAACAGGCGAAATTCGTTCATCAACAAAACAGTTTCACGGAAAAGGCTATCAAACCATTTGAACGGTACAACCAACACAATTCCCTATAATGCAACACCTAGGCTGTGTTAGCCTGGATTCAAGGCTGTTGGGCATTTCTATTACAAAATATTCAATAAAGCGTCTGGCTGCAGTAGGCTAATCTGTCTTGATTTCTTCTCCGACGGAACGTGTAAAAAATGGAATAATAAAATGTCTAGTCTTGTAAGTCCCAGACTCTATTTTCACTTCTGATCTGAAATGTCCAACCTCTTGGAAGCCAGGCTCGTTCAGAGTCTGTGCCAGGGATTCAAGGGGTTCAAGAGGGATGTAGAAGAACTTTCAGGGAATAAAGGAACTGTTTTGCTTTACAGGAAAAGGGAACAGACATTCAAGAATTTTGCCGAGACGGCCCTCCATATTTCCCCGACCAATCAACTGAAATTGTAGGGTACTTTGTGCATGGAGGTTACATGTGTGCATGATTATAGTTGGTATAATGGTGTGTTGACTGGTAAAATGTTATGTCTATCGATCCAGATATTTGGTGCGGGTAGGCTTTCATGATTGGCTATCGATAGAAGCATGATCAGAAAGTGTATCGATTGATCAATCCAGCGACGTTACATTGAACAAATCAGTGGAAGGTTACCACTGGTATCCTTGTACCAAGATTCATGATAACCATTGCACAAAACCAAATGAAATTGTTTACATCATTCATTTACTCAGCCACGTGACGTCATGTACTTGCCTTCCAGTGATTGGCTAATCATAGTCAGCTAAAGCGAAACTGAAGTTTCTGCAACGACTGACACTGGATCATCGGAAATTCCTAAGGTTCGTGCACTCAATGACTCCGCATTTAGTCGAGAAAGTTGGAAGCTTCGACCCGGAGCTTCGACGAACAAAGCACAAGTTTGGTTCATTCGCACACAGGCCAGGCACCTACACATCAATCAGCCGAGCCATTTTGCATGATCCTTGCTCTTCATACATGTCATATCTCGCTCCCCGAAGCTCCTGGGGGACGACCGACAACCACCACCATGACCGTGGCTCACCGCTTTCATATACTTCGACTGCTCTTCCTGCCCGCCTTGCTTAGCGTAGCTGCAGCCCAAAGTAAGCCAGCTCTGCATGAGAGCTAATTTTAGAGCGGCCTTGGTTTGTTCCTGTGTCTGGTTATTGTTAGTGTGAGTGCTGATGAAGAGTTTACCACGTTCATTGATGTACCATGGTGTAAATGATGAAGCCTACTAAAAAAATCCGTTCATTATTTAAACTCGATGAGTGTTGTTGCCTAGATTTATTTCTTCATTTCTTATTCTAATTGTTAGAGTACGTTGCTATATGTGGTCATGTGTACAAGACACAAAATTTACGTTGATAGGCTTACTACATAATGATAAACGACACTTATATACACGATTATAATTATATGCCCAAGTGCACATGCAGAGCAATATCTTAAATTAGCAAGACGGAGAACAGGGAAACGGAATAATGATTTTTCATGTAAGTCTGACTATTTATGATTGCTGTGTGAACGAATCCATGTTGTGTGCAATGTATATATCAATGTTTGGTTCTAAGGATAGACTCTAACGTTCATTAGTCACAATAATTGTGTGCAAGGGCTCTATATGATTGTAGGAAGTCGTAATGTGCCCATGCACTCATTGATATATACCATTCATCACAATCATCTCTGTATTTAATTCATTCTTTCGACATGCGAATTGCTGACAAAATATGAGATTGTATTTGTGTGTGGGCTATGTGCCAATATGATTTGAAAAACAATGTAAAAGTGCGCGTATCACGATAATAATATTGCGTAATTCTGATCATTTTAAAAGAAATTTCATTGAGCATTAAATTGATTTTTTTTTGCAAACAATAAGCGAATAAGTAACTAAAAATGGGTTTAAAATAATACTGGAATAATCAATGGCACAAGGTTTTTTTTTTTTTTTTATGTTGTAGGGTTTTAGTTGTTGCTTTCTGTTAGTTTCGTCGGTTGCTGCAGCGTGCAATAAGTCAGAAGTCGCCATAGGGATATCAAAGCTTTAGTGCGTTCCTTTTACAGACAAAATCAAGTGTGGTAAAACATTGCACGCACCACACATAAAACAAAAAAGGTTCAGAGTGAGAAATATGAAACCTATGAGCGACGTAGAATGCACAGGCAGCAGGAAGAACACACTGCTTGGTCGCTTGCTTATCATGACTCTCGTTTCAATCGCAAAGTGACTTGAGGTCATCTTTTTAATCTTCCATTTTTAAAAAATACTCATGTCTCATCACATGGCTGATGAAGATGTATTTGATAACATCATCGATCGGAATGAGTTGCTCAGATTGTGATTTCCAAAATGACGATATCAATTCGACGGACTGCAGGTACAATACACCGTACAAATAAAGAGAAAGCAAAAGAGAAACCGGAGTTCGTTGAGCCATTACAATTGTTGGCTTTTCCCCCGTGAATTTTATATAGCTCAAATGAAAATCAATTAATACCCTACTTTACAACCAAACACTTGCTTCTTACTGATGTTATCACAATACTTTCATGATTTTTAATGCTGATGTGACTTAGCTGCAATTATGATAACTTTGCCGTACATCGATTTTATTATTCGTTTTAGGGACGTTCATTACATTTACTATTGTTTGTAATATTTATGGGGGGTTCATATTATTGATGAAAATGTTGTTTTTACCTAAACCGCAGTACTTTGCATTAGTTTTGCAATATATCCTTAACTTATGTTTTTGACAGGTTGTAATGCTGACATAAAGTGGTTACGGTTATTATCTTATTGTCGTACAGTAAATTTACAATGCATGTATTAAAGAAACTTATAATATTGTTTAATGTATAATTATCTTTTATAGTTTTCATACCATTTATAAGAATTTTTAAATATTTATACTTGCAGAGGATATTCGTCTTATTTCATATGTTGTATTTATATTTGTTTTTAAATTGTCGCAATTCAGCTGCATGGCTGCGAAGATGATTTTTAATAAACCTTGAATTGAATTGAATTGAGGATCGCTCCCACGGAGTCCCCGCTATTTACTGCAGAACAGAGTTCGTTGAGGATCGCTCAAACGGAATCCCCGCTATTTACTGCAGAACAGAGTTCGTTGAGGATCGCTCAAACGGAATCCCCGCTATTAACTGCAGAACAGAGTTCGTTGAGGATCGCTCAAACGGAATCCCCGCTATTTACTGCAGAACAGAGTTCGTTGAGGATCGCTCAAACGGAGTCCCCGCTATTTACTGCAGAACGGAGTTCGTTGTGGATCGCTCAAACGGAATCCCCGCTATTTACTGCAGAACAGAATTCGTTGAGGATCGCTCAAACGGAATCCCCGCTATTTACTGCAGAACAGAGTTCGTTGAGGATCGCTCAAACGGAGTCCCCGCTATTTACTGCAGAACGGAGTTCGTTGTGGATCGCTCAAACGGAATCCCCGCTATTTACTGCAGAACAGAGTTCGTTGAGGATCGCTCAAACGGAATCCCCGCTATTTACTGCAGAACAGAGTTCGTTGTGGATCGCTCAAACGGAATCCCCGCTATTTACTGCAGAACAGAGTTCGTTGAGGATCGCTCAAACGGAATCCCCGCTATTTACTGCAGAACAGAGTTCGTTGTGGATCGCTCAAACGGAATCCCCGCTATTTACTGCAGAACAGAGTTCGTTGAGGATCGCTCAAACGGAATCCCCGCTATTTACTACAGAACAGAGTTCGTTGTGGATCGCTCAAACGGAATCCCCGCTATTTACTGCAGAACGGAGTTCGTTGTGGATCACTCAAACGGAATCCCCGCTATTTACTGCAGAACGGAGTTCGTTGTGGATCACTCCCACGGAATCCCCGCTATTTACTACAGAACAGAGTTCGTTGAGGATCGCTCAAACGGAATCCCCGCTATTTACTGCAGAACAGAGTTCGTTGTGGATCGCTCAAACGGAATCCCCGCTATTTACTGCAGAACGGAGTTCGTTGTGGATCACTCCCACGGAGTCCCCGCTATTTACTACAGAACAGAGTTCGTTGAGGATCGCTCAAACGGAATCCCCGCTATTTACTGCAGAACAGAGTTCGTTGAGGATCGCTCAAACGGAATCCCCGCTATTTACTGCAGAACAGAGTTCGTTGAGGATCGCTCAAACGGAATCCCCGCTATTTACTGCAGAACAGAGTTCAAGGCTCTTAAAGGAATTCATGTAAAACAATGGTCAAAGTGACTATGGCAATAATCTACCGGTTTGTTTTAATGGCTTGGTGGAAATTCAATGTTATCTCAACAATTGTTTGGGGATTGGAGTTTCCGAAATCCCGTTAGACAAACATGTGTGGAAAAACGATTCTACCCAGCATTTCGTCTGCTATTGTTCCAGAAATTAGAAGTATACCATTACATCACAGACATACCACTTGCGTTATGGGCATCACTTCAAACATGCAGTGAGCATTAAGTTTGTTCAAAACAATTTTATTGAAAAGTTAATGTAAACAAACGTGGAAGAACCATTCAATAAAGAACACCAGAAACAATATAAAGGGAGACTACTATTTTATGTATGATATACTTTGAGCATATGAAAATCATCATGAGAACAATTATTAGCGATACGATAAAATATTGTCTGCAATAGATCTGGACGGGGTTGATTCTGTCTGTAATGTCATCATCTACTGAAGAGGATGATTACGTAGTTCCTTCTAAGGTATCCCAGATGTCTAAGTGCAGATATCCTTCTGGTGGTTGTGTTGAAAGCAGATACCACGTGTCTCTTCCACCTTCTCACGCATTACATATCATATCCAATGATGTATAGGGGAAATCACTCCTTCCCTTTATAATACTCCCATGTTATCCCAAGGATGCTCGCCTCATCGTTTACATCCTTCATATGTCCTTGGGTACTACGCGGGTCACATAAATCTGGGTCAGCCTCATCGTATACATCATTCATGCGTCCTTCGTTACCAGGGCCACTCCCACATTGGGTCAGCTTCATCGTATACATCCTTCATTCGTCCTTGGTTAATACCCTGGCCACATTGGGTCAGACTCATCGTATACATCATTCATGCGCCCTTCGTTATCAGGGCCACATTCTGTCAGGCTCATAGTATACATCCTTTGGTTACTACCCGGGCCACATTCTGTCAGGCTCATAGTATACATCCTTTGGTTAATACCCGGGCCACATTCTGTTAGGCTCATAGTATACATCCTTCATGCGTCCTTCGTTATCAGGGCCACATTCTGTCAGCCTCATAGTATACATCCTTTGGTTAATACCCGGGCCACATTCTGTCAGCCTCATAGTATACATCCTTTGGTTACTACCCGGGCCACATTCTGTCAGCCTCATAGTATACATCCTTTGGTTACTACCCGGGCCACATTGGGCCAGGCTCATAGTATACATCCTTTGGTTACTACCGGGGCCACATTGGACCAGCCTCATAGTATACATCCTTTGGTTACTACCCGGGCCACATTGGACCAGCCTCATAGTATACATCCTTTGGTTAATACCCGGGCCACATTCTGTCAGCCTCATAGTATACATCCTTTGGTTACTACCCGGGCCACATTCTGTCAGCCTCATAGTATACATCCTTTGGTTACTACCCGGGCCACATTCTGTCAGCCTCGTAGTATACATCCTTTGGTTAATACCCGGGCCACATTGGGCCAGGCTCATAGTATACATCCTTTGGTTACTACCCGGGCCACATTGGGTCAGCCTCATAGTATACATCCTTTGGTTAATACCCGGGCCACATTCTGTCAGCCTCATAGTATACATCCTTTGGTTACTACCCGGGCCACATTGAGCCAGCATCATAGTATACATCCTTTGGTTACTACCCGGGCCACATTCTGTCAGCCTCATAGTATACATCCTTTGGTTAATACCTGGGCCACATTCTGTCAGCCTCATACTATACATCCTTTGGTTACTACCCGGGCCACATTGGGTCAACCTCATAGTATACATCCTTTGGTTAATACCCGGGCCACATTTGGCCAGCCTCATAGTATACATCCTTTGGTTAATACCTGGGCCACATTCTGTCAGCCTCGTAGTATACATCCTTTGGTTAATACCCGGGCCACATTCTGTCAGCCTCGTAGTATACATCCTTTGGTTACTACCCCGGCCACATTCTGTCAGGCTCATAGTATACATCCTTTGGTTAATACCCGGGCCACATTTGGCCAGCCTCATAGTATACATCCTTTGGTTAATACCTGGGCCACATTCTGTCAGCCTCATAGTATACATCCTTTGGTTAATACCCGGGCCACATTCTGTCAGCCTCATAGTATACATCCTTTGGTTAATACCCGGGCCACATTGAGCCAGCCTCATAGTATACATCCTTTGGTTATTACCCAGGCCACATTCTGTCAGCCTCATAGTATACATCCTTTGGTTAATACCTGGGCCACATTGGGTCAACCTCATAGTATACATCCTTTAGTTACTACCCGGGCCACATTCTGTCAGCCTCATAGTATACATCCTTTGGTTAATACCCGGGCCACATTCTGTCAGCCTCATAGTATACATCCTTTGGTTAATACCTGGGCCACATTGGGTCAACCTCATAGTATACATCCTTTGGTTAATACCCGGGCCACATTGGGTCAACCTCATAGTATACATCCTTTGGTTACTACCCGGGCCACATTCTGTCAGCCTCATAGTATACATCCTTTGGTTACTACCCGGGCCACATTCTGTCAGCCTCATAGTATACATCCTTTGGTTACTACCCGGGCCACATTCTGTCAGCCTCATAGTATACATCCTTTGGTTAATACCCGGGCCACATTCTGTCAGCCTCATAGTATACATCCTTTGGTTACTACCCGGGTAACATTCTGTCAGCCTCATAGTATACATCCTTTGGTTACTACCCGGGCCACATTCTGTCAGCCTCATAGTATACATCCTTTGGTTAATACCCGGGCCACATTGGGTCAGCCTCATAGTATACATCCTTTGGTTAATACCCGGGCCACATTGGGCCAGGCTCATAGTATACATCCTTAGGTTACTACCCGGGCCACATTGGGCCAGCCTCATAGTATACATCCTTTGGTTACTACGCGGGCCACATTGGACCAGCCTCATAGTATACATCTTTTGGTTAATACCTGGGCCACATTCTGTCAGCCTCATAGTATACATCCTTTGGTTAATACCTGGGCCACATTCTGTCAGCCTCATAGTATACATCCTTTGGTTAATACCTGGGCCACATTCTGTCAGCCTCATAGTATACATCCTTTGGTTACTACCCGGGCCACATTCTGTCAGCCTCATAGTATACATCCTTTGGTTACTACCCGGGCCACATTCTGTCAGCCTCATAGTATACATCCTTTGGTTAATACCCGGGCCACATTGGGCCAGCCTCATAGTATACATCCTTTGGTTACTACCCGGGCCACATTGGGCCAGCCTCATAGTATACATCCTTTGGTTACTACCCGGGCCACATTGGGCCAGCCTCATAGTATACATCCTTTGGTTACTACCCGGGCCACATTCTGTCAGCCTCATAGTATACATCCTTTGGTTAATACCTGGGCCACATTCTGTCAGCCTCATAGTATACATCCTTTGGTTAATACCCGGGCCACATTGGGCCAGCCTCATAGTATACATCCTTTGGTTACTCCCCGGGCCACATTCTGTCAGCCTCATAGTATACATCCTTTGGTTAATACCTGGGCCACATTCTGTCAGCCTCATAGTATACATCCTTTGGTTACTACCCGGGCCACATTCTGTCAGCCTCGTAGTATACATCCTTTGGTTAATACCCGGGCCACATTGGGCCAGCCTCATAGTATACATCCTTTGGTTAATACCCGGGCCACATTGGACCAGCCTCATAGTATACATCCTTTGGTTAATACCCGGGCCACATTCTGTCAGCCTCATACTATACATCCTTTGGTTAATACCTGGGCCACATTCTGTCAGCCTCATAGTATACATCCTTTGGTTAATACCTGGGCCACATTCTGTCAGCCTCATAGTATACATCCTTTGGTTACTACCCGGGCCACATTCTGCCAGCCTCGTAGTATACATCCTTTGGTTAATACCCGGGCCACATTCTGTCAGCCTCATAGTATACATCCTTTGGTTAATACCCGGGCCACATTGGGCCAGCCTCATACTATACATCCTTTGGTTACTACCCGGGCCACATTCTGTCAGCCTCATAGTATCCTTTGGTTACTACCCGGGCCACATTGGGTCAACCTCATAGTATACATCCTTTGGTTAATACCCGGGCCACATTTGACCAGCCTCATAGTATACATCCTTTGGTTAATACCCGGGCCACATTCTGTCAGCCTCATAGTATACATCCTTTGGTTACTACCCGGGCCACATCCTTTGGTTAATACCCGGGCCACATTCTGTCAGCCTCATAGTATACATCCTTTGGTTAATACCCGGGCCACATTGAGCCAGCCTCATAGTATACATCCTTTGGTTAATACCTGGGCCACATTGGGTCAACCTCATAGTATACATCCTTTGGTTACTACCCGGGCCACATTCTGTCAGCCTCATAGTATACATCCTTTGGTTAATACCCGGGCCACATTGGGCCAGCCTCATACTATACATCCTTTGGTTACTACCCGGGCCACATCCTTTGGTTAATACCCGGGCCACATTCTGTCAGCCTCATAGTATACATCCTTTGGTTAATACCCGGGCCACATTGAGCCAGCCTCATAGTATACATCCTTTGGTTAATACCCAGGCCACATTCTGTCAGCCTCATAGTATACATCCTTTGGTTAATACCTGGGCCACATTGGGTCAACCTCATAGTATACATCCTTTGGTTACTACCCGGGCCACATTCTGTCAGCCTCATAGTATACATCCTTTGGTTAATACCCGGGCCACATTGGGTCAGCCTCATAGTATACATCCTTTGGTTAATACCCGGGCCACATTGGGCCAGGCTCATAGTATACATCCTTAGGTTACTACCCGGGCCACATTGGGCCAGCCTCATAGTATACATCCTTTGGTTACTACCCGGGCCACATTGGACCAGCCTCATAGTATACATCTTTTGGTTAATACCTGGGCCACATTCTGTCAGCCTCATAGTATACATCCTTTGGTTAATACCTGGGCCACATTCTGTCAGCCTCATAGTATACATCCTTTGGTTACTACCCGGGCCACATTCTGTCAGCCTCATAGTATACATCCTTTGGTTACTACCCGGGCCACATTCTGTCAGCCTCATAGTATACATCCTTTGGTTAATACCCGGGCCACATTGGGCCAGCCTCATAGTATACATCCTTTGGTTACTACCCGGGCCACATTGGGCCAGCCTCATAGTATACATCCTTTGGTTACTACCCGGGCCACATTGGGCCAGCCTCATAGTATACATCCTTTGGTTACTACCCGGGCCACATTCTGTCAGCCTCATAGTATACATCCTTTTGTTAATACCTGGGCCACATTCTGTCAGCCTCATAGTATACATCCTTTGGTTAATACCCGGGCCACATTGGGCCAGCCTCATAGTATACATCCTTTGGTTACTACCCGGGCCACATTCTGTCAGCCTCATAGTATACATCCTTTGGTTAATACCTGGGCCACATTCTGTCAGCCTCATAGTATACATCCTTTGGTTACTACCCGGGCCACATTCTGTCAGCCTCGTAGTATACATCCTTTGGTTAATACCCGGGCCACATTGGGCCAGCCTCATAGTATACATCCTTTGGTTAATACCCGGGCCACATTGGACCAGCCTCATAGTATACATCCTTTGGTTAATACCCGGGCCACATTCTGTCAGCCTCATACTATACATCCTTTGGTTAATACCTGGGCCACATTCTGTCAGCCTCATAGTATACATCCTTTGGTTAATACCTGGGCCACATTCTGTCAGCCTCATACTATACATCCTTTGGTTAATACCTGGGCCACATTCTGTCAGCCTCATAGTATACATCCTTTGGTTACTACCCGGGCCACATTCTGCCAGCCTCGTAGTATACATCCTTTGGTTAATACCCGGGCCACATTCTGTCAGCCTCATAGTATACATCCTTTGGTTAATACCCGGGCCACATTGGGCCAGCCTCATACTATACATCCTTTGGTTACTACCCGGGCCACATTCTGTCAGCCTCATAGTATCCTTTGGTTACTACCCGGGCCACATTGGGTCAACCTCATAGTATACATCCTTTGGTTAATACCCGGGCCACATTTGACCAGCCTCATAGTATACATCCTTTGGTTAATACCCGGGCCACATTCTGTCAGCCTCATAGTATACATCCTTTGGTTACTACCCGGGCCACATCCTTTGGTTAATACCCGGGCCACATTCTGTCAGCCTCATAGTATACATCCTTTGGTTAATACCCGGGCCACATTGAGCCAGCCTCATAGTATACATCCTTTGGTTAATACCTGGGCCACATTGGGTCAACCTCATAGTATACATCCTTTGGTTACTACCCGGGCCACATTCTGTCAGCCTCATAGTATACATCCTTTGGTTAATACCCGGGCCACATTGGGTCAGCCTCATAGTATACATCCTTTGGTTAATACCCGGGCCACATTGGGCCAGGCTCATAGTATACATCCTTAGGTTACTACCCGGGCCACATTGGGCCAGCCTGATAGTATACATCCTTTGGTTAATACCTGGGCCACATTCTGTCAGCCTCATAGTATACATCCTTTGGTTAATACCTGGGCCACATTCTGTCAGCCTCATAGTATACATCCTTTGGTTAATACCTGGGCCACATTCTGTCAGCGTCATAGTATACATCCTTTGGTTACTACCCGGGCCACATTGAGTCAACCTCATAGTATACATCCTTTGGTTACTACCCGGGCCACATTGGGCCAGCCTCATAGTATACATCCTTTGGTTAATACCTGGGCCACATTCTGTCAGCCTCGTAGTATACATCCTTTGGTTACTACCCGGGCCACATTGGGTCAACCTCATAGTATACATCCTTTGGTTAATACCCGGGCCACATTGGGCCAGCCTCATAGTATACATCCTTTGGTTACTACCCGGGCCACATTCTGTCAGCCTCGTAGTATACATCCTTTGGTTAATACCCGGGCCACATTGGGTCAGCCTCATAGTATACATCCTTTGGTTAATACCCGGGCCACATTGGGCCAGGCTCATAGTATACATCCTTAGGTTACTACCCGGGCCACATTGGGCCAGCCTCATAGTATACATCCTTTGGTTACTACCCGGGCCACATTGGACCAGCCTCATAGTATACATCCTTTGGTTAATACCTGGGCCACATTCTGTCAGCCTCATAGTATACATCCTTTGGTTAATACCTGGGCCACATTCTGTCAGCCTCATAGTATACATCCTTTGGTTAATACCTGGGCCACATTCTGTCAGCCTCATAGTATACATCCTTTGGTTACTACCCGGGCCACATTGAGTCAACCTCATAGTATACATCCTTTGGTTACTACCCGGGCCACATTGGGCCAGCCTCATAGTATACATCCTTTGGTTAATACCTGGGCCACATTCTGTCAGCCTCGTAGTATACATCCTTTGGTTACTACCCGGGCCACATTGGGTCAACCTCATAGTATACATCCTTTGGTTAATACCCGGGCCACATTGGGCCAGCCTCATAGTATACATCCTTTGGTTAATACCCGGGCCACATTCTGTCAGCCTCGTAATATACATCCTTTGGTTAATACCCGGGCCACATTGGGTCAGCCTCATAGTATACATCCTTTGGTTAATACCCGGGCCACATTGGGCCAGGCTCATAGTATACATCCTTAGGTTACTACCCGGGCCACATTGGGCCAGCCTCATAGTATACATCCTTTGGTTACTACCCGGGCCACATTGGACCAGCCTCATAGTATACATCCTTTGGTTAATACCTGGGCCACATTCTGTCAGCCTCATAGTATACATCCTTTGGTTAATACCTGGGCCACATTCTGTCAGCCTCATAGTATACATCCTTTGGTTAATACCCGGGCCACATTCTGTCAGCCTCATACTATACATCCTTTGGTTAATACCTGGGCCACATTCTGTCAGCCTCATAGTATACATCCTTTGGTTAATACCTGGGCCACATTCTGTCAGCCTCATACTATACATCCTTTGGTTAATACCTGGGTCACATTCTGTCAGCCTCATAGTATACATCCTTTGGTTACTACCCGGGCCACATTCTGTCAGCCTCGTAGTATACATCCTTTGGTTAATACCCGGGCCACATTCTGTCAGCCTCATAGTATACATCCTTTGGTTAATACCCGGGCCACATTGTGTCAGCCTCATAGTATACATCCTTTGGTTAATACCCGGGCCACATTGAGCCAGCCTCATAGTATACATCCTTTGGTTACTACCCGGGCCACATTCTGTCAGCCTCGTAGTATACATCCTTTGGTTACTACCCGGGCCACATTGAGCCAGCCTCATAGTATACATCCTTTGGTTACTACCCGGGCCACATTCTGTCAGGCTCATAGTATACATCCTTTGGTTAATACCCGGGCCACATTCTGTCAGCCTCATAGTATACATCCTTTGGTTAATACCCGGGCCACATTCTGTCAGCCTCATAGTATACATCCCTTGGTTAATACCCGGGCCACATTGGGTCAGCCTCATAGTATACATCCTTTGATTAATACCCGGGCCACATTCTGTCAGCCTCATACTATACATCCTTTGGTTAATACCCGGGCCACATTCTGTCAGCCTCGTAGTATACATCCTTTGGTTACTACCCAAGCCACATTGGGCCAGCCTCATAGTATACATCCTTTGGTTACTACCCGGGCCACATTCTGTCAGCCTCATAGTAAACATCCTTTGGTTAATACCCGGGCTACATTCTGTCAGCCTCATAGTATACATCCTTTGGTTACTACCCGGGCCACATTGGGTCAACCTCATAGTATACATCTTTTGGTTACTACCCGGGCCACATTCTGTCAGCCTCATAGTATACATCCTTTGGTTAATACCCGGGCCACATTGGGCCAGCCTCATAGTATACATCCTTTGGTTAATACCCGGGCCACATTCTGTCAGCCTCATAGTATACATCCTTTGGTTACTACCCGGGCCACATTCTGTCAGCCTCATAGTATACATCCTTTGGTTAATACCCGGGCCACAATGGGCCAGGCTCATAGTATACATCCTTTGGTTAATACCCGGGCCACATTCTGTCAGCCTCATAGTATCCTTTGGTTACTACCCGGGCCACATTCTGTCAACCTCATAGTATACATCCTTTGGTTACTACCCGGGCCACATTGGGTCAACCTCATAGTATACATCCTTTGGTTACTACCCGGGCCACATTCTGTCAGCCTCATAGTATACATCCTTTGGTTACTACCCGGGCCACATTCTGTCAGCCTCATAGTATACATCCTTTGGTTAATACCTGGGCCACATTCTGTCAGCCTCATAGTATACATCCTTTGGTTACTACCCGGGCCACATTCTGTCAGCCTCATAGTATACATCCTTTGGTTAATACCCGGGCCACATTGGGCCAGCCTCATAGTATACATCCTTTGGTTAATACCCGGGCCACAATCTGTCAGCCTCATAGTATACATCCTTTGGTTACTACCCGGGCCACATTCTGTCAACCTCATAGTATACATCCTTTGGTTAATACCCGGGCCACATTCTGTCAGCCTCATAGTATACATCCTTTGGTTAATACCCGGGCCACATTGGGCCAGCCTCATAGTATACATCCTTTGGTTAATACCCGGGCCACATTTGACCAGCCTCATAGTATACATCCTTTGGTTAATACCCGGGCCACATTCTGTCAGCCTCATAGTATACATCCTTTGGTTAATACCCGGGCCACATTGGACCAGCCTCATAGTATACATCCTTTGGTTAATACCCGGGCCACATTGGGCCAGCCTCATAGTATACATCCTTTGGTTACTACCCGGGCCACATTCTGTCAGCCTCATAGTATACACCCTTTGGTTAATACCCGGGCCACATTGGACCAGCCTCATAGTATACATCCTTTGGTTAATACCCGGGCCACATTGGGCCAGGCTCATAGTATACATCCTTTGGTTAATACCCGGGCCACATTGGGCCAGGCTCATAGTATACATCCTTTGGTTAATACCCGGGCCACATTGGGCCAGGCTCATAGTATACATCCTTTGGTTAATACCCGGGCCACATTCTGTCAGCCTCATAGTATACATCCTTTGGTTACTACCCGGGCCACATTCTGTCAGCCTCGTAGTATACATCCTTTGGTTAATACCCGGGCCACATTCTGTCAGCCTCATAGTATACATCCTTTGGTTAATACCCGGGCCACATTGGGCCAGCCTCATAGTATACATCCTTTGGTTACTACCCGGGCCACATTCTGTCAGCCTCATAGTATACATCCTTTGGTTAATACCCGGGCCACATTCTGTCAGCCTCATAGTATACATCCTTTGGTTAATACCCGGGCCACATTCTGTCAGCCTCATAGTATACATCCTTTGGTTAATACCCGGGCCACATTGGGCCAGCCTCATACTATACATCCTTTGGTTACTACCCGGGCCACATTCTGTCAGCCTCATAGTATACATCCTTTGGTTAATACCCGGGCCACATTGGGTCAACCTCATAGTATACATCCTTTGGTTACTACCCAGGCCACATTCTGTCAGCCTCATAGTATACATCCTTTGGTTAATACCCGGGCCACATTGGGCCAGCCTCATAGTATACATCCTTTGGTTACTACCCGGGCCACATTGGACCAGCCTCATAGTATACATCCTTTGGTTACTACCCGGGCCACATTCTGTCAGCCTCATAGTATACATCCTTTGGTTAATACCCGGGCCACATTGGGCCAGCCTCATAGTATACATCCTTTGGTTACTACCCGGGCCACATTGGACCAGCCTCATAGTATACATCCTTTGGTTAATACCTGGGCCACATTGGGCCAGGCTCATAGTATACATCCTTTGGTTAATACCCGGGCCACATTCTGTCAGCCTCATAGTATACATCCTTAGGTTAATACCCGGGCCACATTGGACCAGACTCATAGTATATATTCTTTGGTTAATACCTGGGCCACATTGGACCAGGCTCGTAGTATACATCCTTTGGTTAATACCCGGGCCACATTCTGTCAGCCTCATAGTATACATCCTTTGGTTACTACCCGGGCCACATTCTGTCAGCCTCATAGTATACATCCTTTGGGTAATACCCGGGCCACATTGGACCAGCCTCATAGTATACATCCTTTGGTTACTACCCGGGCCACATTCTGTCAGCCTCATAGTATACATCCTTAGGTTAATACCCGGGCCACATTGGACCAGCCTCATAGTATACATCCTTTGGTTACTACCCGGGCCACATTCTGTCAGCCTCATACTATACATCCTTTGGTTAATACCCGGGCCACATTCTGTCAGCCTCATAGTATACATCCTTTGGTTAATACCCGGGCCACATTCTGTCAGCCTCATAGTATACATCCTTTGGTTAATACCCGGGCCACATCGAGCCAGCCTCGTAGTATACATCCTTTGGTTACTACCCGGGCCACATTCTGTCAGCCTCATAGTATACATCCTTTGGTTACTACCCGGGCCACATTCTGTCAGCCTCATAGTATACATCCTTTGGTTACTACCCGGGCCACATTGGACCAGCCTCATAGTATACATCCTTTGGTTACTACCCGGGCCACATTCTGTCAGCCTCATACTATACATCCTTTGGTTACTACCCGGGCCACATTGGACCAGCCTCATAGTATACATCCTTTGGTTACTACCCGGGCCACATTCTGTCAGCCTCATAGTATACATCCTTTGGTTACTACCCGGGCCACATTCTGTCAGCCTCATAGTATACATCCTTTGGTTACTACCCGGGCCACATTGGGCCAGGGAGGTGGGAGGGGAGACCTGGCCCCCATAACATAAAGGTTTGCAATCGTTCATTGTTACATGCGCTCTTTGTTGAAAAGAGTGACCAGTAACCAATATGAGAATTTGTTCCTTAAATTTGCAATTGATTGCAAACCTTCATGTGACGTGGCGCTGGTTGGGTCTGGCCACCCTGGTCATAGTGCGTGGTGCGCCGATGTAGGGGCGTTAAGATGTCTAGGTGGGGTGAGGGGGGGGGGGGGTGAGCGGTGATGCCTCTCGTGTGTGTGTGTATCAACATAAGTCAAACTAGGAGACAGGACGGAGGTGGGGTGGGGGAGGTGGTGAGAAAGATAAATGAATAAACTGATTGATTTATATTTAGGCATTTATCTGTATTTTTATACATTAATGGAGAAAGAGTGAAAGAAGGAGAAAGAGAGGTGGGTGGGGGTGGGGGTGGGGGGTGTTATAATGAATAAACAGGTGAACGTCTTTTCCCCTGTCCAATGTTTAAATATTATTTAATTGGGTCAACCTCATAGTATACATCCTTTGGTTACTACCCAGGCCACATTCTGTCAGCCTCATAGTATACATCCTTTGGTTAATACCCGGGCCACATTGGGCCAGCCTCATAGTATACATCCTTTGGTTACTACCCGGGCCACATTGGACCAGCCTCATAGTATACATCCTTTGGTTACTACCCGGGCCACATTCTGTCAGCCTCATAGTATACATCCTTTGGTTAATACCCGGGCCACATTGGGCCAGCCTCATAGTATACATCCTTTGGTTACTACCCGGGCCACATTGGACCAGCCTCATAGTATACATCCTTTGGTTAATACCTGGGCCACATTGGGCCAGGCTCATAGTATACATCCTTTGGTTAATACCCGGGCCACATTCTGTCAGCCTCATAGTATACATCCTTAGGTTAATACCCGGGCCACATTGGACCAGACTCATAGTATATATTCTTTGGTTAATACCTGGGCCACATTGGACCAGGCTCGTAGTATACATCCTTTGGTTAATACCCGGGCCACATTCTGTCAGCCTCATAGTATACATCCTTTGGTTACTACCCGGGCCACATTCTGTCAGCCTCATAGTATACATCCTTTGGGTAATACCCGGGCCACATTGGACCAGCCTCATAGTATACATCCTTTGGTTACTACCCGGGCCACATTCTGTCAGCCTCATAGTATACATCCTTAGGTTAATACCCGGGCCACATTGGACCAGCCTCATAGTATACATCCTTTGGTTACTACCCGGGCCACATTCTGTCAGCCTCATACTATACATC
Organism: Arbacia lixula; assembly: GCA_963669155.1. Classification (NCBI taxonomy): domain Eukaryota; kingdom Metazoa; phylum Echinodermata; class Echinoidea; order Arbacioida; family Arbaciidae; genus Arbacia; species Arbacia lixula. The sequence continues at coordinate 56,293 of OZ022591.1, read as the reverse complement.
CTTTGGTTAATACCCGGGCCACATTCTGTCAGCCTCATAGTATACATCCTTTGGTTAATACCCGGGCCACATTCTGTCAGCCTCATAGTATACATCCTTTGGTTAATACCCGGGCCACATCGAGCCAGCCTCGTAGTATACATCCTTTGGTTACTACCCGGGCCACATTCTGTCAGCCTCATAGTATACATCCTTTGGTTACTACCCGGGCCACATTCTGTCAGCCTCATAGTATACATCCTTTGGTTACTACCCGGGCCACATTGGACCAGCCTCATAGTATACATCCTTTGGTTACTACCCGGGCCACATTCTGTCAGCCTCATACTATACATCCTTTGGTTACTACCCGGGCCACATTGGACCAGCCTCATAGTATACATCCTTTGGTTACTACCCGGGCCACATTCTGTCAGCCTCATAGTATACATCCTTTGGTTACTACCCGGGCCACATTCTGTCAGCCTCATAGTATACATCCTTTGGTTACTACCCGGGCCACATTGGGCCAGGGAGGTGGGAGGGGAGACCTGGCCCCCATAACATAAAGGTTTGCAATCGTTCATTGTTACATGCGCTCTTTGTTGAAAAGAGTGACCAGTAACCAATATGAGAATTTGTTCCTTAAATTTGCAATTGATTGCAAACCTTCATGTGACGTGGCGCTGGTTGGGTCTGGCCACCCTGGTCATAGTGCGTGGTGCGCCGATGTAGGGGCGTTAAGATGTCTAGGTGGGGTGAGGGGGGGGGGGGGTGAGCGGTGATGCCTCTCGTGTGTGTGTGTATCAACATAAGTCAAACTAGGAGACAGGACGGAGGTGGGGTGGGGGAGGTGGTGAGAAAGATAAATGAATAAACTGATTGATTTATATTTAGGCATTTATCTGTATTTTTATACATTAATGGAGAAAGAGTGAAAGAAGGAGAAAGAGAGGTGGGTGGGGGTGGGGGTGGGGGGTGTTATAATGAATAAACAGGTGAACGTCTTTTCCCCTGTCCAATGTTTAAATATTATTTTCAGTCAAACCTTCTCCAGCTCATCGTTAACTTTAACGGAATCAGTCCAGGATCCTCCTTCTTACAAACACGAACTTGACCAATATTTAAACTATCTCTTACCAATGAAATGAAAGCACACAAATTATTGTTTCTGTTATTTCGTCCTTCGTTATGCTGGTTAATGCTTAGATAGCCATCTTATCAATATGTTTATGTGAGCCAGGTTTATCTCTGCTCTTCTACAATCACTTTCACATTCGGTGAGTATAATGCTGTCCTTACTTTTATACTCAGAACAGCTTAATTCTTAGCTTTGAAAATGCTCACGCAAGGGGGCCATTGTATTTCCCTCTCATTTCACAGTAACCATGCTTCCGGACTCCGATTCAAAACATTAACAACAACAGCAAAGAAATACACTCCATGAAATAATTGTGGCATTAGTTACCTTTTGTGCGTTTTAAGTCGCATTCTTTGAGGTACCGATACATGCCTTTGTTAGTACAGAAACAATCAATGTTGCAGTCATATCTGAGTGTGCGTGTGTGTGTGTGTATTTGTGTGTGTGTGTGTGTGTGTGTGTGTGTGTGTTTGAATGAGGGGAAATGAAAACACGGAAAGAACGAGAAAAGAGAATGTATTCATTATTCCATGAACTCACTCCCCTCTTCCCCAATGATAAACTACGCCAAAAATACTGGTGGGAACGAAGCGTCGTTTGTTGAGTCATGAATTCACGTACTCATTCTAAGATTGATAAACAAATCAACTCTCAATTAGTCTATGTGTTTCTTCCACTTCCAAATGTCGTAGCAGCTTATCTCTAGCTAATGTGAGAGGAGTTTATTTTCCTTTCTGTCTGTGTTTGATTTTCACACATGTTAGGCTTCTATACAGCGTCAAAACCCATTGACACTTATCACACCTTTCCACACAATTGACATCGCCTATGTGTATATTATCACGCAATACTTCAATCAATATTTGAGTTCCTCAAATCCCGGAAAGCTAAGCCACCAATTCTAACTTCTGTTTAGTCCATGGTTACGATGATATATGTATGATGATGGGGTTAACCCATTACGTGGAATCTATGATCACTACGGCCAAGACCTACCTTGCAAAGTATAGTACTTACGTTTTTGACAATGAAGAGAAAGTTGAGAAATTGACAAGTGAAATAGAAAAGTTCAATTAAGCCTATTTATTATGCGCCATACAAAATGTGAAATCATTGTCATTATATGACAAATCGCCAAGCTCTCTTTTTAGCTACGCTAATGCAGGATCTTTAATAACGGTGGCCTTTGTATATTCTATATTTAAATACAAACCGAAGAAAGCGACCAGGCTACAATGATACGTTACGCAGTACGTGCTCTAGTTCATGTCTGAATCAACGACTGATTCGACCAGATTCCACATGAGTGGTCTGTGATTTGAAGTCCTGGTCGCTGTCCACCCTCTAGGTGCGGACTTCTGGAACAACCAGGCTCAAGACACACTCCGAGCTACACTAGCCCAACAGGAGAACCTGGGCGTGGCCAAGAACGTGATCTTCTTCCTAGGAGACGGCATGGACATCACCACCACTACGGCTGCCCGTATCTTCAGCGGACAGCAGGCCGGGAACACGGGCGAGGAGAACAGGCTCGTCTGGGATGACTTCCCGCACGTCGCTTTGTCTCAGGTGGATACCACGAGAGCTTTGTCCTCCTCTTCCTCCTCCTCCTCCTCGTCCTCCTCGTCCTCCTCGTCCTCCTCCCCCTCCCCCTCCTCCTCTTCCTCCTCCTCCTCCTCCTCCTTCTTCTTCTTCTTGTTCTTCTTCTTCTTCTTCTTCTTCTTGTTCTTCTTGTTCTTCTTCTTGTTCTTCTTGTTCTTCTTCTTGTTCTTCTTGTTCTTGTTCTTGTTCTTGTTCTTGTTCTTCTTCTTGTTCTTCTTCTTCTTCTTCTTCTTCTTCTTCTTCTTCTTCTTCTTCTAATTGTTCTTCTTCTTGTTCTTCTTGTTCTTCTTGTTTTCTTCTTGTTGTTGTTGTTGTTGTTGTTGTTGTTGTTCTTCTTCTTCTTCTTCTTCTTCTTCTTTTCCTTCTTTTTGTTTTCACTATTACCCAGCTCTCTTCTCCTATGCGTCTGCCTCGTCTTTCTGCTTTTCTACTCCCCCTTTTCCTTAGGCCTACCACTTTTCCACTTACCTACGTTAGTATTACTTTCTTTTCTCCGCTCCTCTTCCATTTCATTATTCCTCCTTATCATTTTCGTCTCTTGTCACCCTTCTTCTTGCTCTTAGTGGTCCTCTTCTTACTTCTGCTTATCTTGAACCACTACTGCTACTTCTTCTACTGCTGATGGTGATATGATACGTGTGTCACAAACCGGTCTTCATACTAGATTTAATAATGTATGTAGGATAAGGTATCATTGCTTGCGTGTCAATGAGATAATCATCATTTGTACAAATATATATATTTATATATATATATATATATATATATACTTTTTTTTTTTATTTTAGTCAAACAATGAATGCCCTACGTAAGAGTAATAGATGAAGACAGTGCACAATGTTGAATTTCGTTGTACTAAGTGGAATTCCTGAATCATCAACGGTTTACTCATATGTCGAGTAAATCGTGTTCAAACATTTTAAATATCTTCTCGGTTGGAAGAATATTAATAACTGTGCGGGATAATTATTAAAACTTTTAAGCAATGTCGATAATATGTCGTCAATTCGATGAGTAGGCCTACAGTGACGGGAAATTATCAACGAAGTATAACAAAAACTCCACCACGCATTTCTAAGCTTGAATAATGCCCCCAAGCAAATATTCGCGAGCATCTGTTCGAGGTAAGTGGCCGGTGTATAGATCCCTCGCGATAGCCTATTACTCATATTACTCTGACATCAAAGTTGGCTGCTCCTGTTTTCTTTCGTCACCCCTTCATCCGCTCAGACGTACAACACCAACCAGCAGTCCTCCGACTCTGCTGGCACGGCCACAGCCTTCCTAACAGGCGTGAAGACCAAGGCCGGCGTGGTCGGGGTCGACGACCGCATCGAGAGAGGGGACTGCGATTCGATGACAGGGGCGGAGTTGAACTCACTCGTAGTCCAGGCCGCTCAAGCAGGTACGATGTGGGAAGCAGTAATAACAGCAAGATACAAAAAGAAAGCAAAATACCGGACATAGTAAGCCTAATTTAGATAAAAGCCCATTTCATTGACTGACTTGCAGTGATCGAAGCTGTCTATATGTTTGGATCGTAAACACGATCGAGGCAGTCGTGTGTTACTGGCTGACACAGCCCCGGTGATTCTGTGAATTTTACTTATCTTTTATTTTTTCTCACCTCTATGCACTTTGGAAAATGCTTTAACGAAATATTTGGTACATGGTCGTGATGATAAAATATTAAAGTTATCATGGTTATAGTTTCTTTTGCACAAATGTATCCATTAAATTGACCATGAGTTTTCTTCTCAACATTTTACTCATTTTTCATTAGGCATAAGAATGAAGCATTTTAAATAACGCCCATCTTTTGGATAAAATGTACGCCCAGACCTACTCCACAGTAATGATTATACCAACCAGCCGAGGAATGTGAACTTGGAATTCTGACACGATCGCTGGCGCTGTTGCGCTTCAGAACAACACATCCAAATTTCACGATGGTCTGTGCCAGCTAATTGTAAAACCATATTTGACATTTTTTGTGTAATAATGTGATGGAAGTAATAACATTAATTAACAGAAATTGATGGGTAAAATAACTTCTCAAATCTATTTACGTTCGTCTATTGGTCTCTGTCTACCATACCATATCAGGAAAAGCGACGGGAATCGTCACCACGACGCGCGTCACGCACGCCACGCCCAGCGCGAGCTACGCCCACAGTCCGGACAGGAACTGGGAGACCGACGTCGACATCCCGAGCGAGGAGGCGGCCAAGGGATGCATCGACATCGCCAGACAGCTGCTGCAGCAAAACAGCTTCATCGATGTCAGTCTCGCAGATCCCTCCTCTCTTTCCTTTTATTCTACCCCCCTCTCTCTCTGGGTTTTAAAATTGTGTTCCTACAGACACAAATGTGAATTATTTGGATGAAGTCAATTACTTATTCCGGTTTACTAGTATTTGTTACTTAAGTCATTGCTCTATACGTATATAGCTGCATACACACGTTCAATTAGAGCTAAGTAACCTATTTATATTTCATTCATGCTTTTATAATGGTGGGGTGGGGAGCTCTGTTCGATCAAATAATAGTTGTGTCATTATCGTCAGGTTATCCTCGGCGGTGGTCGTGGCAACTTTCTTCCTAACACGACCACGGACCCTGAAGACGGCTCAATGGGCAAGCGGACTGACGGTCTGAATCTGATAGAGCAGTGGCTTGCTGACCAAGGTCCCACGGCCAGATATGTATGGAACAGCACTGGCTTCCAGGAAGCAGCAGAAGACATCACATCTATAGAGAAACTCCTTGGTGTGTAATCTGCCTTCCTTCTCATTTTGACTCGTCTAACCCTTTACTCCCTCCCATAACCCTGACCATAACCCTGAGATTCATTGCAATCTCCCTTTCAATAAAGAAAGTAGAAAAAAGAAATGATCTAAAGTAAGTACGAAAGACCCGTCTTCCTGGAAAACGACCGTCAATCACAAAAATACTACCGTCAGTCGGCTGTGGCTTTGCGGTCGACTGTACATGTCATGACGTCAGCCGACTGAGCCTTGCATTCTTGGAATTAACGATCGTCTTCTTGGAAGTTTGATTTCTCTTCCTTGATTCTAATTTCCCTTTGTGAAAACAAAAATAATTTTATATGCTGCAGATAAGCATTCCAACGATCCCCAATTCCTACAAATTATAAAGTCAATTAATGTGTACTTTGAGCGCCCTCAACCACTGAAAACCAGCTGGATACAGGCTGGCCGTCCTTGGCCCAACCAATTCAACTCCAAAAAACAAAAACAGATAAGTCTTCAAAAGTTTTTGGATGCGGCAGCGTCCAACCTCCGAGAACTCATTACCTGCCAAACGCTGACAAACGTTTGCCGACCACCGACAACTCTCGACCATTGCTTGCCATTGGTCAACGACTGATTTCTGCTATATGCTAAACAGGATTGATATGCATAACCCATCCTTTCCTTGTTTTGGTCAGGTCTGTTTCAGCCAAGTCACATGCAGTACGAGAGCGACCGAGCCAATGACACTGCTGGGGAGCCCTCTATCGCCGAGATGACGGAGATGGCGATCAACATGCTGCAGAGAAACACTGGAGGCTACTTCCTGCTGGTGGAAGGTGGGTATCTCCCGCTCGACCATCTATCTATCTAACCTATTTCTCTCCACTGCTGAAGGAACGCCTCCTACTCATTTGTCCATTTTGCTCTGTCTTGTGCCGTTCGTTTCCACGTCACACTACCATATTATCTGATATCATATATTCACCTCCTACTTTGCATGCCTCTTCCTTTCATGTTCGCTCTGGTGGTCCAGACAGTTGGTTTATGTGTCCATCGATCGTCTCTCCTCCTGGCCAGATGACCAGCCCACCTCTATTTCTTCGATTTAATTTCCTGTAGTATGTCCCATACTTTGGTTTTCCTTCTTAAATCCTAGTTTCTAACTTTGTCCCTCTTTTGAACATCAATCATAATTCTTCCCATAGCCTTTTCAATTACTCTTCCATTTTTCTCTCCAGCCTCTTAGTTGTGGTCCATGTTGCTGCTCTTTTAGAGAGCACAGATATGATGCACTGGTTGAAAATCTGTTTCTTGAAGGAAAGAGGGAGCTTCTCATCACGAAAGATAAAGTTCAGCTTGCCAAATTTTGCCCAAGCCATCTGGATCATTCTATCCACTTCCCCTGCTGTTTCATTTTTTTGGAGATCTGTTTGCCGATATGTAATTTTCCACCTTTTCTATGGTCCTGCCCTGAACTGTGATAGTGTGTTCTTTGAATCTGCCGTTCATCATTACCTTTGTCTTTGTGATATTCATTGCAAGTCCAGCATTTGCGCTTTCCTCGCCTAGTTCTTGGATCATTGTCTCCAGTTCCTGAGGTGTATGGCTAAAAAGTAAAATGTCATCTGCAAATCTAAGATGTGATAGGTGTTCGCCATCTACCACTATTGCTATTGATAGCCAATCAAGGTTTCTGAAGACATTCTCCATAGATGCAGTGAAGAGCTTTGGTGAGATCGGGTCACCTTGTCTAACCCCTTTCAGGGTTTTAAAGGCATTTGTTGTAGTACTTTCTAGATGTACACGGGCACTAGGGTCTTTGTAGATGGTCTAAATTAGGCAAATGCACTTTCCATTTGTGACCTGCTCTACCGCTCTACTCACCCAACCACTCATGCCCGCGTCCGATGCGCACTCAACCACACATGCGACATCCAATACTCACCCAACCACTCATGCCCACGTCTCACTCAACCACTCAGGCGACATCCAATACTCACCCAACCACTCATGCCCGCGTCCAATGCGCACTCAACCACACATGCGACATCCAATACTCACCCAACCACTCATGCCCGCGTCTCACTCAACCACTCAGGCGACATCCAATACTCACCTAACCACTCATGCCCACGTCCAATGCGCACTCAACCACACATGCGACATCCAATACTCACTGAACCACTCATGCCCGCATCCAATGCGCACTCAACCACACATGCGACATCCAATACTCACCTAACCACTCATGCCCGCGTCCAATGCGCACTCAACCACACATGCGACATCCAATTTTCGCCTAATCACTCATGCCCACGTCCAATGCGCACTCAACCACACATGCGACATCCAATACTCACCTAACCACTCATGCCCACGTCCAATGCGCACTCAACCACACATGCGACATCCAATACTCACCCAACCACTCATGCCCACGTCTCACTCAACCACTCAGGCGACATCCAATACTCACCCAACCACTCATGCCCGCGTCCAATGCGCACTCAACCACACATGCGACATCCAATACTCACCCAACCACTCATGCCCGCGTCTCACTCAACCACTCAGGCGACATCCAATACTCACCTAACCACTCATGCCCACGTCCAATGCGCACTCAACCACACATGCGACATCCAATACTCACTGAACCACTCATGCCCGCATCCAATGCGCACTCAACCACACATGCGACATCCAATACTCACCTAACCACTCATGCCCGCGTCCAATGCGCACTCAACCACACATGCGACATCCAATTTTCGCCTAATCACTCATGCCCACGTCCAATGCGCACTCAACCACACATGCGACATCCAATACTCACCTAACCACTCATGCCCACGTCCAATGCGCACTCAACCACACATGCGACATCCAATACTCACCTAACCACTCATGCCCACGTCCAATATGCGCACTCAACCACACATGCGACATCCAATACTCACCCAACCACTCATGCCCGCGTCCAATACGCACTCAACCACTCAGGCGACATCCAATACTCACCCAACCACTCATGCCCACGTCAAATACTCACTCAACCACACATGCGACATCCAATACTCACCCAACCACTCATGCCCACGTCTCACTCAACCACTCAGGCGACATCCAATACTCACCCAACCACACATGCGACGTCCAATACTCACCCAACCACTCATGCCCACGTCAAATACTCACTCAAACACTCATGTCTGCGTCCAACGTCACTCAAACACATAGATAATCGTCTTCACTTAGTTTCTACCTTCTTCTCGTTTTTCCTTTCTCTTCTTGTTCTATTCTTCCAACAACAGGAGGGCGCATCGACCATGGGCACCATGCTGGCGTCGGCCGGGACGCACTGGTCGATACCGTGGCGTTACATGAAGCCGTGCTCAAGGCACTAGCGATGACGGACCCCTCCGACACCCTGATCATCGTCACGGCCGACCACGCTCACGTTTTCACCTTCGGAGGCTACGCCAGCCGTGGGAACCCGATTCTTGGTGAGGCCACTATATAGTAGGGCTTTGTCATCCAGAACAAGAATCAATTGCGTTCGTTCTTGCCAACAGACGGCATATTGAAAGTTTTGATGGGCTACTTTCATGATTATTGTATGGTTATTGAACCAAGGATAAAGGAAGCAAGCACACACCCTTGATTGAATCAAGGATATATACACCCACTTTATTGCATTATGTTTCTTTGAATTACTCATGTTTTATAAATCGTAATTCCTGCGCTGACGGAAAGAATGGAAATAAGTTTGACACTATCAGTATATCACTAGCACGATCATTGTTACACTTGAAAGAGGCCTTTGTTATGATGCATCCTTCAATCGTTCATTCCATTGTTCATAAACACAAACCAGAAGGGGACATTGACCTCCCAGAGGACGATAACTGACTAACAATACGTTTAGGCCAGGAACAAGATTAGACGTGGATGGTTGATGTGACTTGATATCTGTCCTTGATTTGTAGGTTACGATGACAGCTCTAATGGGACGGATGGCCTGCCATACCTCAGCCTTATGTACGCCAATGGTCCGGGAGCATACAGGTTTACTGAGAGCCTCAATAAGACGGGCAAGCGACCCAACCCACTCAACCTGGACTACAGTACGTCGTATAGGCTAGATGTGTGTGATGGATACATGATGTGTGTGATGGATACGTGTATATTGTGTGTATGTGTGTGCGTGTGTGTGTCAATTAAGTGAGTGAGTGCGTGTGTGGAGGTGATGGGTGTGTGTGTGTGTGTGTGTGTGTGTGTGTGTGTGTGAATTGGGGGAGTTTTGGTAGGTTTGTTTTATTTGTCTCTGGATTGTAGTTCATGTACACTACTGGCCAAAATTAATTAGCCACCTCCTGTAAAAGGGTTCTTCATGTGTATTCTACAGAAATGCACTAAAAAAACTTTGTGTACTGACAAATAAATCATAATTTCTAAACTCCAAATGTATGAAACTATCTTTTTCTCTATGAAACAGTAAACAAATGGCAATGTAATGAGAAAAATGAGTGAGTATTTGGTTTGTCCACCTCTTGCCTTGATTAAGGCAACAACGCGTTTTGGCATAATGCATAGTCTCATATTTTTAATCTCTTTCCTCGTTCTTTAGCCGGGAAGAAGTTTCTGCAGGACGCAGCCGTGCCTGTAGAGGAGGAGACCCACGGAGGGTCTGACGTAGCCATCTACGCGCACGGTCCGTGGGCGCACCTCTTCCATGGCACGCAGGAGCAGAACTACATCGCGCACGCCGTACGCTACGCAGCCTGCTACCTGAATACCGAGGAGAACGCATGTACACGCCCCACTACCACGCCCCTTCCGTGCAACGGCACAGGGCGCTCCCACAACGGCGGTTTGGTTCGCCTCCTAGCCTGGGCTGGGGCTGTAGCGGCGCTGCTTATCATGTGGGGAAAATTATTCTGATCTATCGTCATATTCGTGTATGAAGTATGATGTATCACCACTAGCTGGCCTGCATGAAGGAGCGTTCGGCCGGGTATGGGTAGGCAGGGTGGGGCATCGATCTATCAATTGGGTAGGCAGCAGCTAGGGGGAGGGGTCGCTATATCGATTGGGTAGGCAGGGTGGATATCTACCTATCAATTGGGTAGGCAGAGTGGGGCATCGATCTATCAATTGGGTAGGCAGCAGCTAGGGGGAGGGGTTGATCTATCGATTGGGTTGGCCAGGGATCGATATATTGATTGGGTAGGCAGGGTGCGGCATCGATCTATCAATTGGGTAGGCAGCAGCTAGGGGGAGAAGTCGATCTATAGATTGGGTTGGCCAGGGATCGATATATTGATTGGGTAGGCAGGGTGGGGCATCGATCTATCGATTGGGTCGGGGGGTCACCTAAACATGGTACTTTACGAGAAGAAAATGGTCACCTCCTCACCTCTTCTTGTCTCATGAATTAAGAATTGAATTTGAATTTGGACGTAGTAGAGTATAATACAGGGGTGTGGGGGTGTTCATACACGCAACTGCATAATCACAGTTCTCTTATTGATATGTTCTTCCAGTTCCGGTACCAAAACTCATCCTCACTCACCCTCGCTGGTACTAGTTTCTTCTCCTGGGTATTTGTGATAAAACTTGATAAAGATGCGTAGGACTGATTCGTGTATTGTAACAAATGTCTTTGTGTAGGCTCTCGGCTACCTCAGCTATGTGTCGTGATCATTTCCTTGCAGTATATCAGTTCATATCAAGTTTTAGTGAATGCTGTATTTATGTAACGAAAATAGACTTTGATCAATTATTGGTAATTAGAGGGTTTTGAGTAACACTTCACGGCGCTGGATACAGATATAATATGTCACGAGGGAAAGAGTAAGGGGTGGGGGTGGTGGTGGTGGTGGTGGGGGGGGGGGGGGTGCTTGATCGGCACTTCACGGGCTCAGTGTCCAGAGTCTGTAAAAACATCGGTGTAAGACCGGTATGTAACCAAAACAGGCTCAGTCTCTGTTGTAAAAACTCAAACATATTGACACTTAATGAAGTTCATATGAATATTGAACTATGAGTAAACGTGTGAGTAACTATATACTTGTTTTGTATGGGTACGCGCCCATAGACCTGTAAAGTGTGAAGTTATTCATATCTGAGCTGGTTTAATTTGAAAAATTGAAATTTAATCATGAATTACTGATTAATGGTGGTAGATTGAATAGCATTACAGTCACGAAACTTAACACATCTCGTCAGTTGTGTAGAATATAGATTTCCCTTTTCCGAAATTGACGATAATAATGAAGTTTCATTGAAATACTACCAGTAGAAAACATATACCATATACAATTTCCGTAATGCATATACATTACTCTTTTACAGAAAGAGACACGCATTGAATTATGTGATACTTTTCACTTGATGGATCCAAGTGTTGATAAGGAGGGAGCGCCTATCTGACCGATCCGCCTGCTTCTGGACTGTTCAAGCATTCAATAGTTATCATGGTTACGGCTATAAATAAGCGACGGCATGGCCTACTTTACGTGTAGAAAATGATAAATGAAGATACTATTGGTAGACTTGTGTTAAACACTTCTTCATGGAAACATCCACAGATTTTTCGCTTTTAAATTCAGCTTATTATGTATATATTCGCACAAAAGCTGAATCATGCTCACATTGGAATCACCCCACGTTTGTATGTCTAATTATCGGTCATATTAAAGATCAATTCACGGATAATGATCTAGCAGTACTTTGTTCTTACTGTGTCTCTCACATTGAACTCAAATAGCCTGTCCCAGGATAAAGACAATGAAGCTTCTGTTGAATCATTACATGAATAAACAAACATCATGTAGGTCCACATTGAAAATGTATAACAGTGACTGAAAAGCATTACTTTGTAGTTCAGATCGCATCTCCTATTTCAAGTACGAATGGACACTCGAGAATGATGAACGTAGCTTTGAAGAGAATCGTATCAAAACAACTTTCAGTACCTTTCATTTTTTTAAAGCTCCAACTCAAATCCCGCTGGAATTTCTACACCATTAAATCAAAAGATGTGATTTTTTAGAAGCAGGTTTAGTCACATATTATTGTAATAATTCATTAAATAATTAATGAGATTTTTTTATTAAGACATGAGTGTATAAGATAATTTGACTGCCACATGCGAATTTCTTTAAAGTAATACATGCAATTCCCATGGAGCAAGAGATTGTCTGGCACACGAAGGGATAAGTGTCATTCATAATGCAGGATGCTTCTGACGGAAAAAAAACATACGGGTTGATATGTGTTTCCAGTTTTGAAAGCCAAGTAAAGATCAGGTTTGCTCTGAAAGATGAATGAGTAAAGACATTCTATAAAATATAATAATCGGAAAAGTTGTCTTTAATGAGGTTTCCAAAAGGATATAAATTTCGTCTGGTACGTGTGTGCGTTCAATGTGCTTGTAGAAGTAAAGTACATGCAGAACTATATATCAGGTAGAAAGTAGGGGGAGGTATTTGAACTTCCCCACAATCCCTCTTATGTCACACAAAAAAGTTATACTTTCAGGTACCAGTACACCAATTATAACTCGCATGGATGTTTAATCGTCTTCAACTTGTTTCTCTTAAAAATGTTGGACAACTTGTCATTTTGCAGAGTAAGAAACGTGTGCCCTTTCTATCACGATCAATCAAGGTGGTTCATTGAAATAGTCTAGCACCCAGGAGTTGGCGCTCAAACTTTAATCCAATCACGATGCGTTATTCTCCTCTTCCTCAGACACGAGACAAAAGTGGATTTAGGTGCTGAACCATCTATCTATAAATGTTTTGTTTCCGAAACAGTCAATCTCTCTCTATATTCTAACAAAATCCTCGTGAATCAGTTCATAAAGGAACAATCGTAACAACTTTAGGGCCACTTGCTATTCAGCGGACAAATGTATAATTGCTACACACGACACATACTTCTTTAGTAAAAAACGCAACTCGTTTTGTAAAGCAACACTTCTTAAAATAATGTACCCCTGAACATAATAGAAAGTTTAATTTCCTGCTATTACTTTCAATTTCTCACAATCTCATATTATATATATAAAAAAACAATATATTTGTTCACTCCATGATCGCTAATTCACATGATATGACACTTAGAAGGATTTCAAGCAATAATTTTATGCCGGGGTGCAGGGGTGTGCTATGTGCCCACAACACAATGGCTTTTTCATCTTTCTTGACTTGGCATGCTTGGGGCTATATATATCAATCTAAAATTCAATAAAGTAAATTAAAAATATCTCATTTCTTCATTTGTATCTTTTTTAAATTGTCATTTTTCTTTCCAGATTTTCATCAAGTTGTCCTTTTTCTTCCCAGAATCTCATCAAACATGTCAACAAAGGGAGCAGTCACGACAGCCAGAAGGATATTGATTACAAGGACTAGCTTGATTGAAGATGCTATTCAAGATTTAATTAAATTTTTCACATACAACATTAAAAAACAATGCACAAAATTCAGGCACAATAAAAACGTTAACAAGAACAAACATAAACACAAGTCATTCAAAGAAATTGTATTTTTTAGTGGAGCGGTACAAATATCAGCAAAGCTTGTGAATATTGGACCCCACATAAAAATATATAGAAATTGTTATGATATATTATAATATGTCTAGTAGTGTTAAGAATTTTTCTTGAAACTTTTACAAGCAAGCGACACAACAACAACAACAAAAGTGCAAGTACAACCTTTAATAATTAATATATGTGTATGAAAAGTCAACATTTTACTTGACAGTGATTTCTTCAAGATACTTCGTTCAGTAATCCTGTTATTACAAAATGTAATACAAGAAGAAAACAATTAATTGTGATACAACACGATTAGACTGGTAAACAATTAACATAGCTTGTGGATATTAAATAGCATGGAAAACTTTCTTTTGTGAATGTTGGATATGCGCTAGGCAACATATGTTTTCAGATGCATACATATATCAAGTTTAATGTTGATCTTGTTCAATATATGATTTAAAAATATAAGTTTTGATTAAAATATGTTTAGGTTGAGAGTTAATCTCATATTGGGGCTGAGAAAGTTTGGCCGAGTTTTATGAAAGACCTGTTGACAAGAAGAGTCAGTGTGCAGGATAAATGGAAGAGGGTTTTGGCGAGTGGGGTATGTGTGATATGTGTTGTTTAATGAAAATAACCTATTCATTTATGATTGCTGGTAACTTCATTATGCTCACGTTGAAACATTAACTGACCTAAGTTGAAAATCCCAAAAAGGTTTGTAAAGCTGTGACTGTGAGATTTCATACATGTTATCGTTAGGGTACACTGCCGATTCCTGTAGTGTTCCATGACTTTTGCAAATGGGACACCCCGTCTTTAATGCATATCTATGTCATGACAATATTTGGTAATCAATGTACGAGTTTCGTTATATTAGTTTAGCGCCCCCTGACGTTTAAAGTTCTTTCTTCAAGTTATGCAAGTAGTGTGTCCAGATTTTCATCCAGTTATGGTGATTTTTGTCAATACTCACTACACGATGACGAGCGTGGAAGTGTGGGAGGAGGATAAATAGAGAGAGAGAGGGAAAGAGAGAGAGAGAGAAGATATATAGGGGGAGAATGGAGAAGATATGAAGGGGGAGAAGAGAGAAGATATATAGGGGAGAAGAGAAAGCGATACAAAAAGTCAGGATAGGATATATAGAATCGCATCGATCTTTATGTTTATATGTGTAGGTAGATACATGTCATGTATAGTTTATGTGCAGTATTGGGCTTTCAATATAATTTTCATACATCATCCTCATTTCCTATGATTTAATCTCTGAATAAAAAAGAATAAGTAATTAATGAAACTCTTTCTGAGTGCAGAAGTTTTTAAAATTATTTAAAAATATTGATATTTCGTTTAATTTCATACACATTCCGCGTCGTGTCGCGTCGTGTTCATTAAACCTGTAGGTTCGTCTAAACCGTCGCTTCTTGGGTCACAGGGGTAAGGGTTAATGTTGACTCTCTCGTCTGCAAAACCGCCTGGCCGAATTGAACTGACGCTCTGTACCAAAGATACAGGGCATCTCCTGAGGAAAACAGATAATAGAGATTATAGACAAAAGATAACATATTCTCCTTCTTTGTTTGGCCTGATTCATCAAAAAGTAAAAATCTAAATAAGTACTTTAATGAATATTACAAAAATATTAATTGATGAAATGGCATGAAAGTTGCTCCTAAAATGTGACATCCTTTGATTTTATCATGTTTGTAAAAACAAAATGTTTAAATTTCAGTTTGATTCCAGTTGTAATCATATTTCTATTTTTTCTCAAAACTGCCAAATGTATTGATTAACAATTACTATCAATTAAAGTACGAATAGACCATTTTCGCTGCGCGTCATTCGAGCAATTCGTTAAGGAGCAGTCGCGGCGGCTCGTGAGACCGGAAACTGGCTTGCGCTCTCACTAAGGCGACGTCACCGTGACATTTTTCTGTCTTTGTATAACCCAGATCTACAAATTTATCTATCATACGTCTGTCTCCTTGGTCTCAAGTAGGTCTTAGAGAAGCTTCCCCAGTCATGGGCAAAATACATCTATGCAACGTCACGGAGACGTTACGGGGATGTCTCCGTGACCGACTGGAGACGGGAAAAAGTAAAATCAAACATCATTAAAGTTGCCTTGACTCCCCGGAGACCCGGCTAGTCTCCAGGAGACGTCGCCGCGACTCAATGGACACTGAGTCGCCAACAAGTCGCGAACTAGGCTCAACGGAGACTGAGTCGCCAACAAGTCGCAAACTAGGCTCAATGGAAACTGAGTCGCCAACAAGTCGCGAACTAGGCTCAACGGAAACTGAGTCGCCAACAAGTCGCAAACTAGGCTCAATGGAAACTGAGTCGGCAACAAGTCGCAAACTAGGCTCAATGGAAACTGAGTCGCCAACAAGTCGCGAACTAGGCTCAACGGAAACTGAGTCGCCAACACGTCACGAACTAGGCTCAATGGAAATTGAGTCGACAAGAAGTCGCGAACTAGGCTCCAGGGTAGTGAAATATTGTTTTCCCCAAAGCTTGTTCAAGGTTGGTTCGACTAGCAACAAGTAACATATTCAGTGTGCGTTCTACCCATGGAAGCTGAAGAACGAAATACAGGTGAATGTAATAACGCGTTACGACGCAGCTAGGTTGAAATCGTGAATACATTACAAACATGGTCTATTGATATACATATACAATGAAAGGGGTGAAATGATGTCTGACTTGTATCTGCAGCTTTGATTTCCACGGCTCCATTAGCCTGCAGATTGACGTAGAACAGTCTCTCGTTGGTTGGAATATCAGCAGTGGGATCCGTCATGTACTCCGGAAAGTCCTGAGTTTGGAAATTCAGAAATGAATAGGAAACTAATCAAATAATCACAGAAAGCAGAGCCCTTACTAATCACCTCAAAAAGTGAAGTTTGAGGGATAATATATCTTTAGTTAGTTCTTATTCATATATACGTAAATGTAATATAATGAGAAAGGTTGACTACACATGTACATCCTTTCAATGGAGTAGGTTTTATAATGCTTAGGCATATATGGGCAAGGTAAGAATGAAATATTGCAAAATTTGTGTTTTTCGTTTGTTTTTGACGTGAATATGGTAATATGCATACGTGGATGAAACATGTTTGAAAAAAAAATGTTTATGATGTCAAAAAGTTTGAAAGGTTCTTTTGAAGGGTTGGAATGTGTCTAATTCACTGATTTTCCACTGATGATGGGTGTTTTGGTGTTTCGGTAATTTTACATTCAGTTTCATTAATTTCACATTGATATTTGTAGATAACAACTGTTTAATCGTAAAGTGTCGACGATGATAATAATGGAGTCTTGTTTTTTCATGCTTAGATTTTAAGCGTAAGGGTATTCATTACCAAGACCTGCACGTTGCCGATGCTATTTCCTGCAATACACTGTTCTGCGGTGTCGTCATCATCATCGCCACAGACATCGCCTTCAGCATCATCAACAGCAGCAACATCGTCACCGTCCTCATCGCCCTCATTCTGACCGTCGTTGTCATCATCATCACCATCCTCATCATCACAATAGTCGCCGTCGTCATCATCGTAACACTCGTCGCTGATACGCGTGCCAGACGAAGCACTCTCCGTGAGTGGTATGCCGGAGAAGCTGACGGCCTGTTCGCCATCGCTGGAGCCGATATCCTGGTAGAGGTGCATGTTCAACACAACTAGAGGGAGATGGGAACAAGGTCATGATGGTATAGATCTGCTGTAAACCAGCTTTGAAAGGGTTGGGGTGGGGCTGTCAGATTGAGTATGGAATATAGTTCTTGAGGAAAACGGCTGCAAAATCAAAATCAAAACAACTTTAAAGTATGTACAGCTTTTAACTAAATACATGACAAAACCATACAAATACCATCAAAAAACCCCCAACTGGTCAGAATAAGCTGCAATGCACTCATTACGGTTCTTGTATTCAGAGTACTTTGCTAAATGTAAGGATTTAAAATGTGAATCCTCTTCTTTTATTTCCACATCCTACATATTGATATTCTGTGAACTTTTTCCAATGAATCATTCAAACAAAATGTTATAATAAACTCAATGAATGTTGTTGAAGGCACGTCTCATTTTTTTTTCAAGATCACTTTATTAGACATTTAGAGACAATAAAGGAAAATAAACATACAAAGCCCAGGTCATAGCCAATTAATGCTGAATGCAGGGCGATAAATATACATATACAGAGGAAAACATCATCGATTCAATATACAAGGATTACAATACAGAAAACAAATAGTTATTTGCCTTACGTTAAAAAGAAAAGGTGGGATGTAATTTGTATCAAAGAAGAGAGGAAAAAGCCGGCAATGTATACGGCTAGTGTCCTATTCCATTGAGATGGGGTAAATGAAAACGCAATACACTGTATGTGTATATGATATAATAAACATTCCTTTAAATAGTGATAAATCTGATGTACAAATATCATTCTGGAAAAGACATGCATTGAAATATGGTAAATCGTAGAATGTCATTTACAAACATTTGCACTCGATCAATATTGGACGTTTCTTTGAAGTTATGTATATTCCCATATCTTATTCGAATAATTGATGCTTTGTAGGGAGACAAATATATGGTCTTCGTCTTGCTGTTACGGAGAGTATAAATGTCAAAGAGTAACAGCAGAACAAAGACTAAAAAGCATTGTTATTAATGACGTGGGTGTTTGTTTTCCATTGGACCTTTCCACCCCTGTAGCATAATATTCTCAATAATCTGGAGAACGAATTGCGGGGCAGAAAAGTGGTTATTTTTCTAAAAGGGAGTAGTCTTCCCATGCCGCTTCGTTCTTCGCACAGTAGAGAACGAAGGATGAGACTACTGCCTTTTGCCTTAGGTCATCTCGTAATTCTTTGAACTTCGCGGGCTTTGGGGTGAAAAAAGAGAGGAATGACTTAAGGCGTTGAGCATTGTCCTGTGAGATGAATCCCCTTGAACCAATCTCCACCGCTAACAGCTGGACTTCGTATCCGTTGTTTTGGATGCCTGTGATTAAGCTTGCGTATTTAGTTAGCCTGACAACGTATGATGTTGTCCACATTGACGCACGCATGTGCAGTAGAGCGAGTTTGGACAAGTTGACGATAGAGTGCGTTCACCATACAATTCGCTGGCTCATTTGTAGATTATAGAGAGGTCAAAACAACACAAATGAATAAATAGTCCGGGAATAGAAGAACATATTGCATAAGAACTTTCCTCCTAACAATAAATCTGGAAACGAGCGTTAAAAATAGGGTAGACCTTCTGCAGGTCCAAAAAAATTAATTGTGCTGAAACCACGGAAAATGTAAGAAAATACTTTATTAGAACTTCCTTCCCATTATTAGAACTGGAAATTGACTTTAAAGACAGGGTGTCCCTTTTGCAGGTCAAAAACAAATACAAGTTCTGTAAAAAAAAAAAAAAAACACGGAAAATAGAAGAGGATGTTGCATTACAACCTGCCTCCGAATGATTTAACTAGAAACTGACTTTAAGCAAAATTATAGCAATCGCTAGATTTTGAGGTTTTGGGCGGGTCTTCTGAAACCTATATAGCCTGGCCACCGGAGACCGCTGTCCGCTACAGTCTGCACAGATCCGCTCCACACTACACGCGTTCAATCGGAGCAATGCCCGAATCGCGCATTGACAAGTAGGCCTATAATGTCTTTATGAATCTAGACTATGGTCGCTGCATTTCTAACTTAAACAGGGATAGTTTTTCACTTTTCCTGAAAAGCTATGACTGTGAAATTTCAGATATGTTATCATTAGGGTACACTGCTGATTCCTGTCGAGTTTCATGACTTTTGCAAATGGGCCACCCTGTCTTTAAGTTGTATTATAGTGATCCCTAAATTTTAAGAAGGTTTTGGATTGGCTGTCCAAAACCCAGTGGTTTCCTGTCGCCAAGAGACCGGAGGCTGCAAGTGTCCGCACCGCAGTGCAAAGATGTGTTAAGGTGAGAGGGGCTCGCGCACTGACAAAGGCAATACATGCGGCATATGAATGGAAATTGCTACGAAACGGAGTGCTCCAAAATTGAACAAGAATAGTATTTCACTTTTACTGAAATGATGCTTGAAACTTTGACCGTGAGATTTCATACATTTTGCCGTTCGAGCATACTTCTGATCCATGCCGAGCTTCATGCCTGTTATAAAAGGGCTACGTACACCACATTGATCGTCCATCGCCTTTCTCTACAGTCTGCTTGCAACCTATGGCGTTCAGCAGAGGTTGCTACAGTCTGCTTGCAACCTATGGCGTTCAGCAGAGGTTGCTACTCCTGCAAGAATACTCACACGCATTAGGTCTGAAAACACCTGCTAGCACGCCGCCAAAGGAGTTCATGAAGTAGATGCCTAGGTACATGTCTCTGCCCCGGTACGTGGCGGACACCCTAACACGCTCGGTCCGCCGGTAGCGGTACAACGTCTGTTCGCATCTTGGAGTAGCCCAGTCGGGAAGGTTGTCTGGGTCCGGTGGAAGAGTGCATCCATCCACGAGTTGCTTGAATCGCGCAGTGATGACTGGAATCTTGTCTGGTATGGGCAAAATTGTGACACATAATCACGGAGATAATAAGTGAGCATGATTCAATATAAGGCTTCCTTCTATATTTTCACGGAAATCACGCTCATCGCAGTCAATTGATATTCGGAAAGACCGAGATGGGATTATTCATGATATGGAGATGCACATTTCATATTTCATATACCATGTATAATATGGGATTTCAGATTGAATCAAAAAGATTGTACTGATTCGTATCAACTATGAGCGATTATCATAAAAATAAACAACAACATCAACAGCAGCAGTTCATCTCTTTTGCCGTCCCGCAAGCAGTATATATGGACCTTTTGATTGAAGACAACAGTCTACAGACAATAACAGTCTAAATCTGTCCAATAGTGAAAAATCCTATCAAATATTCCAACGATTATTATTAGAAGAAGAATTTCAACTTCATTCGAGTTGTAACTTATTATTTAATTTTCAAAGGTATCATTAGTTTGTTTGAATGGCTAGTATTCGGGTCTATCAAAGGTATTTTACATGTTCGAACCTCTTTCTCTATACTCACTCTACTCTCTGATTTGTTTTTTCGGAGCTAGAATGAACTGAACATACACGCGCGTAAGCACACACACGCATACACGCATATGCACAAATACTTATACACCCATACACATGCATATATAATACAGACAAACAGACAACATACTTATACAGGTCACAAAAACTGGGAATTCTGATTGCTCATCATGTAATTGCACTTACGTTTCGGGCCCCAATGGCTGCTCAACCCCACGCGGAATGCAATCCACACGTATTTGCAGTTCTGTCCATTATAGTCACCACGGCGAATGAGCTGTGAGAAACAAAGAAAGAATAGATTAAACAGGGCATTCCAACCATTTCCTTTGAGAGAGGAAGAAAGCGAGAGAGAGAGAGAGAGAGAGAGAGAGGGGGGGGGGGCGGTAAGAGTAAGAGGTCGGTGATGGAGGGGGAAGGATAGTGCAAGAAAGAAGTCGGACACAATCTAACACAAATCGGCATTCTCCAAATCTTGCTTCACATCGAATCAGCGAATGAGTTTCTCCCGTGAAAGTGTTTTTAAGTGAGAGTCAAATGATATGAAAGAACGTACCAAAGTGATCGTTGGTCCAGCATTGCGGAACCACTCGAGCAAGGCCTCGTGGGGGACTGCTTTTACCTCAAGACGTGCCCGAAATATCGACATGATGACGTCATTGTTTCTGTACGGTACAGAAAAGAAAAACAGGGCATTCATTGCATCTCATCCTATTTGGTAAAGTGTTTTTGCTCAAGGGATTGTTGGTGTGTTGTCTAAAAACGTGGTAAGCATTGGCACGTGGGTATGTGCGTTTCTACTAGGGAGGGACAAGGGGGGGGGGGGGTATGGAGTTTATTTCTGCAATGAGATCAGCGCATGCGTTCAGAACAACAGCGAAAGAGGAAATCAAATCATACATGTCATAGAGACTTACATAATCAACACAGAGAAAGAAACGTCAATAATTCACTCAACATATTGAACAATTTTGAGCCGACATTTCACCCTACCACCAACCCGTGTAAAAAAAGAACATGAAGAATATTTGTCCGGATGAGATATCATGATCATTACAATTGCTATTTTATGTTAGTTTCTTTCGAATACAATTCCCAAGAATAATAATAATAATAATATTCAATTCTTAGAGACGCATAATACCATTCAAATAGTCTCTATGCGTGTGAAAGTAAAAATTAATTATGTGAGAATTTGAAAATGTGAAAATAACTAATAATTATCAAACAGATGCGTCTTTAGTTTTGATTTGAATTGATCGAAGTCTGTCAATGATCTAATGCCTTGGGGGAGGTTATTCCATAATTTGGGTGCCGTATTTGCAAAAGCTCTATCACCGAATGTCTTAGATTTAACACGAATTTCAGAAAGAAGATTTTTTGATTGAGAACGAAGATTACGAGTAGGCTGGTATGGTTTGATGAGTTCAGTAAGATAGACAGGAGCATTTCCACATAAGCATTTGAATACAAGAGTGAGGATTTTAAATTGAACACGAGCCCTTATCGGGAGCCAGTGGAGATTACGTAGGATTGGAGTTATATGTTCAAATTTCTTTTTTCGCGTTACAAGCCTTGCCGCTGAATTCTGTACACGTTGGAGTTTATTTAGTTGAGTCTCAGAGATTCCCAGAAACAGACCATTATTGAAATCTAAGTAACTAAATATAAATGCGTGAACAAGCCTCTCTGTGGTCGCTTTATCCAAAAAATGTATATATACAATAGACCAGTCTGTACAACGACATTGTGTTCTGGTGCTAGGTTTCTTGTAGCCTAGTTACTAGGCCGAGGAGTGGTCACAACCGAGACTGAGTCTGTTAACAACTACTGGATCCTAGATCCTCTTTTTCGCCCGCCATAAAGAGGATCTAGGGCAGTCAGAGGGATTAGGAGGCATAGTATCACCAGACGTAGTTGTTAACAGACTCGGTTGTGACCATGCACTCCTCAGCCTAGTAACTAGGCCAGCTTTCTTGCTGTCTTAGTGACCTGTGTTTTTTTAGCCCATTGTGATGATACACAGTGTACTAGTGCACACGGTGTACAATGGAGCTGAACGCACTTTTTTTTTTATTTCGACCAAATTCCAGGAAGTTCAAGTTATATTGATCTCAACACGGTGGAACAATATGTCCATTGATTGCAACCAGTAGAGTGTGAATCCTGAAATTGTGTTCTAGAGCCTCGATACAAAGGAAAGGTTCATACACTCTGATATACGGTACCGTCACTGATCACGGTAACCGTGGTAAGTCTAGAAATCCTCTAAGATATTGTTTTTAATTTAAATGAGGATTTAGGGGGGGGGGGGGGGTTCTATGCATTATGCAGCGCACAGGCCATGATCGACCACAATATCACAGCCTCGTTCTATATCTGTGAGTTTTGCTACAATTTTCTGTAAAAACCTAACTGGTAATTCGGTGCGTTCTTGGTATTCAAATTTAGATATAATTACTGCAAAGAACAACAAAACATACAAGCACATCCATTTTCCTTCATTATCACATTTTTACCTGCAAATAATTTCCCCAAACAAGTCAAGTTCAGTTAAAGTGTCTGAGCTTATGTTTCTTTCAATTTTTGTAGACCAATAACTCCTTCAAAAAAGCTTGAAATCAACTTCTCATAAAAACCGAGTTATCAGTAGCAGCTCTGGGGCTTGCGCTGGAGTTATGCTGAAACGTCATTTAACATGAACATCCGAATTAACGCACATTTTAATAAAAAAAAATCATTATATGCGCTTGTACAGAGTCAAACAAGGAAACCCTTCTGTCTTCAAAACATTTACCTTCCGGAACCATGGAAACAATGTTTGCTAATAGTACCAACTAATAGTATCGAATATCTGAAATTATTTCTGAAAAGCCAACCATCATGACACTGCGAAACGTTACGAGGGGGATTGAATGAATATAAGTTATGTTACTGTAAACAGAAAGGTATGGCACACCATTGTGTGTATTGTTCATATGTCCACCATTGATGATACCATCTCCAGAATAAAGTGACTTGGAGGCGGGGATTGGCAGTATGCAGATTGAAGACCATTGTTTTTAAATAGATAATATATGTTGCTTGTTTGCTAGGTGACTTTTCTACTGCAAGCATTAGTGATCACGGCTCTCTATCTACATTGAACTGAAATGAATAAATTGTTCTAAACAAATACAAATACAAATACATGTAATGCATTGAAACAATAATGCATTGAAACAATAATACAAAGCACCAATAATAACAATGATGATAGTAATAATTACATGTGATGTGATATGGTTTTGACCGGTCAGCACCCTTCACTGATTCATGTATTTGATACGCTATCTTCCTCTCCCTCTCTTTCCATCAATTTGTGCTTTTCCAAATGATTTTAACAAAGATCAGTCGACACATGCCTTGTCCAGCACCTTTCATATGCACTCTGCCTGTCTTCTACATAATTATCTGAAGTTGTTTTTCCTGTGATCGCCAGCCTTGTCCCCTACCATGCATGCTAGGTCACCGATAATCTTTCAGCTTCCTAGTCCCCTGTAATCCTTTCCATCAATGTCCCACTGTGCATGCTGAATATAGCAAACGTTTCTTTATATGTTACTCTCTCAAATGCTTTGGTGTTGTTGGTGTAGTATTTAAATCATATGTAGACATCTTTCTTAATTCTGAAATTCCTATTTTCCATACCACCTGTCAGCCCATAACTATCCTGTTTGTATTTCTGGTCGAATTTGTGATCGTACTCTTACGAGACGCTGCATGATAACTCACTAGTACTTTGTGACGCGACTCATGATTATATTTCATCATCCTAGGCACCTGATATTCAACAGCACTCGACTGTTGGATAGAGCGATTTATACTTGCACAATGACACATTGATGATGCATGCCAGTAAACATTCCCCATTTGAAGGAAGCAAGCATTTCGATACCATCTGACCATGGGACGTCTAAACGAACAGCGATATACACCTCACCTGATGCGCGCCTTGGAAGCGAGTCCGGTCCCGTCTAGTTGTACGAACCGATGCCCTTCAGTCGCAGAGCTCTGTAGATACGCACCAAAATCAGTAACTGTGTCGTTCTGTTTGTACTGTACGAATATTCGACCTTTCATTCCCGATGTCGAGTCCGCAGTTGAACTCCCTGTCGAACTCGCCATGACTTGGTTTCATGCGTGTCGAATTGTGATTTTTGAATGGAAGTTCCTTTACCACGTTCCGCCTTATTTCTAAAATCGCAGACAGACGCAGTAGCAAACTGTGAATAGTGACATGGAATCTATGAACAACCAGATTTCCCCCGCCTCGACTCTCATCCGCTGTTCTGTGATATGAGAGCGCCTTCTTCGTCGAGTTCCATTTAAATAATCTTTTGTCAGGTTCCAGTAACAATGGATCGCTCGTGCCGACATTAATATGCGATACGGCGAGCTCGTTCTCAGTGATGCGATCTCTTCAAACATAGCTCTTCCCTAAGAAAACAAAATAATAGTGTTTAACGCAAATACTTGAAATTATACTCATTATTAGTGATTCTTCGTTCGAAGTATTCGAATTATTACGTTCTTTCAACGAAAGCAACCAGGATGCTTACATGTTTTGACAAACGCGGAGATTTATGTCAAAAGACTTTCTGTGGAAGTAACGAAGTAATTGTTAGTGATTCTTCGAAGTATTCGAATTATTATGTTCTTTCAACGAAAGTAACCAGGATGCTTACATGTTTTGACAAACGCGGAGATTTATGTCAAAAGACTTTCTGTGGAAGTCCCAATGGCAATATACCTTTTCGGCGTACACCCACTAGAAAAAAATAGAACGACAAAGGTGATATATGTTCTCTTCTACTTTCATGATATTATTATTAACAGCTAGTTCTATGCAAAGCAGTCTGGAATTTGCATGGGGATATCCCATTTTCAAACATATTGTGCAGTTCATGAGCAGAGCGGATGCCTGGTCGTTGTAACAATGTAACAACATGAAGGATGTTGCACTCTAGTACAGGTGCCTGGATTAGATATGTCTTTCTTGTTCAGGATCAGTGGCACGACTATAATAGAAGTTGGACTAGACCCAGGGGGAGGGGTTATTCATCTTGAGATAAATATAACTTGAACTTCCTTGAATTGGTCGAATTAAAAAAAAAGGTGCGTTCAGCTCCATTGTACACCGTGTATCATCACAATGGGTTAGAAAACAGAGGTCACTAACACAACAAGAACCCTAGAATCAGAACACAATGTCTTCATCTTTTTTCAGTATTTGTCTTTTCTTGACTATGCAGCTCAACTTGCCAAATTTTGCCCATGCAAGTCGAATTCTCCTCTGAATCCCCAACCTTGAATGTGATCTTCTGTCCCAAATATACGTACTCATCTACCGGGTCCAGTCACGGGGGAGTGGGATGTGGGTAGAGGAGGAAGAGTTGGTCAGAGAAATGAGAGAGGGAAATAAAAGAGATAGAGAAATATAGATCGAGAATACTAGATAGATAGATAGATAGATAGATATAGAAAGAGTGGTAGAGAGAGAGAGAGAGGGAAACGTATATGATTATATATATACATATATATATATATAATCATATACGTTTACATATGAGAAAGAGAGCACATAGAATTGATGCATCTTGATATTGGTATGTATAGGTGTACATGTCATGTAGAGAGCTTTTAAAATCCTCTTTGTACATACAGTATCATACTCATTTCCTCTATCTTAATTCAATCTTTGATTTAAAAACAATATTTCATTATTGAAACCCTTTCTGTGTGCAGAATGTTTCTCTCTTATTTGAAATGCTCAAGTAAGAGGCTTTGATAAGGAATACGTTTGAAGCTAGTGCTTTTACTTGAAGACATCCACACCTCCACATGAGCCCCCACATACATCCACAGACATACGCATATGCCCCCCCCCCCCCTACCGAAACATACACAAATGAGCAGATGCACACATATACAGCCAGGGCCATGTTGGATAAAGGTTTTCAATTATTGTAACTTCCCATCAATGGTAACAACCATGGTAACAGGTGGTGCAATAATGAGAGTTCATTGGGTATCGCCATGGTAGTTTCTATTGATGGTTAGTTGCAATAAGTGAAAACCTGTGTGCAACATGCCCCAAATTAATAAAAAAATATGCACATCTTTCCATACACAGACAACCGCAACCACGAGCACACACATACATAAAACCACAAACACAATGTGTGCATAATTATTATGCACACAAAGTCACCTACATAGCATTTTGAATATAATTGTCTGAGTTTGACCTTCAAGTGCCTTGCATTGATGTGAGAAAGTCATTTGTTGACTGTCCTTTGATTAGATTTTTATTTTTACAAAGTAGCATGACACATATAGAGATAAAACTGATTTTATAATAGTGTTTAACGCAAATACTTGAAAGGAAGGGGATCCCCTTGTATCAAAGTCATTATTAGTGATTCGTCGTTCGAAGTATTCGAATTATTATGTTCTTTCAACGAAAGCAACCAGGATGCTTACATGTTTTGACAAACGCGGAGATTTATGTCAAAAGACTTTCTGTGGAAGTAACAAAGTAATTGTTAGTGATTCTTCGAAGTATTCGAATTATTATGTTCTTTCAACGAAAGTAACCAGGATGCTTACATGTTTTGACAAACGCGGAGATTTATGTCAAAAGACTTTCTGTGGAAGTCCCAATGGCAATATACCTTTTCGGCGTACACCCACTAGAAAAAAATAGAACGACAAAGGTGATATATGTTCTCTTCTACTTTCATGATATTATTATTAACAGCTAGTTCTATGCAAAGCAGTCTGGAATTTGCATGGGGATATCCCATTTTCAAACATATTGTGCAGTTCATGAGCAGAGCGGATGCCTGGTCGTTGTAACAATGTAACAACATGAAGGATGTTGCACTCTAGTACAGGTGCCTGGATTAGATATGTCTTTCTTGTTCAGGATCAGTGGCACGACTATAATAGAAGTTGGACTAGACCCAGGGGGAGGGGTTATTCATCTTGAGATAAATATAACTTGAACTTCCTTGAATTGGTCGAATTAAAAAAAAAGGTGCGTTCAGCTCCATTGTACACCGTGTATCATCACAATGGGTTAGAAAACAGAGGTCACTAACACAACAAGAACCCTAGAATCAGAACACAATGTCTTCATCTTTTTTCAGTATTTGTCTTTTCTTGACTATTTATTCTATTTATTTTATTTTTATTTGTTATTTTATTCAAACATATTTAAACAGGATGACAAGATCAGCATAAACTGTTTTACACCAATGTCCTGTGTAACATATCAATATAACAAACATACAACAGTCGGGATAACCAGTAAAAACAAGCAATAATTTTAAAACGCTTTACCAGCAAAGTTTATTTATCGTTATTAAAAAATGTATTATTGATATTTTCAAATTAAAAAAAAGAAGATATATATGAAAGACAATATACCACTTGCAAGCTAAGCAAAATACAACACACAAGCTAAACCATACAATCAAAAGTGTATAACAACTATAAACATTCAGTCAAATCATACAGAAAGTGCAATCACCCAAGAACAAAGGGAGGAGAAAACTAACAGTAAAGATGCACTCAACACAACACATTAGCACAAATGTAACACACCCGTCAGCCATTCTATTGCTAAGCCTGCAAAGCGTTTTTGAAATTTAAAAAAAAAAAACAATGAAAGGAGCGACGAAAAAAAAGTTGTTGCTAAGAGACACATTATTGGTTGCTTTCTGGTTGTACATTTACATGAAATTGAATTAAAAGAACATTTTCTTATACATGCTTTTGAAAGATTGAAGAGAACTCGAGTTTTTCATTGCATCTGGTAACGCATTCCACCTTTTACCTCCTGCATATCTGAAACTGTTCTTATAGGATTCTAAATTGGGTTTCGGTATTACAACATTTAAGGTATCAGCTGCTCTGGTATTAAATCTATGTCTTCCAAAAAGCATGTCAATACTATTGCACAGACGAATAGGTGCCAGACCATGTATACATTTAAACATAATTGTTGCAAGAAAATAATCCCTTCGTTCTTCAACTGTTTTCCATTTTAAAGATCGAAAAATATCTAAACCATTTGAATTTTCATAGTCATAATTACAAGTAACGATACGTGCTGCTCTCTTTTGTACACGCATTAAGATTTCTTTGTTTTTTGAAGAACAATTCCCCCATACGGAACAAGAATAATCAAAACATGGCTGAATAACAGTTTTATACATAAGGTTTAAGGAGTTCAAATCAAGGTATTCACTCATTTTGCGTAGTGAGAAAATCTTTTTAGCAATAGATTTGGTAAGATTCTGAACATAAACATTCCAATTTAGATGATTATCAATGTCAATTCCTAAATATCGAACATGGTCAACTTGTTCAATTTCATCCTTGCCTATAGATATCTTTAGATGATGAGTTGAAGTAGCACTAAGTAACATTACCTTTGTTTTGTCAATATTAATACGTAACTTATTATTTGTATACCAATTAGCAAATAAATCTACATCATTTTGAAGTACGGTTTTAACAATATTTATATCCTTGTGTGCGTAATAGATAACAACATCATCAGCGAATATATTACAAGAACATGATTTCAGAGAATCAGAAATATCATTTATAAATAGCAAAAACAATTTTGGTCCCAGAACACTTCCTTGGGGCACCCCTGTCATAATATTCCTTGATCTAGATAATTCACCATGACAAAAAACCTTCTGGGATCTTTGTGATAAATAATTAGAAAACCAAAGCAATTCTGACTCTCTAATTCCATATCCTTGCAATTTCACAAGTAATAATTTGTGATCAATTGAATCAAAATATTTGGATATATCGAGAAAACAGGTAGCTACAAGTTCATGTTCGTTAAAAGCTTCTACTGATGCTGATACTGATACTATTTTAAGACTGCAAAAGAGAGCCGTACGGCTCTGTACTGGGTCTGGATACTTTGATCATACTGATCCTTTATTTTCTAGACTAAAAACATTGAAAATTACTGATATTCATTTCATGCAAATTGCAGTGTTCATGTACCGCTTAAACAAAAACGAATTGCCTGTATCATTTTGTGACGATTTCACTTTAAATAGAGACATTCATAACTATCCAACTAGACATTCTTCTGACTTTCATTTGTTTACACCAAGAACTGCTTTAGCACATAAATCAATTAGATATGTAGGACCTGACATTTGGAATGTATTACCATCTCATATACGAAATTGTAGCACTATTATATCATTTAAAAGGAATATGAAAGAATTACTCCTCTCCAAATATTCATCATAATAGCTTTTGAGCTACACTTAAGTGTTTCTGTCCTTTTATGACAGGGTAAGGAGGTATAGTACGATATAAGGGCACGATTAACATTTTTTTTCTTATTTTATTTGTTTTTATTTCTGTCGATTAAACGAAATCATGAATGTTTTATTTCAAGCCATGTTTTACGAAACGAATTTATTACCTACTATGTTATTCTAGGGACTCTGCGCTTCAAACATTTATGTTTATGCTTTGTTCCTACTATGTATTCTATTTTGATGTAATACGCTGTTCTTGTCAATGTGATTGTTTATTATGCATGGTGAAATAAATAAACAAACAAACAAACAAACAAACCAATCATCGACTGCATGATGTAGACATGTAGTAGTAGAATGGTTTGTTAAAAATGCTGATTGATCAATATTAATAAGGTCATTCTTAAGAAGATAATTTAACAATTGTTTTTTTAATTCCTTTTCAAGCAACTTAGAAATATGACACATAACAGAAATAGGTCTATAATTTGTAGGGTCACTCTTATTACCTTTACCTTTATATATGGGTGTTGTCTTCGCTAATTTCCAATCTACAGGAACTATACCATTAATTAAACTTTCATTGTATAAATAACAAAGTGAATTAGATAGTACTGGAGCCCCAATTCGTAAAAGTTTTGAATCAATCCCTAAAATATCTATATTACTTTCAGTATAATAGAACTGTAATAAGAAATCAGAAACTTTACTTTGGGATATATCTTCAAACTTAAAAGTATATATACAGTCCGGATACTTCCAATTATAAGGGGTACTTTGAATATTAATAGGCACATTTTTACCAACGTTGACAAAAAAGTCATTTAACATGTCACCACTCATATCTACAGGAATGTTATCGCCACGTCGTACTCTTCCGGAAATTTTATTTAGTTCACGCCATACCTTCTTACTGTCATCTTTGCATACATTTAAAACATTTTTCATGTAGTCCCTTTTTTTCGTACGTCTAAGTTTAGTAATCAAATTTTTAACTTTTCTGTAATCTTTAAGCAAATCTGGACGATCTTTACTTTTATCCTTTAAATAATATCTTTCATAAATTAATTTCACAATGTCAGTAGTGATCCAAGGACAACATCTTTGTTTTAATCTCCTAGAAGTCAATGGAGCATGCTTATTACATACAGTTAAAAAAGTCGATTTCCATATTGTTCATTTCTCATCTAAAGTATCACATAATTCACGATCATTACAAAGATTAGAAAAGGCGGCATGCAAGTTTTGCAAAAAATCTTTTTCATTGAATCGTTTGAAATCACGAAAAGTTACAACTTTATGTTTATTCTTACCCATAGTTTTAAAGTGTATACAAGTATAAATTAGATAATGATCACTAATAGATATTAGATATCGCGAAATGGAAAGTATGTTACAGGAGTTAGACGTAGCAAGTAGGAGAAGAGGACTGAAAATGAATATGAAGAAGACCAAAGTAATGGCAGATTTATCAGTTCAACACAAACCAGTCACAATTAATGGAACACAGTTGGAACATGTATCTGAATACATCTACCTGGGTCAACGATTCACACTTACTGAAAGAAATCAAGACAATGAAATAAGGAGGAGGATCAAAACAGGCTGGCAAACATTTGGGAGATATAGCCACTTCATGAAGGGTAATCTGCCATTGTGTTTGAAAAAGAAAGTATATGACCAGTGCATTCTCCCGTCAATGACATATGCATCAGAAACATGGTCTCTAACAACTAAAATGGAGAGAAAGTTAGCCGCCGCACAACATAACATGGAGCGAAGTATGCTCAACATCACTTACAAAGATCGCAAAACCAATAAATGGATAAGGGAGCAGACCAAGGTCAGGGACATAATGAAAGTAATCAAACAACGTAAATGGAAATGGGCTGGCCATGTCTCCAGAAGGAGAGATGGAAGATGGAGTACAAAAATTACTGAATGGACACCTCTTGATGGAAAAAGAAACAGAGGCAGACAAAGAAAGAGATGGAGAGATGAAATAGGGCAATTCTGGCATGATGCCAACTGGTATAAATATGCGAGGGAAAGAGATAAGTGGAGAGACCATGCTGAGGCCTTCATCCAGCAGTGGATCGACAACGGCTGAAGAAGAAGAAGAAGAAGAATAGATATTTTAGCAACATCACATAAAGAATGCTTTTCTGGAAGTGAAGTTAAAATATGATCCAAGCTGATAGGGGGTGTACCAAGGAGTCGACAGACACGAACTACAGCATGTTGTTACGAGACGGGCTTGACTTTATTCTGCTGAATTAGCCGTTTGATCTGCAAAACACAAATGAACAAAACAATAATAAGCACTTGCTTGAAATGTAACCTCACAAGAATACATGCTTACTGAACCTTAATTACTCTGTAATCCTTACACCAAATTAAACTTCATGGCCTAAATCATACTTTATAACCCTTCATCTACCCTTACTGATGCATATTATGCCCTTAAATCTCTCTAACAAGTCATTTAACCACTCGGCACATCTTCACTAATGTGTCTTAATTTCATCAGCATTATCCATCTAAATGATGCTTTATTTTACTCATAATCTATATATCTGTATCGTTGTACATAACCCATAACTCAAATGCTTATTTCATGCATCAAAACAACATTCGTAGGTAATTAATCGCTTATTTTAACACTCTGACTTCACTCATTTGAACTCTAATACATACACAATACAGCGACGCAATTTATACTGTACAGTGTACAATCTATATGTGTAATCACCGAGTGTGCAAACGTTCATAAACTGCCTTAAATTTCACTTTACACCTCAACATGACAAAATACATTCAAAACATACCATAAATGAATCATCAATCTTTACTAATATGCATCATATTTTACTTACAACTTTGGGCTTATGCTGATTTTCGTGGATTTCTTGGGACAACTCCCGGTACAAATTCTTCTCACAAACACATGAAAATAGGCTGGCAACATCTCAACGCCCTCTCCGGCCAAACTTCTTGCTTCTGACGTCACAACTCTAAATAAGTTATCATAAAACTATTTCTGTCACCAACACAAGCATTTTGTTGAATTAGCAGTAACCCTGGTTGGTTGGGAAACTATTTGTGTTAATGAGAATAAGTTTTCCATCAGATGAATAGGATTTTGAAGGTTAACACCAGACTTATAATCATAATTCAAATCACCTAATTATCACCTCGTTATCTTCTCCTTTTATCTTTTCGAGCACATCTATCAAACAATTTAAATACTCTTTATCGGCATTAGGGGGTCGATAAACACATCCAACTATATAATTATCAGGTTTGGATGGTAAAATCTCGATCCAAATGGCTTGAACAGAATTCAATTGAAAATCTTTCCGTAAATGAAATGAAACCGAGTTATGAATATACATACAAACACCACCTCCACGTTTGACTCCTGGTCTATCATTACGTACTAACACATAATTATCTATACATACATTGTTATTATCGATCATTTCATGCAACCATGTTTCTGATAGGCATAAAATATCAAAAGGCACTTTATTCAGCAAGAAACGTATATCATCAATCTTATCTATTAAACTGTGTACATTCAAATGACCAATTTTTAGCCCTTTGTTTCGTAGAAGTTTGGATGAACATATATCATATTCGTTAACTGAAGCTCAACTTGCCAAATTTTGCCCATGCAAGTCGAATTCTCCTCTGAATCCCCAACCTTGAATGTGATCTTCTGTCCCAAATATACGTACTCATCTACTGGGTCCAGTCACGGGGGAGTGGGATGTGGGTAGAGAAGGAAGAGTTGGGCAGAGAAAAGAGAGAGGGAAATAAAAGAGATAGAGAAATATAGATCGAGAATACTAGATAGGTAGCTAGATAGATAGATAGATAGAACGAGAGAAAAAGAGAGCTAGAGGGCAGATGAGAAGGAGAGAGGGAATGAAAGAGACTACTAAATGAGAGATAGAAAGACGCAGAAAAATAAATATTGAGATAAGAGAAAGATAGAGACATAGAGATTAAGACAAGAGAGAGTGAGAGAGAAACATAAACAAAGAATAAAAAGTGAAAGATCAAGGAGGGGGGAGAAGGGGAAGAGAAAAGGGTGTAGACAGAATGAGGGAGGGAAGTAAAAGTTAAGGGACAGTCATAACAAAAAGCGGTGGAAAGGGAAATAAAAAAGAAATAGGTTGCGATGGCGCTGATTTCTAGGTGAAGACAAACAAATTGAATGAAACGCCGGAGAAGGAATATTATTCGAATTTTCGGTCATTTTTTTTTTCTTGATAAAGGTCTATGACCAAAAAATCGAATATTTTTTTCTTCTCCGGCGTTTCATTCAATTTGTTTGTCTTCACCTAGAAATCAGCGCCATCGCAACCTTTATTCTTCTTATATATATATATATATATATGTGACCAAGATGAACAAAATGAGGACAGTTTCAAATAATTTAAAAACACACAAATATCAAGCTTCACATACATTATTCTTACTTACATAAGCGTAATGTACCTACACATATCTATGAAAATTTGAATATCATCAATGATTACATCTGTTACATCTGTAGTTCTTTAATGGATTTTATTTATGAAAATATCTCATGGACTGAGCACATTATCAAGAAATATAGGAAAGCTTCAGTCAGTTCAGTCTACTTACACTGTATTGTTCGTGATGTATCATCATGTGGTATGGGTGAATGCCTTTGAAACTAAACAGTTATCTATGTTTTACTTTTAACCAATTCTATACTGAGCCCGCATATATCCTGGCTGGCTTTTATCACTAAAATACTAAGTAGCGTGACTCCTATATAATCTGCTGTACGGACAATAGACAACAGGATATTATTAAACTTCAAAATACCTTTCAAGACACAATTGAGCCACTGGTTACTGTAGTTCCATTCAAGCAATACGGAGGGGAAATAAAAGCAATTTACCACAATACGGAGGTTGTTACATGCCATGTAAGCTGTTACATCATAGTATGAATGCTTCATGTGTACACATTTCGTAATTCAACTCACACTACTGACCTCAGAGATGACCGCACCTAGCAGTAAGACGCCACTTCTCCAGATCACGTGTCTTGGACTCTAGGATTCAGTAGACCGACAGCTTCTGTGAAAAGCAAGCAACAAAGAAAGCTACAAAGGAATTTTGTTGCAGCAAGTAAAACCTATGTAGATCTCAGATTTGTGATTGATTGACCAGAACAAAGTGTCTGAATGAAGTGTTTGAAAGACAAATATTCAATGTAAAGTTCACAAGCCCTTGCAGGATATGTGAGAAAGCTTCTCCTTTTTCGTTTTTGACACAATGTTTATACAATATCCTCTGTGAATTTTGAGTTAATGAATGAATATAATCTTAATTTGTGTTTATATGTATTGATTGTGATGTAAACATCAACATTTCAGCATTTGGGCTGACATTATATGTATTTTGCAATGTTTGTACCTTGGACGCTCCATCCTAAGCATAAGATATAGTGTGACGAGTCAAGTGTCATGGACAGCTGCATGACTCTGGGCAGACAATCAAGTCACACTCCAGATAGAGAATGAACATGCCATTACCTTCTTTGGTGTCGAAGACGTCCAGGATCCCTCCAGACTTTGGGTGAATGGTTCTACTATATGTGAGTTTAAATGATATCAAACCAATCTCTGTGGGATCCCACATGGGAGGCAGGTAAAGCGTGACATTGCCCTTTTGTACTGTCTGTCTTGGAGAGACAATCAGAGATGGGATCACTTGCTAGAGGACCAGCATTGAGCTGGGGAAGGTGCGGAGCAAGCTCTACCAACATTCATAGCCAAGCCAATGCAAGAAGAGTTAGTGCCCTGGCGAGCTTGATGGCCGTTATGCTGTTCAGCTGATGCGCCCATTGAGTTGACCGATGCTCCTTTTTGCGTAAGGTACCAAACCTAAGGCGGCACCTGGGAAGGACAGTACTACGGTGTCGTACCTTGCCAAACGTCCTAACCTATCAGCTCACCTTACCACCATGTTCAATATATGGTTTTTCATGGTTGATGATTGTTGTAATAGTGGTTAATCTGACACCCTTAACTTCAATATTTCCTTCACCTACGTTACTTTAAACGAATGGTTTGACACCTCATGCTCTCACTACTTATACCTTCTATACATTGAAAGACTCTTTCCTTTGAAACTTCTTTTGTGTGGAAAGCTACCTAATCAAGTTAGCTGTCCATTTAAGCAATTCCTGTAAATTACCATGTTTTTGAATTTAACTTGTTCATGTGCATGTACATGCAATCAAATATGATATCAATCTAGAAGACACATGCAGTTTACAATGTTTATCTTGCATGCTTAAATAGGTATTTGTATATGTAGATACGTTGTATGTGTTTAGTTGAAAAATAGAAATATGTATGCCATTTAGCTCTGTAACATTTCAATAACATTTGGCATGTTTATGCACAAGTGTTAACAATGATTGATGCACTGTAATTCACATATTAACACGTACAGAAGGGGTTCATATTTGAAGGGTTTAATGTTAAACAATTGTCTTCTCCAATACACTTCAATAAATCAAGGTTTGGAGCCTCAAAGTAAATTAGTTCTTGCTAATACTTAATCATTATACAAAGTAAACAAACAATTTAAATTTAAACACACCAGTGTACATCAAATTTGAAGTCACATAAAGAGAAAAACTAGAATTATTGATGTCACAAAAAAGTTTCACCCTCTCCATATCTCAGTTTGCCACATCATACATTTATTTTATGACCAAATATGTCTAGCCCGAAGATGAAAAGAGTATATTGACATTAGAGTGGCTAAGTAGTAGAAATCTATATAAATGCATAGAGAACAATGTGTGTAACAGTTACAGATTCAATAAAGTTGATGTGTTCCTATTAAACAACACGTCCTCTCCAGATGCCCATTATGTTACCATATTTCAATCAACTATTTAAACATGTTAACATGGACGTCATGATCTATAATTTTATATGCAAATAGCATATACCCTGTAACTAACAACTTCCATTTTTGACCCCCTGTGACAAAAAAAGTGTACACATAATGTGAAATGACCTAAATGTCAATCCTTCAGATGAATATCAACATGACCCATAAATTAGAAGGAGCCATATGAGTTCTTAAAAGAGATCTTAAGAGTTACTGCAACCAGATAGATAGTGTACACTTATAAACACATACAAGATGTCAATCATCATGAATACAAAAACACACGGCCCAAGGGACATGTCAGGATGTAAGACAGATGAGTGGATGGAGACAATTATGAGTCAGGGCTAAAATCTGTGTGTATATGTTAGAGGGAGAGGGGAAGAAAGAGAAATAGAGGAAAACATTAATTTAGATGATGTACAGGAAGAAAAGGACATAATGAACAAAAAGAAGAGAAAGGAACAATCAAAGGGTAACAGAGAATGTACTTAAATTTCCTGCTAGCATTTCCATGATAGCCAATGCACCAATTTCCTCTATAAATATTTTCAAAGATTATTACAAGAATGATTGAAAAAATGTCAGAAAATTGCTTCAAAAAGATTTGAATCCTTTGACTTTAAGATGTGTAAATGTCAGCTTCTTTCTTTCTTTAAACTTTTTTTTTTAAATGTTTTTTGTAACACCTAGTACAAGCAATGAATTTATGGCACTATATGCTGGTACTAATAATCCTTTGAATGTTAAATAATATTGTCAATTTTGGACGAAATTTAGACCTTAACATTTGTGTGCACCAGATACATCAGAACACAACAATGCCCATTGTGCATCAAACCTCTCAAGGCACAAGGTTTGAAAAGTTTAAAATTAAAATTAAAGAGATGAAATGGAGATGGGCTGGAGACTTATATAGAACACAAGAAAACAGATGGATCAAGGAACTCACAGAATGGCAACCAAGAACAGGCAAGCAAAGGAGTGGTCGACAAAAGAGAAGGTGGAGAGACAAATTATCATCATAGACAAACACAACAACATGGGACAGAATAGCAGCAAATAGAAGCAAATGGAAACTGATTGAGGAGGGCTTCATCTAACAATGGTTGAACAATGCCTGGTGATGATGATGATGATGTAAACTTCAGCTTCATTAAAGTTGTGACTT
Source organism: Arbacia lixula (assembly GCA_963669155.1). Classification (NCBI taxonomy): domain Eukaryota; kingdom Metazoa; phylum Echinodermata; class Echinoidea; order Arbacioida; family Arbaciidae; genus Arbacia; species Arbacia lixula. The sequence continues at coordinate 17,672 of OZ022591.1, read as the reverse complement.
ATTGCTTATACATGGTTCAAAAGTTTTTAAAGGTTTTTTTGTAACACCTGGGACATTATCCCTCAAAAGCCAATTGGTTCATGTACACAGTAATTGAAAGTCATGTATGGAGGCTATAACACACTTCTCTACTTCGACTCATCAAAAATGCTCTCTTTAAAACAAGAAATATGCTGGCTTATAATGACAATTTCCTTTTTTATGTTTGAAAAGACATGATACCCATTGAAAGGTATGTCATATTCAGTAAAACCCACTTATACATATCTACTACAGGGAAAATGTTTAGGAATTTGACATACTTGCCTGGTATTCATCTGTCATGCTCTACATCATTGTAGCACATGGAATGTTGCAGTTGGTCTCTCATGTCAAAATGAGTCTCTCGTCAAAATGAAGAGGTGAAACACCCAAGGCTGTTTGTCTTCTGCCTGTTATCTGAATGAAATTGTTGAAAAATATGATTTAGAGGTATCAAAAGATCTACCAATCATAATTATTTATACAAAAATTGACAGTAGGGACAAGAGGAGAATCTGTAGAGCCAAATGTCTTCCAAAATGCATTGTTTTGTATATATTCACAACAAAATTGTAGTCAAACATTTCTATTGACCTCTATTCTGATCATATCAGACATAAGAGGTGCACATGATATTGTAATTGTACATTTTATGAAAAGATCTATTTGATGACATAGCAGAACAATATCATCAATATGGGAATGGGCAAATACCCCCCCCCCCCGACATGAACACCTGCTTGACAACTCCCCTCCTTAAACTATATGATGCATCTCAAAGAACCATCATGCCAAAAGTTGTCATTTTATTCACCAATACAATGCATACCACACAGAGTTGAAGGGTCATATTCATGAAACCTTGCAAAGTTAGCAGCCAGCAATTCCTTTATGAACTACAAAAATGCATGGCTTCCAGGTAAAACTGGACAAGTTTTGCAAACCTTGCTAATTCAGTAGAAATGTAAGCATTATTAGATGGATATAATGCCTAGTTTCTGAGAATGAAGCTGACAAGCAGGACAATAAAGCAAGTATAAGCTGAGAGAGAAATGCAATGATAGTCTTCTTTTCTCATTACAGGTGGAAATGTGAATACCAATTGTTTGAGTCCCCAAAGTTGCAACATGAGAACTTTTGCAAGGGTTTTATGATCATTTGTATTAATCACTCACTGTAGTCCATGGTTGAAAAGAAAAAGTACATAATATGGAGTGAGAAAAATAAACTGTTTTCTGAATGTAGTCACACCCCCCCCTAACTGTGTACTAGTGCATTATGACATACATATCTAGTGATTCAGTGTCAATGGGTGGAATGCACTCTGAATTTACAGTTGTTACTTCTTTGACAAAACTTGGACAAGTTTTTGAGTAACCAATGGTAGTTTTGTTTGAACAACGTGCATAAACTTTCCATACTTATTGAAAATAGTCTATTCTGTGAAAACAAATGACTATGGTAGTTAGAAGCTGAAATGCCAATGTATGGAGTAGCCAAGTAAATTGTAATCTGTGATTATGAGAAAGCATACTATTATCCTTTAAATCTCAAGATGAACACTTGAGCTGTCATCACTGCTAAATCCTTACACATATTTCTGAGATGACATGATAGTGAAACCAATCCAATGTGAATCCCTGATCTGCTACTTTATAGATAAATATTCACATACCTCAATGATGTTGCAGTGCTGCTACACAAACATGTTTTAAACTACTTGTTAGCTAAGTACATTTCCCTATCATTTGTAACAAAATTACTCTGATAACAATACATTTAGTTCCAAGCATGGAGATTTAAGGTTTTACTTTTAAAACTTACATCTCCTTGGCTGGTCCAAGACAGTAAGTTTATATTCAACTGATAGGATCAATAGAAATAAAACATAGACAAGTTTACAAGCACAATTTACAAGTGCAGTTAAATAATAATGTTTGGATTTTCCTTAACTGTGCTCGGACAGACTCAATAGGCCGTTTTCGTAATGCATTCACACTTTCCCAGTAACTGTGTAGTAACGCATTATTGCATTCACCTGTATCTAGCCATTCAGATTTAATGGATGAAATGCAATTTGAATCAATTAGTTGTTGCTACTCGTACAAATCTCGAACAAGCTTTGGAGTTCCCATCAGTAATGTATTGTTTGAACGACGTGAATAAAATTTGCATACATAACGAAAATGGTCTATTCCCTCAGGTCTTCAGTCTGACAGCTAGTTGCACACCATTGCATGACCATGCTCTCTCCACCTTCTGCCTCTCAAGGACCCCATTTACACTCAAGAAAATTGCGTGGCCAGGCCGGGCCGGGCCGGGCCGGGCTAGGCCAGGCCGCGCAATTTCTGTAGTGTAAACACAAAAAAATGCGAAAAGGCCGGGCCGGGCCGGGCCGGGCCGGGCCGTACTGAGACCAGCTCAGGAGGTAGTCTGAGTACGGCCCGGCCACGCAATTTTCGTAGTATGAACACAAACGAGGCCAGGCCGGGCCGAAAGCGCGGCCGGTTATGCAAATTCCGCTGATGTCAGATGACGTCATTATGCTCAACCTTTTGTTTACGTGCAGTGCGCCTCGCACGGTGGGTTGATGTCAGTGGCCTGGCCACGCATTTTCGCTGTATAGTGTGAACGCACAAATTGCGCGGCCAGGCCACGCTACCACCCACAGCGGGGAAATGCGCGGCCTGGCCCAGCCCGGCCTGGCCACGCAATTTTCTTGAGTGTAAATGGGGTCTATGTTCATTTAGTACTCGGCTCTGCCATGCCTCATTCCTACATACAATACCTAGCTAGGGCTGCTACGCACCTCCCTGCTTGCCAACTCCCTGCTATGCACTGCACCTGACTGAAACATGGATTCATGTGACTCTAGCATGCACATTTTCCTGTGCTCAGTGCAAACCTATCTCATCTCATTTGTAAACACAATGCCCAGCTGCTCACATACCGTAATGTAAATTTTAAGTTTTAATTTTGCAAATGACTTCATGGAGATTACCAAGTTCCTAACATACCTAAACTATTGTAAAGGATGGATAGTAGGAATAAAGTAGGGAGAGGAGGGCAAAAGGGAAGGAGAAAGTGAAGATGGACAAGAAGCAAGGAAAGGAAAAGGAGAAGAAGGAGAAGGAGGAAGGAAAATGTGAAAGAGAATGTGACAGGGAAGGTAGGGAAGAGGAAGAGGACAGGAAGGATGTGAAAGGTGAAAGGAATTAAAGGGGAAGGAAATGATGAGCTGGTACAAGGGGAAGCAATGTAGAATATGATGTAGAAATAGGAGAGCAAGAAGAAGGGGGTCTTGGATGAAGAAGAGCAAGAAGAATGATTTGTCAAAAACGACTGGTATCTTGTCTATACAAGCCATTTGTCACATCAAGTAATGAAAGGAAGTGTCAAAAATTAAATAATAATTGATAATGAACAATAGGAAAAACAAGATCTAAATCTGTGATTTTGATAGAAGCTAAACAACCATACAGAATGTTACAAGACAAAAACAATGAATAAATAACATGGTTGTCCATATAAACACAACAAAAAAGTAAGTCCCCCCCCCTTAGGAAAATAGCATAACTTTTTATCGAAGAGGTCTTGGGCAAAATAATTTGGAAGGATTTTTTCTTAACTTATTGACTAACTTCTGTGTGAAAATCACATTAATCCAATTAGTCATGCATGAGTGGGAAAATTTTAAAGGCAAAAATGTCACTTTTTTAAAAGTCACAAGGGTAATTGTTCATTCCACATTTTCGAATTTCTTGTGCTATTTTGAAAGTGTTTTCACTCAACCATGACGTGAAAATGACTTCTCATGTTTACATAACAGGTCATGTTACATCTTTGTCAAAATATCCAGAGCTTTATTTTTTTCACCAAAATAAAGGGTTTTTAAAAAGTTTCAAACTCAAGAGGGATGAGTATTTGTTAAAGGTGCTCACTCAACCAGAACAATGGGTTAAGTGTCGGGATAGGTGTTAGTGCATCGATATATGGATGATAAACATTGAAAGGAAATGGAATTCATCAAAAATTCATCTGACAGAATTCCAAAATTACCCTTGTGACTTTTGAAAAGGGACATTTTTGCCTTTAGAATTTGCTCACTCATGCATGACTTGTTGGATTAATGTGATTTTTACACATAAGATAGTCAATAAGTTAAGGAACAATCCTGCCATATTATTTTGGCCAAAACCTCTTCGATAAAAAGTTATGCTATTTTGCTTAGACCGGCTGGTAATGTGTACTAGCATAGATGCTGGATAGGAAAGCTCTAACATCAGCACACCATCTTGCTTTGAATTGTTCAGTTTCCTAATCAAAGATGATCAAAAAAGAACATCACATAGCAAGTCAAAAGTACATATATACATAGTATGATGTGTCCATCATATCATCTTGATGATGAAGGTTGTACACCAGTTAACTGGTATTGTGTATCATACTGAGTTTTCTCTATTTGAATGAATGCAATCCATACTATTGTGCAGGAATATCTGGGCTAATGGATATCACCTCTGATCCAGTTACTAATGTATAATTCGTATACATAGGTTTCTACATTATCTTCTTCCAATGTGGATGAATATTCTACACACTGAAGCCCTGGAGACAGGCATATTCAGCCACCTGTTGTGTGCATAGGAGTTCTTTGTGTTGTGAACATTTGCTGTTGCTAAGTTGTTCAATAAGCACTCTATGTGCCTGGCTCCACTTGTCATGAGCAGCCTTTGTGTGCTGCTATTCTATTGGTTGACAGGTGTGTTAAGAATGGCTATTTTCTGTTCTGAATTAGTTATCTGATACACACATTATTATCTGAAGGTCCTGAATATATCATTTTCATTATGAATGCAATTTTTTTTATAATTGCACTTTTGAACAAATTTGGAGTTAAAAAGTTGTGTGTATTAGATGATTAATTCAAAACACAATGACCGTTGTGTATCACACCTGGTAATCCACTGCAACTGCCTTAACAGTGTCATTAATAATTCATAATGATTCTAAGAGAAAAGAACTTGTGGGTTCAGCTAGTACCAGTATTCAAAAGTGTCAACTTTTTTTTGATCACCTGGTATATGTTTCTCATGGTTACCCAAAGCTTGTCCGAGATTTGTCTGACTAGCAACAGCTAACGGATCTAAAGTGTATTCAACCTATTTACCATGAATCACTCGGAACAGCTTATGGCAATGCCTTGTTAGTGACTAGGCAGTCAAGAGGAAAGGTCCCATGATTTGAATACACTAAGAAAAGAGTTCATTAGCCTAGCAGGAGCAGCATGAATTATTCTTCCTAGTTTTGGGCTCAGTAGTTACTTATATGTGCTCACTGTAGCATTGGTGCTCTGGAAGCAGATTCTACATTGAGGAAATCAGTTCAAGACATTTGGAGGGAGAGAAGACATTGTTTGCAATATGTTTTTCCAAAGCGATGATTTGTTAAGGAAATATGGTCTACACAACCAATAATCATTGATGGATTACTAATTTAAGATTCCAAATAATTGCAGTCAGTGAAAAAAACAAAATTGATAGTCATTAAAAATTCCTGCTGATCCTGTCTAAATGAGTATCTGTGGATTGGCAGGTTTAATGCAGACAGGGGCATGTAAAGGGCCCCATCCATTAGCAGATTTGCTTCTTAGGGGTCCATACCATTATTTTTATGTTTGTAAATATGTTGTATTTTTGTTGTTTCGTTTTTATAATGGTTAAATAAATGAAATGAAATGAAATGAAAGGGGTGTGCGTCCTCTTCAAATCTTATACTAATAAACTAATGTGTAACCGGTAGCTGTTTAGTAACTTTGGCATCATCAACCAGAAGTGTCCAATTGGTTGTCTTACATCCATGACTTGCAGGAGTCTCACCAGGGCACGTACACAGGCTTGGCAGAAAGGAGACAGAGCCATGGGGACTGAAGAAGAAGAAGAGAGAAAATAAATTAGAAGACAGCAACAAAGGGCAGGGGTACTGAATGAAATGAATAAGAAACAACAGCCTAGCCTAGATCAAACGATGACAACAGGCAAACATCAGATTCCAGGATTAAAATAAAGATACTGTTATAAGAATAAAAAATAAACTAGACAATAAGAAATAGGAGAGAGCTGCAAATTATTGAAGATGATATTGATAAGCAAACTGAACAACAACAGCCAAAGAAGAAGAAAGCAAGAGAAGCACTAGAAAAATGAGAGAAATAAAGGGATGATGCACTAAATAGTAGAGAGAGGATAACATGAAAGTGGAAAAGTAAATATATATTTTAAAGAAAAGGTATCTAAATTAACACAGAGAAACAAACAGGAACCATGGAAACAAGGAATAGAACTAGAATAACGACATGCAATAGGACAAAGAAGAGGAGGAGTTAATGAGGAGAAAGAATAAGTTGATAAAGAATAACAAAAATTTGAATATTAATACGAAACCGTAGTCAAGATCAAACAAAGTGAGAATACAGTGAGAACAAGTAAGAACATAATATTGGAATCAACATGTGATGAGAAGAAAATTAAGACAATACAGAGGAACAATTATAGCAGAGAGGGCAAGCAGACCAATGAAGGAAAGGAAGAAGCACACTGAAGAGCAAGAGCAATACAATCAGAACACAATAGGAAGAGAAGGGGAACTAAAAAGGGGGTCAGTGGAGTTGCAATTAAACAAGAAAAGAAACCCCAAAGGATGACAGGAAGAAAACAGAGGGGGTAACATGGATGGAAGGAGAATAAAGAAAAGGCAACAAGAAGAAAACAAATCAAAACATTGAAGAGAACATAAAATACGAGGGGGAAAAGTGTAGGCAAGGAGAAGGGGGAAAAGTGTAGGCAAAAAAGAAAACAAGTACAAAAACGAGTGAAAAATTAGAGAAAAGAAACAGGAAGCAAGAAAGTAGAGAAGGGAATGTGTGGAAATGTTAAGGAGGATAAGGAAAATCATTGTAATCATGAAAGGTAATTAAAGGAAAGACACGAGAGATAAAGAGGAGAGACAATATCAATAGCTAGAAATGGAAACAATACTGGTAACATTCTGGAGAGGAAGAAGAAGTAAGAAGGAGACATAATAGAAGAGAGGGGTAGAGAGAAAAGAAGAATAACACATCAGAGAATGGAAACAGTGACAATTAAAAAGAGGAATAGAAATGGAAAGACAGGAAGTACAAGATGTTGATGATGAAGTTACAGCATGTAAACAAATAAGGGGAAAACATGCTTCATATCTTGACTCATATTCCTGCCTTACCCGACTGTGTACACATGCGTGTGTTTGGTAGAACAACTAGCTGCTACCAGGCGCTCTAACTGAAATACCAGAGGGTGGAATCTTTGAACTTCATACTGACTGGGTTCTCATATCTATTTTTAGTCATTCTGTACACAACACATTCTTCTACCATCGTTTCAGCAGGGAAATACAAGCTGTGTAGGAGTTCGGCAAAAATACGGAGTATTGCAAACTGTGTGAAAATCTGATCGACTTGTTGACACGCAGTACAGAAGTTAGGCAAAACTAAAGGGTCTTGTAAACTGTGTAAACATGTGATTATCTTTTCTTCGATAGATAGTATAGAAATTAGACAAAAAGAAGACTATAAAAAAGCTTCAGTAGAATAAAAGAAGAGGGCCAAAATGAGAAGGAGGAAGATGAATAAAAACGAACAGCTGAACAATTAAGGAGACGGAAAGGAGCACAGTGAAAACGAGCAAGAAAAGGAAAAGATGAATGATTTAATTGATGCAAAGAAAACACTGGGAAGAGAGAGAAGGAATAAATGGAGATGGGGTAATACAAGAAAGACTGAAAGACAGAGGAAATAATATAAGAGGGGAATACTTCAAAAGGAAAAAGGCAAGGAAAATAAAGACACGAAATCGAGAAAGAAGAGGCTATACTTGTATTAAGGAAATATAGAAGGGAAAGAGAATGAGAACAACGATCTGAAAAGAGGACACAGATACGACAGAACAGTAGAGGGAAAAGAAGAATATAAGATAATATGATATAAAGGTAGATGAATATAATTCGACTACAAGGATAAACAGTCGGAGAGTAAGAAATTAAGAGGGAATTGATATGAAAGAAACTATAGTTAATTGATAGTGACAAGAACAATCAATGCAGACAATAGCAGTAATGATATCACGAAGAAAATGAAGAGAATGAAGAAAAAAGAAGACATTTATGAGGGGAGAAAAAAACCTGAATGAAAAAAAAATAAGATAAAAAAATATATGAAAAGAGAGTAAAGAGAGAATTAGAGAAAAGGAAAAAGTAATGAATGGTATATAAGAAAAAGAAAGTACAAGAAGATAAGCAAGGTGATTGCAACCAGAACGGACCCGATGAGGAGAAACAGAGAACGGGCAATTATTTAGAAGTGATGCTTCATTTATGCTCACTACCTATGGGACCTAAAAACAAGTTTGACTCGATTCATTCCCGCCTTCCTGAGCTGTGTACTTGCATATGTTTGTACACACACTGTCAAGTACCACACGCTCTGACTGAAATACCTGAGAGTGGAATCTCTGGACTTCATGCTGCCTTAGTTCTCATGTATATTTCACTCATTCTACACACACCACATTCTTCCACCTTTGTTCAGGCGGGAAACAACAAACTGTGTAGGAGTTAGGCAAATATACAGGTCTTGCAAACTGTTAAATTCTAAATAACTCTTGTTAGACATGTAGTACAGTAGTTAGGCAGAAATTCAGGGTTTTGCAAACTGCGTGGAACTCTCAATGGCTTTTGCGTGACCTGTAGTACAGAAAAAAGGCAATCATAACAGGGCCTTAATGTAAAGTGTGTGCAACGGTGAAAAGCTTCAGTTTTGACAATTCGTAGAGAATGTTTAATCGGGAAAAGGAAAGGAAAGCACGGTGAGATCGACGAGGACGAGAGAGCGACAAGAATCTTTGTAATGTTGACAGAAAATGGCACATTTAATCAGATGACTAAAAGAAGAACTTAAATCATGGACATGAGATGAAGAGAATAAGGAGAAATAATTCGTTTACCACGGCAGGACTAAACGAGGCAAAAAGACAACAAAAAAAGAAGAGGGAAAAACATTAAGAACAAGAACAATTCTGTATTAAAAAAAAAACAGGTTAAAGTTCAAGCGGGAAACTGGAAGCTGTGTTGGAGTTCGGCAAAACTACAGTGCCTTGCAAACTGCGTGGAACTCTGAATGAATGTTCTTTGACATGCAGTACAAATGTTAAGCATTTATGCAGGGTCTTGCCAACTACGAGAAACTGTAAACAGCTTTTAATAGTTTTGAGAATTGGCAGAGAACTGTTGGTAAATGGAAACAAGAGCACAGATGAAAGTGGATGAAGCAGATCATAGAAAGCGCCGGAAAAGAAAATTAATCAGAAACTATAAGATAAATGTTTACTTGGGAAAAGGGAAAGAAAGCATAGTGAGATCGATGAGGAAGAGACAGCGACAATGAAATATTGTATCGCTGATGAGAACAAAAAACAATATAATACACCATGTAATAGAAAAGGAAGAGAAAGAGTATGGGAAGACAAGAAAGAAGAGGAGTAAAATAATAAGAAAAACGAGGAATGGAGAAAAGGAGAGCGTTAAAAACGAAGAAGAGGAGCAATGATGAAAGGGGGAGGGGGTGGAGGAAAAGAAATGAGAAACACAGACAATGGTACATTATTTCAGATGACAACAACAAGATTTTAATTTATAGGAATGAGATGACGAGAATAACGAGAAATGTTTTGTTGGGAATGAAAGGATTAAACGAAAAAAGGGGATAAAAAGGAACGAGAAAAGCAAAACAATGAGGGGGAAATGAAGAAGAAGGATAAGGACGATAAAGGAGAGTCAGAGAAGAACAGATAAAGGTGAATAAGGTGACGGAGACAGGAGGAAGAAGGTTGTAATAAAAAATGACCACATACAATAACACAGGAAGGAGTAAAAAAAAAGTGAGGAAGAAGAAGAAAAGAAGGATGAAGGAAATAATAGTTGACTACAAGGATAAACAGGGGTTAGGCCATTTCCTGACCTACTTTTATTTGACCTAGTCTTTCTGACCCACTTTTTTGCCATTCACTCAGTACGGCCTCTGTTATTGGCTACTGTGCTAATGAATATTCAAGACTATGGTATGGCTTGTCGAACATTCGCGCCGGCGCGGCCAAAGAGGCGGCCAGGAGGCGCAATTTGTTTTTACACGCTAGCTCATAGACGCCAGAGCTTTTCACAGCTGAGAGAGAAATCCTTGCACTCTGCAATCGGCCACAGCCTGCGAGAGCACGCTCATGCTCAGCTGTTCCTTTGTACCGTTGTCTGTGGTTAATGAGTTGATATAAGGACACTAGAAAACCTATTACTGTGCACAAATGCCATGTTGTGATAAAAAGTTGAGTAAATAGATATGTGTTTGTGTTATAATTATTTCATGTTTGCTAGGTTTTATCAGACTATTTATTATTTTTTTTATCTGTCCCTCCCGACATGATGCTCTAAATCCCCTAGAACAAAATGGAATCTCCCGTCTCTTTTTCCCAAATCTCGCTAGAGAAAAAAATATTGGAGTCATCGACTGTTTGATAGGGGTGCATAATAAATTTCTACCAAAAATATTCCTTATTCAATCATTCAATAACATTTTCATGAGACGATGTATTCTTCAATAATACAACAAGGATAAACAAACTCACTTTTATCTTTTTGTCCCACAAAAATCCAGTGTTTTTTACATTATATTTTCTTTCTGAGAGCACCGTCCCCTTTTTCTGTAGTGGAGCAGTCCGGTGCCGGCAATTCCCGCGTGGACTAGGCCACGTGACTCCGAGAGTGTAATCAGAGAGCGGTTGCGAATGGGATGTCAATGAGAACGCGCTTTAGAGCGCGAGCTGATATTAGAAACAACTGATAGTCTTACGTTCCTAGACACAATGAATATTTATACTCCGAGAATTTTGATAAGGCACGATCCAAAAGAAGCGCAAGTATCACAATAAGATAACCAACAAATAAAGAAAAATGTTTGATTTTATCACGGAAGCAAGATTTTGTTAGCACTGGTAGCATTGGTAGTCAAGAGATAAAAGCATGTTTATAACAAGAGGAGAACAAAAAGTTTTAGAGTGTAGACTATCAACGTCCTACGAGTGACCTTCGTAGTCTGGACGCTACACTATGCATCAACACATTCTTTTGCAAAATGTAAACATTGCAGGCTTGTCTTGGGGGAAGTTCTCAAACTATTAAGTATTATGACCTTCCAGACAGGCATGTGATGTCTACATTTTGCAAAGGAATGCGAATGTGATGTTAAGTATTCATTTTTCTCCATGTTCTTTCAGGGAGTGTTCTTACACCTCAAACTTTGATGGTATTTTTGCCATGATGAACGACATTTACCTCAAGTAAAGAAAAGTTGTGGTTTTCTTGAAAAAATTTACAGGAATTTAGTTACTACATTGATATAATCATTGCCCTCTGAGGAGTACAGTTTTAGAACATGCATCATGGAGGGAAAAAAAGGTCCATAGAAACAGATGTGTTGGAAGTGAAAAAGAAAAAAGCGTGATTATCTTTGTTTGTTTCTTTCTTTACATAGTTATTGTGGATTTTTTTGTTCATCATTTGGGGTTCAGAGAACTAGAAAGATGAAGAAAGGAAGAATGAAACACCTGCTGAGCAGGCTCTCTTTATTATACAAGATATACATATATACATATCATCAAAAGGGGGTAAACTGTGACAAGTTGCTTGCAGAACCTGTGGAAGAAAGCAACTAGAGAATAAAAGAGGTCAGCAGCCATTCTCTCTGCACAATTACAGCCACAACACGATCACAGCAAAACGAGTGTTTGGGACTGGGTCTGCGATGAAATTTGAAGTGTTGAGAACACGCCTGATTTAAAATGCAAAAAAAAAACTGTTTAGAGGTATACTGATGAAAGCTACACGATAACTAAAACAGTGCTGGTCAGGATTGTGAACCAAATTAGAACTGAAATGCGACTGAAAAGGATGCAAAGCAAAAAACCTCGAATCTATGTCTACCTATATTATCGTATTGTTCGCGCTACAGCCCAGTCTTACACACACGTAATTCGTTCACGGCGAGCAAAAACAAACGGCAGTCACACCTCAGTCATCACACAACAGTCATATACCAAGCATTCTAAACCAGCCCGAAACTCACCAAAAACTCAACAAAATGCCACATCCAGCTGTCAGAACCGTTACAATATATCCACACACGGAAAAATTGCAGTCAGAGGAAAAGGTGACCCAAAAGAGGGCTAAAAACAGGAAAGCAAAGGAGAGGAAAATAATCCCTACAGCTTCACTCAGCTAACCTATACTAGGAAAGTGAATGAGCGAGCAGCTAGCTCGCTAACTGCACGTGCATGCAGTGAATGAGAACGCACCCGGGTGTAGAATTTCGACAAGCCATAGTCTTGAATATTCATTAGCACAGTAGCCAATAACAGAGGCCGTCTCATGAAAACTGCCTCGTGTACAAAATGAATGGCAAAAAAGTGGGTCAGAAAGACTAGGTCAGATAAAAGTAGGTCAGGAAATGGCCTAACCCGATAAACAGTAGAAAGAATAAGAAAATTAAGAGGGTGAAAACATATTTTTTAA